>VZTA01023854.1:0-32300 GCA_013398855.1 Mohoua ochrocephala | reverse complement strand
GCAATCCTGGAGCTGTGAAATTGTAATATTTAGTAGTATTTGGGAAATAATGCTAATATTTTTGTTTGAATTCTGCCCAAGATTTTGGGCTGTATGCTGGTGGATTAACATCATAATAGGAATGAATGCACACATCAAGAGCATAAAAGAAATGACAGGTAGATACACAGAAAGTACATTTTGTGTTTTCTGAATGTGAATGGTTCACATTGTCTGAAAGTGTTAATATGAACCCCCCCCAGACCTCTCTGAGAAAAAGGTAGCACTTTAAAAACACTGCCAGAATTCTGTGTAAGGAGAAGATTCTGAAACTGACCCAGGTTAGATAAAAAGTCATGGTGTACTCTCCCTGACTTTGGTGAAATTCAGTCACCCTTCATGAAGGCTAAATCTGATTTCCCCTTATACTTTTACAGGTCTATTTATCTTTTAAGGCCAGTACAAGGTAAAGTTGTCCTGCTTGTATGTAAAATACCTGTACTTCCTGTCTCTTCATGCATTTGCAAGAGAAATTCTTGTTTTCTTTGTTAGGTTTTGAACCTTGTCTTTATTTCTATGATTTTTTTCCCCATTTGCATGTTTTTCAGTGATAGTTTGTATTTGGAAGCATTTGTATTTTCAAGAGCAACTGCAATGCAGTCTATTTAAATGCATTGCAAAGCAAAGCATGTTTGGCGTGATTGCAAAGAAAACACGGTTTAATTGTAAGATATTCCACTTATTTCTAATTGGAGCACTGGCACTACAGCTACGGTGAAGTGTAACTCTGAGGTTCTCTGATGGGTAATGTGCCATTATATATACAATGAGTTTTCCTCAGTAATGCCAGATAGAACAGTTACCAAACAACTAGAGATGAATCACATCAGTAGTAATTTCTGGGCACTATAAGAGAGCATTTCCTCCTAAATTTTGTTGCTTATGATACTGATAATAGGAACATTAGGCTTGGGTCTGATATATGTTTACTGAACATTATTGAAAAAAACACAGAAGATAACTGAAATGGAAAGTTTTTCTTTGTTTGCCTTGATTGTTAAGAAGTGCTTTTTATTTTGGTTCTTTCACTTTTCCATGTGCATCCACTTTTTTTTGCTTTTTTTTTTTCTCAATTATGTTAAAATGTTCCTTTAGGCCTTTCAATGGCAGTTCTGCAAGGGGATAAAACAATGTTTAAAATCTCTAACCATGAAATGGTACATTTATCCAAACAAAAGGCCAATGTGTTACATTCTTTGGTGTTGCAGCTTCTTTTTTTTTTTACCCTTTCATGAGAAGACCTGTTTAGCAAATGAGATTTAAAATGAAGAAAATAGGTATTTAAATAGCCTGATCTTAAACTTTCCTACTGTAGATACATCTCATGCCCACTTCACTAGAATTCCAGTCTCAGTAAAAGAGGAATTTCTAGTGAAACTGAAGAAAATGTGTCATGCTTTTAAGATGGGGTTTGCTTGCAAAGCTATCGGGAATTCGCTAGATTTATCAAGAATAGTAGTTCTTGCAACTCATACTGCTACGTGTACAAACCATAGTTCCAGCTAATAGAGCTATTCTTACAGTAACAAAAAAGTGTTTCCCCTAGTTCTATTTATATCTTACTAAGGAAGAAAAAGTTGTGGCATCTTGTTTTTCTTCTGTCGCAGACAACCATTCTATGTGATCTCCTTCCTGTGCCAGTTTAGTCCTGCCTTGCCATGGAAAGGCTGTGGAAAGATTTTTTCTCCAGAGCTTTAAACATTTTCTTGCATACAGAAGCATTTATAAGGGAGTATTTCAGAAAAGGCTTTTGGACTCACGAATCTCTTCCTGGATGCAAACTTATGTTCCTGATTGTTGAGAAACTCGGAACAGTATTACTCAAAATCAGCTTCATCTATTATTGGGGTATTGATGAAACCCAAATTTCTCCCCTATATTTTAGTGGGCTGGGTGAAGAGTTAGAGCTTTTAGTTATGGAGACTGAGAGGCGGAATAAAATGTGGTACTCTTATAGTGCATTGTCAGGAATACAGAAATAATTTCCTGGGTAAGGAGAATCTATTGCATCGTCTGAAGACCCACACTGAATGACAGTGATTCTTCCAGAGCACATAGAACTGTGCAATTATCATTAATAATGTAGGAGATTAAACGTTTTGCAATTGATCATACAGTACCAGATCTTAAGGCCTTTTTTTTTATTACTTCAACAAGTTCCTAGTTTAAATTTGTCTTTAAAAATACTGATGTTCAATTGTATGCACAGCTGGTCTGCGTAACAATCTGCTCCTTTAACGTGCTTTGTCTCTCATTCCACTTGTTCATCACTCTACTCCTTGCATATTTCACCTTAAATTAGCTTCCAAACTCCTGAGGGATGGTAGTGAAACAGAACTTGTATTTGGATTTTCCAGCACCGTTCAGTAAATGTAAAACATGAAATGGGCTGTGTGTGCCCCCTGTGAAATGATGAGGCAGAATTTGACCAGGAAACACTTGACTTAAATAGGAAGGAAGGACCTGTGAGTGAATCGAAAGAAATGTTATGCTGTTTAACAAAGTGTTACTCTCTGATGTGTCTGAAGATGTAAGTTGTGAGCATTTTCCTGTTCAGCAAAGCAACAGGACAATTGATGCGTTAGCTGCTGCAAGAGCTGATGTAATTTGCTGCCTGGAAGGAAAATTTTGAAGGACTAATTACAGCTCCCTATTTTACAGTCTTTTCAATAGCTTTATTTTTAATGTAAGTGTGAATGTACTAAAAACTGAAAATGCTTATCTTGACATTGTAGCTGCAGAAGAGTTACGATTTGAGAGTCCCTCTGATAATATCAACAGCTCTGCCAGCTGAAGGTGGTGAAGGGTCTTGGCATGGAGTGGGAAGCGTTATGTCAGGTTGCACCGCAGCCACTGGAACAGAAGCAAAGCTGCTTCTCCTAGTATCCTGGTATATTGCTGCTGTTGCTTTTTGAAGGCGTTGACTCTCACAGCCAAACTCTTCTTTTAGTTGTTTTGGGAAGAGGCCTTGCCTTGGAGTGGCTGGTGTTTTTCAAACATGGCATATTTGAATGTGATTACCATGTTTGTGCTCTTCTTGCTAGCGAGGAGCTTAATCAAAATCAGCCAGTGTTTAGCATTCCACTGTTTCATAAATTGTTGGCAGGGATTCAGAGGTCTTACAGTGCAACTGGGAAAATTGAAGGTGTTCAAGGACTAAGAGAAGAGCAAGGATAAGTGAGTGAGCTTAGCTGTCTGCTTGAAAATGCAGAGAAAATGTACAGGAAAAAACCATAGTGCCATATGGGGATTATACCATGTAAGTACAATTCTGTGCTGAATTGCATTCCAGAATAAATAACTCACATCTGCTTCGTGGTGTCTGTAGTTCAGTGGGGCCACAGCTGCATCTAGATGTTTAGAATTCTGATATTATTTTTAACTGACTAGAGCAGTCTTTACGTTGGGTCAGTATATGAGCAGATTGAATGTACCAGCCCTATTTTAAAAGGAAAATTGTTCTTCATCTTAAAACTTCTGGGATATGTACTATGATTTCTTTACTAAAATACTATTATGATTTATAAAACATAACAATATCCTTTTGCTTTAAAGTTTATATTAAAATATGATTTGTGTTTTTCTTCTGGAAACTTAATGTAACTAGATTGCTACAATAGTTGGTTTCTGTTCACACTTTTCTCATTTTAATTCTTTTAGTGAAACATGCCATCTAATCTAGACTACTCTCTATATAATCCAAGTAGATTTTTCATTTTTTTCAGAGTGTCATGTAAGGGCAATGAAATAATGAAAGGAACACCCCATCTGGCTGTTAAGGTCATGACTTTTTACAGTGCTTTCATTTGAACAATCAGAATTTATGCTGTATTTTAAGGAGCTTCTTGAGTGATATGGTTTGCAATTTAGATTAGTTTATCCCGAATTTTCTTCCAAAGTTATATAATGTCTTCAATTACACAAAAAGCTAGTAAGCAATTAACCCATTTTGCACACATAAAACCTTTAAGTGAAATCCAGTAATTTGAAAAGTACTTGTAGTAAACCCTATATTACACTAATGAAATGATCAAATGAAAAGATCTCCGTTATATATTTCATCAGGGATTTTGTAGTGTATTTCTTTTCACTGCATACAGATACTAATGGGAGAGGGGATTCCATTTTGCCACTTTTTATGGGTGGATTTTTTGTTTTAGATTCTGCAAACATGCTTTTACTAGATTTTAATTAACAAAATAGTTGAAAACTACAGGTGGATCAGGGATTAGGTGAATACCTGATGAAACTGGAGTGAGAAAGTACAAACTGTTTCTCATGGAAATCGGGAGCAGCTCAGGGTGCCAACTGCCCTGTACAAAAAGAAAATGCAAATATTCCTATACTTAATCCAATCATTAGCCTGGAAATTCCAGCATGAAACTTTAAAGCCCCGCTCAGGGCTGGTTATGCTCATGGCTGCCTGAGTTGTGCTGTGTGAGTTCACCTCTCTGCCCTGCTGCATTTCTTGAATAGTGGGAGATTGTTACAGGGAGAGGGGCACTCGGGTGCAAATGCTTCTCTTCAGGTCGAGGATGATAAACTGTCTCATGAAATGAGAATGTGGTCTGGGAGAAATGGATGTAGAGGCTTTTGGGACATGTCAGAAAGCACGTGTGAAAAACAAAAGTCATGGAGTGATTGTCACAGGATGGGTTTTATAACCTGGATGGTTTAAATCTTCTGCTTAGAAGACTGAGCACTCTGGTCTTTTTTTTTCTTTCGCTTTTTCTGTGCACTAACTAAATATTCTTCCAACTCTGTAAAAGTGACTTTTTTTGAGTTGGAGCCAAAAACCAGATGAGCAAAATATGTTGCTCCACTGCTGTCCTTAGAGCAGACACAATTCAAGTGCCTTTCAAAGCAGGAGCATCCTAATTACCTGGAGAACCTCTGAGCTGCTTGTAGGATTTCTTCTGCTGGGTGACAGAAGCAGTTACAAAACCATCCCTGTCCCCACTGCTGCAGCTCTGCTGTGCATAATAGGTTATTTTGTGTATCTAATTATTTTAACCCCTGTCCTTTCTGGGTCCTCTGAATAATTTATTTCCAAACTTTAAAAACATTTTGTGATGCTTTTCAGTTCTGTGATCACCTTGTCACTGGTCCCTCTGTTCCCAACACTGGCTGACACTTTGTCGGAAGGTGCAGCAGTGCTGCTTTTTGCTCAGCCCTATGATGTGAGCTCGCATCACTGGCTTGGGGTAATGGAAGAGCAATCACCTCCCATGCTTCCCTCCTTCAGTGCGTCCACTCTCATTCAGGTGTCTCTTTATTCCTGCTGGGAGCAGATTCCTCCCACACAACACTGAAGCTATCTACGAGTGCTGTTCGTTTCATCAGCATTTCCTTTTTGTTGCCCATTTGGGTTCCACAACTCTTCTTGCCTCTAAGTCCTATTTTTTTTTCCAGTTCTTTTTTATATTGCTATTTCTGTTTGGAATGGGATGCACTTCTCAGTCCTCAGGAATACATTTCTTTTCTATTCTCCATTATTCCCCTCAAGCTCAGAATTTGATGCTGATTGCTTTAGCCTTAGTACTTCATTGTGCTTAAGCAGCTGCTCAGATTTAAGTATAAGAAGTTAAACTATTAAAATTTAAACACATGCTTTTCCTGATTCGGAATGGATGGTACCTTTAGCTTTTTCCTGAATGGGAGGCTAAAAGCCTTAATGTGAATATAAGTTGAATTAAATCTTTAGTGAATATTGAGCACATACCTGTATCATATATGTATTAAGTGCTTTCCTAATTACAGGTATTTTACTCTGATTTTAAGTTCTTCCCAACAAGAAACATATTTCTGATTCGCTAATTAACTGCAGTTACTGACTAGAAAAAAGATAGAGTGCTTTTACAGATAATTAGGGGAGGGTGTTTTGCTAGTTCACTTCTCTATTTTCTCATTAGACAGGCATCTATTCATCATTCTCAGATTCTGTAGACAAGATTTTTCTGCTGACAATGTGCAAGTGTAACTTATTGTTACGCAGAGCTGGCAGCTAAACCTTAGTTATAGCATTATTTTGTTTGTTGGATGCTATTCCTGAACTGCTCTTGTTAAAGAAAGTGTGTATATGTATTTACTTACCTGTCTTTTTCAGTGATGGAAGAGAGCATTTGAAAAATAAGGACCAAAACTGTGAAACTAGTATTAAAAATGCGATTTTAAGACAGTTTTATTGCACGTTATTTTTATATACACTGAATAGAGACAATTATTATTCCCCTCCTACCTCAAATTTTTTGGAACGCTCTGCTTTACTTCCTTGAAAATATTTGTTTATGGACAGCAGAAAAATCAAAATAAGTTCACACTATAGTGATAGAATTAATGAAAAATGCAAGCTGAAAAATTCTCTCAAAATATTTCAGCTTGATTTGCTTTGAAAAGCTTGCTTGTCTGAGTAGAATGACTGAAAAAGGGTATTGTACAGGAAAAGTCCTGTTATGAATGCCCAAAATTTTTGAAGTTATTTTTTAATAGATTGATTCATATTCAGATTAGCTTCCTGCCAGATGGAGGGAATTTACAGTAAATCAGTTCTTGGCAGGAGAGAAATAAAAAACGAACAACATCTGCTTATTTATAAAAGTTGTCCTATTCTTTTTCTGTATTGGTGGGGCACAGATTACCTACCCAAGGAAAGTTTTATGACCAATAAGCTGTGGAATGTTAAAGCTTACAGGGATGAGCGGGCATTTGTGTTTACAAAGGAGGTTGACACTAGAGCATGTTTACAGATCGTACACAGCACCTTTGCACAATACAGCCAGTGCTGCTCAGCATCTCTGTCTGCTGAGCTTCTGTTCCAGCACTGGGTCTTGGTGCAGGAAAAGCCTTGCAGTTGCCAGAAGTTATTTTGGGCTGTGATCTTGGAGACGTGTCTCTGTAGGCAAACTCAAAGGCAAACATTCCACATCCACAGAGGAGGGAGACTCATGAGTATGCAAAACCTTAATAGCCTCCTTTTGACCCATGCAAATCAAAGTGTCCTGTGGTCCTATTAATATTTCTGTTCCCAAGTGCATACGTTGCTTTATAAGTTGGATATTGGAGTGCTCAGATATTAGGTCAATATATTTGACTGCTCCTTTGTGATGACCTTACTGTGATGGGTGTGCCTGAGTTTTTAATAAGCAGTTTGTTTACACTATTGACATTTTAATGCACATGTACATAAAAAGAGAAAGCTCAGGCCTTCTCAGTGTCATTGATGTCCAAAGTACTGTCTCAAAGCTGCTGCAGCCAGAGGTTAGATGACCGAAGCAGGAGTTAACAGCATCCTTCTGGTATGAATAGCTAGCAGCAATCCCTCAATGATTTCAACCTGTGATCAACAATAGCTGGAAGCAATGACAAGGCACAGTCATGATATTTCCCATACCCAACTTTATTTACCAAAAATACCATGCTGTTCTCTACCCAAATGTTTCTAAGTAGAAATAGATGTAGAACAGTATTTTGTTGTTTAAGTTTAGAGATAAAACATCCTTGGAATGTTGGTGATTTGTTTCCTTTACCTCACTAACCAGCAGATCCCCGAAGCAACACCTGGGCAGAGGAACAGAGTGGAGACAAAGGCACCATTGAAACTGGTCCATGCTTGAGGATCACTGGTGGCTGTTCACACATTTATCAAGGGTGATCTCCAGCTGCACTTTAAAATCCTCAGCAGCCTCCTGCTTTTAGCCCATTTCTCCCAGCATGGCCCGCTCCCTTCCGTGAGCACTGTTGGCCATGGTCTGAAGGATCTGCTGGCTCTGACTGGATCCCGGTGTTCCTCTGTTTTTCCCAGCTCAGGAAACCCCCCGTGTGCTGCAATCCCCTGCTTTGCTGTGGGATGCAGCTGCTCAGGATCTGGTCACCTTGGCAAATGAAGTCACAGCTTCCATGTCTTTGTGAGATTTACATGGAATGTAATCATCTATGGCAGATTTAAGATTGAAATTTTTTATTCTCCTCTTATTTGTGAAATTCTATCATCCTGACCTAGAATGCCAGACATTTTGATTCCCCCCAGTTAAAAATGTAATTATGTCAGATATTTTATCGGCAAATCTACCAGGAGATATTATTGCTTTCTATTTTTCAGACACTGCCTGTCAAAGGACTTAGAATTAGCACTCTTGTCCTTGGCCAAAAAAATGCCAAGGTAATAATCTCAATGATGATAGCCAGAAATGGCTGATGAATGAAGCCTGAAGTAATACATTCATTAGATTACATTTTTCTGAATGTGTATGTCTAATACTGCTATTTCTTAGGTAGTAGCAAAAATGTGCTAATATGTAATTTGAAAATTACACTGGGAAACATGCATATTTTCAAATAATTCCCACTTTATGTTAGTGGTTGATATGCAGAAATTGTAGGTGTTTTATAAAATGACTGTGTTTTGGAGCCTAAATTTGAACTTCTAAGTGAATTAATAGATTAGGCCACGATTAACTTATTCTGTAAATTATATGTCTGTTAAAAAAGCAACATTATAGAGTAGTCACTCAGTATGAAATTCAGTGGATTTAAATAGGTATAACATAGCAGGGTTGCAGCAAGAAAAGACCATGACTATCAAAGGTGAAGCAAAAAAGTTCTGTAAGCTCCCATACCAGAGGAAAGCGATAAATGAGTAGAAAATGAAAACACTGTTACTTTACTTTTAAAGTGCTTCACAGGCTAAGATCCTGTGTCTTTTAAATACTCGGATAACAGGGGTGTTCCATGTGGTACCTCTTGGCTGATATAGGGAATTGGAGCTAAACAGGGTGTCCAGTGTTTGCAGAATCGTGTCATGGGAAATAGAACCTGTTCTGCAAATTCTCCTTATAGATTTAAAGCCGAATCCTGCAAAATCCACACATATGAACCTCACAGCAACTTTTGAGGAGAATTTGCTACCTTTTAGAGAAGTTAACTGAAACTCTTTCAAATATGTAGGTGCTAGAGGCAGAACCAGAAAGAGGTAGACAATGCTTCTCTGTCAAGTGTTGTCTCTTCAGTCATCTCGAAGTTGCTAATATTATTAACATTTTATGGCAGTGAAATGGAGGGAGTCAAATGACTACCCTGGAGCACCCACTGCAGCCAGAGATGCAAGACCGTGTCTGTTGAGTTCCAGTGTGTGGTTTGGTTTGGATTTTTTCCCTCTGTGTCCTATTGTCTTCCTGTTTCTCAGCCAGGTCTTGAACTCCGGCAAACCTCTTTGTTTACAAGAAATGTGTGGAAACAATACTTGCAGTTAAATATTACAGGTGATTGTTTTTGCCCTCCTTAGGGTCAAGAGAGTTCCAAGCAGTCAGTGCAATCAGACTCCTAAGCACATTTCCACTTTCACAGGGTGTAGTTATGAACACAAAAAAAAAGGGAGGAAGCCAGGGACTTTCTGGGTAATAGGAATTATAATTTTGTGTGTGTTTCTGAACATTAGATTTTTGCTGAAGAGCAAGACACTGTAGGCTGTGCAGTAATTATTTAATATTCTATCAGGGAACATGAAACACATCGCTGACCTTGAGCATCTTAGCAATTGTAGTCAAGAAAATGAAAATTAGTTTATGCAAATAATAAAGGACAATAATTAGATAAAATATAATTTAATGCTTGGAAGATTTCTAAAAATTAATTTGAAGTTACTAATGGTGTAAAATGTCAATTGCTTTTCACAAATGTGTGTTTTCTTACAATTCATGTTTAAGGAGTTTAATGTATACGGTAACTCAGATCTTCCCTCAGTAAAGTGCTGGAGTACATTGGCACTTCAATGAGAGAAGATTGACTGATATCAGGGCAATCATTTACCTGAAAAATCTGTTAGAAATGTGTTATTATAAGTTTGCTTGCAGTGGCAAACAAGTGGCAAGGTTGTGCAGTTGAGTTTGCAGCTCTCTGGCATTCTAACTACTCTTTCAAACATTGTTTGCTTCTTCGGACTCTCCCTCCTTGTATTTGAAAGAGAAATAATGCATAAAGCTGAGTAATTTTGGGGCATGATGAAGAATGGAACAAAGCAAGCTGCTTTTTCATGGGCTTTAACAAAAGCTTTTATTTTTGAATGGCTGCTGAATCATGTTGCTGGGCCTTGATTGGCAAACATTGGGAAGAATCCTTTGTTGCCCATTACTGACATTTGGGTTGGCTAGACTTGGCTATGAACGTCTGCAATTTTGTTCTCAGTCTGCAGTAGTATTTTATTAGACATTTTATAAGATAAGTGGAGGAACAGTTTTAAACCCTGAGCTTTCACTACATATTTACTTATTCTCTGAAGGGTCCTAGAGAAAATTTTACTGTAGGGGTATTAGGATGGGGCGGTGAAATTCGAACTGAAGTTAAAATAATTCTCTATTCCAAATACAATATTCTTAGTGCATATTTAAAATGAAGAATGAAAATGTTCAATTTTAAGTTGGCCTGGCTCAGTGTTTAGCAGGAATGTTTTAACTAAAGGCAAAATCAGTCTGTATTCTCTTTGAGTTTTTGTTTTCTTTTAAACACTAAGTATCTGCATTCACTGGTGTTACAGAAATCAAATTCTGAGGATAAAAAAATATTTATGCCATATGTAAATATATTGGAAAACTTTCAGTTCAACAAATGGCACTTTTTTTCTTTTCTGCTTCTTTGTTCTTGTATCCCTACATGTTAACTGAGGGAATAACCATGCCATAAATGGATGTATAAATATATGGGATGCTTTTCAACAAGGTAATTTTTCATAATCTTACTTTCCTAGTTTGACCTAAGAATGGGAAAGTTTGCCTCATGTGTTTTGTCAGAACTTGTATTTAAAATAAGAATCAAATCATCTGACTCTTTGCAGCCATGGAAAACTATTAATTGGCAATAATAGCAAACCAATATTTTGACCTTCCACAGCCCAAAAGTATACTATTATTAATTAACATAAATTGATTATGTTTAGTAACAAGAGCAGAGTCAATAGTGCAAAACACTTTCCATAAATATTCATGTGAATGTTAAGTGTGCCTGTTTCAGGTGTCTTTGTGTCGCTTCCTGAGTTCTCTTGCACTGGCTGGGCTGTTGCCAGACTAAATGCTCACAGGAAAAAATAATCTTAAGAGGACATATTTTAGCACTTAAGTTTGTTTGCCATCAGAAATTCCTGCTGGAATCTGTGAAGACCCATGTGTATCTAATTATGGAACCAGTGCCTGCTTAGGAAAGTTGATGTCTATTTTGAAAAAAATCCCACACCACCACCTGTGGTAAAAAACTTCTTAAGATCAAATAGGGTGTGGATGTCAGAAACTAAAGGATCTCTCATTTCTGATGCCACCTGGGTTGCTTTAAGCAAGGAGGTGCCTTTTTTCCTTTCATCATTGTTCTTTTCTGTGTCTTCCCAGCAGTAATAGCAGAGTGACTTAAACAAGAGAAAGAAAAGACATTACTAGAAGCAAGATAATTATAGCATTATAACAGAAAACAATTCTTTTTGGTATAATTTGTAACTTAATTTATAGGAACTCTCAACCGATCTTAACATTTTCATGGTTCTGAAAGGTTTCTGTAGCCATACCCAAGTTCCATTATGCTTTCTGCATTATCATGAGCTAGACAAGTGTCATACTAATTCTGTTTCCATTTTGAATGTTTCATAGAACTTACTGATGTGTAGAAACCTATCATTTGATAATACAGGGATGCACCATGCCTCAAAGAGTTTAAACACACTTCAGGAATCTTTTAAATACTGTGGAAATTTCTGCTAACTTTATCTCTTTGTAGGGTGAAGCTATTAACATCCAGCAGTGGCTTTGTTTTCCTGGGGAATATTTTTATTACACGTTAATGGTAGTAGTAGAAAAAGACTGAACCTTCAGGAATAACTGTAAGTCATCTCTTTTAAGCAGCTGTCCCTCCTGTCACTGTGCAGTCTTCAGCATCTGAACTCAGGCAGAAATCACCATGAACGAAAGGAAAGGAACTGAAGTCCAGGCCTGAGGAGGATGTTGAGGCATTGACAGCTGAGTCTCACAGTGCATTTTCAGAACAGCATCAATCTTTCAACTGCAGTGAGGCTTCAGAGGTCTCTGAGAGAAACCAGTAAAACCTCAAAGGACAGTTGGCATCATTTTTCCAGAATCTCCTAATTGTATGCCATTAGTTGGAGAACTCATAAGTCCCTTTGAAAGAGAGTCTGGTGTGGCAGTAAAACTGTTTTGTTTTCTCTTTTTTTTTTTCTGGTGAAGAAGATCTTTCCCACAGTATATTCAGTTCATTACTTGCTTTTAAGATAAACTTTGTGGAGTGTAAGTGGAAGAGGTTGATTTACGCCCTACCTCTACCAGAGATGCAAAGAGCTCGTGCATCTGCACTCTGTAAACATTTTGAGCAACAGACAGTTTTGTTTTCTTTGTTATTGCTATATTACACGAGTATTGCAAACACATTGCCAGCAATAAAATGTTAAAAGCTTGCCAAAATCATTAGGTTCTATACACTTATTATTAAACTGAAGAAGTGCTGCATGTTTATCACCAGCTGCTTTTCTGAATGTAGTGATGTACTAGAGAGGCAGAGTGCTGAATCCAATAAGTGTTGAAGAGATAATATCACTTGTCTTATAAAGAATCACAGATTGGTAGAAATGTTTTCAATTCAATTATGGGTTCCAACCTCAATTACTTTAAGAATTTTTCCTGTTAATTTATGGAGGTGCTCACAGACAAATATTCTTTCATGTAATTATTTTTCATTCAATGAGAAACAGAGGAAGCAAACCCTCTCTGGTCCAAATTTTGCATAAGCCAGGTGGTAAATACACGTTACTGTCAGAATACCTGCTTACACATGAGTTTAGGAACAGTTTATCTGTAATGACACTTCCAGACTAAGAAATTCTTTCCTTTGGATGAGTAGTTTGCAATCTTGCCAGAGTGCACCTTTGGGGACCAGCCCTTTCAGATATGACAGCTCAGTGATGGCAGCACAGTTCCTGTGTCTCTAGGTAGAATAAGGAACAGCAAAATTTCTACTTTACTGGTCATCCATCCAGGCCTTATTCAACCACTGGATGATGAAGTTGCACTGCTCATTTCCTGCCTCGCTGGAGAAAAAGGATTAAATGAAAGTTTTTTGCCTTTGCATATGCTGATACAGAAGGTTTTAGTGAGAAAACCAGGAGGAAAAATGTTTTGTTTCAGCAATAACAGGAAGGGGTCTCTGTGTAGTTACCTTTTGAGAGCCTTTCTCAGCCCATTTCTGAATGGAGGTTGTTCTGTCTGAAACTAAATGGTATTTGGAGCTCCCTAAAGATGTCTGGATTCCTGTGCTTTTTCACTGGCCCCTGGACAGCAGCTCCTCTTTCCAAGACTGGCAGTGTTGCTGTACTTGCTGGTGAGGGAGGATTCTTGAACATTAAGGCAGATTCTTGTGGAGAAAAATGGATCTGGAAACAATGATACTGCTAGAGTTGTATCTTCAGAANTCAATTTTTTTTTTTTTTTTTTTTTTTTTTTTTTTTGTGATGGGTTAGCTAAGTTTTGAATATGGATGGTTTTCCATCTTTTTTTGTTTTTATACTTTTTCAGCATTTTTGCTTTCCTTTTAAGATTTTTCTCATTTTCATCTCATTCCTTCTGTTTTTCTGATAGCATCTGCACTTTTCTGTGGAGTTTACCCTTTGGCTGAATTCTGTGTGATGGTGAAGTAACTAAGGGCAAAGTGTTCTCTAGATTATCTGAGCTAAAAATTGATAAAAATAAAAGATGTCCTGGCAACATCTTTTCTATTGGTAAAAGTTAGTTTAAAATGTGTTGTTGAGAAAAATCAAAGAAACTTCACTGATAGTCCTTTATGAATGAGTTGCTTTAAAAAACCCAACCCTTCTGATAAAACACAACCAAACAACAAAAAACACCCCAAACAAAAAAAATCCACAGCTTTTTTAAAAAAAAAAATTAAATAGAAAATAGATAAATAGAAATTTTATATTTTCCCCCTCATCTACAGTAATGAAAAAAAAAAAGTAAAAAAAAGACAAAAAGGCGACTTAGAGGAACATTTCAAATTGATCATAGACTATCATGGCAATTGTTTGGACAACATGGCACAAAAGACCAGTAAAGCATTTTGTCTTGCCAAAAGACTTTCCAAGTACTTTCTGTATGCCTAATTCCATCGTTTCTGTGCATATATGCTGATGTTTTAACAGAATGTCAGCTGATGTCAGCAATAAGGAAGTTTCAGAGATTGGGATTTCCAACCCTTTTGACTTTAACTTTGCTATTCTAGTGTTGTCAATGAGCTCTTGTGTGGCACTTGTCTTTTTCTCTTTATAGGTGTTAGATTTTGCCATTTAACCCCAACAGGAATTTAAGATTATTGTTCAAAAGCTTGTATATTAGACTATGTGCTGCTATGCTGCATATCAACATCTGCACAGCAGTCAGATTTGTATTTCTGTGAATCATTAAAAAGCTCCAGGCTTAATATTTTTCTCCCAACTGGTTCTGTGAGTTGCTATATTATGTCTATTAGTTGAATCCATATGTAGGGACTGCTGTGTAAAGCATTTGTCTCTTCAGAATAATTTTTTCCATTAAGTTCATTTATTCCTAATTTGTGAAGTATTAAATTTTTGTTAGAATAAGAATTCTGGTGTTTTCCAGTGTACATGTCATCCTGCTCGCTCGCCAGAAATTTTTTTCACAAGAAATGTTATTATCGAAGATAAAGAAACTACAAAAGGATTGTGACCACGTTGAGGATGGATAAGAAGTAAACTGAGGCGTTTGGAGAGCTCTTAATGGTGATTTCTGAACAGTGAAATAGAAATGCATGTGACAAGTCATGTAGTTCCTGGGAGCACATGAATTGCATGTTGATATTCAGTGCACTGCCAGTCTCAGGGAAGGGCAACACATACCAAGTGGGGCTGATGCTTTTCTGGGTTTATGCCAATATTGTTCCACTGATGTAAATCAGTGAAATTTTTCTGAACTTTTGTCATGATTTAACCTCATCTGGCATCTAAGCCTCACATCGATGCTCACCCTCTTCCCCTCCACCCTACTCTACCTCCTACCACCCCTGTGGAAGGGGGGACTTTTTTACCAGTCAGAACTGGTAAAAGCTGGAAAACTTGAGGGTTGAGATAAAGACAGTTTGACAGGTAAAGCAAAAGCCATTCACACAAGCAATGCAAAACAAGGAATTCATTCCCCACTTCCCATGTGCAGGCAGGTGTTCAGACATCCCCAGGAAAGCTGGGCTCTATCACTTGGGAAGACAAACATTGTTATTCCAAACATTCCCCCCCACCTTCTTTTTCTCCCCAGCTTTATATGCTGAGCACGGTGCCATATGGCCTGGGATATCCCCTGGGTCAGTTGGGGTCAGCTGTCCTGGCTGTGTCCCCTCCCAGCTCCTTGTGCACCCCCAGCCTCCTGCTGGTGTGTGGGGTGAGGAGCAGAAAAGGCCTTGAATTTCTAACCACTGCTCAGCAGTAACAAAATCATCCCTGAATTATCAACACTCTTTTCAACACAATCCAAAACACAGGCCCATACCAGCTATTATGAAGAAAATTAATTCTACCCCAGCTAAACTCGCCACAATTTTTCATAGAAATTTGACCAGAATCAATTAGAGAGTTCTTATGTCTCTGGCCATTGCAAAAGAGTAACTTTGGATCTCTCCTGTTCTATTAAAGGCTATTTCAATGGAATTAATAAAATTTCCATTTACAGACATGAATTAGGTCAAAGCCCTCTCAAATGAGTATCTCATTTTTGAAGTCAGTAGGAATTAAGTGCTGCTTGTCTCTGCCCTCAGAAATCATTTCCATGGAATAAGTGTGTAGCCAGAGTGGAGTGTCTGATATGCACCACAGGACCTATGTAATCATTTAATTCTTATGAGATCAAACGGCCTTACTCAGAGGTTTTTCATTTATGTTCATTGCTGGACCAGAAACAAGAGCACACCAACCTGACAAGTTCAACCTCTGAGTGGGAAATGCGGTTGGAAATTTCCCAAGCACAAATTATCCTAAAAGCCATGCTCTTTTGCCTTCTCTACAAGTCCTAACACTACAAATTACAAGCATCATCCTCAAATACATGAAATACCTGTAGCAGATTTGGTACTCACTACAAAAAACTTGAAAAGGCAGTGTGTGATGTCTGTGTGATTTTTTTGGCACTCAAGGCCCCTTCCCTATGCAGAGGAGCCACTACCCCTTACAGGAAAGACTCACGGCTGCCACAGAGGGGGAGTTTTCAGGGTAGATGCTGCAGCGATCCTGTTTGGCATCCCACTTGCAGGAAATGAGAGCCATGCTTTGCTGGAGCTGCTGATGCCTCTGTGCTTCTCTACCTTTGAAAGTCAATACTCGAGAGCCATAGCATGGATAAAGCATTATAGGACAAGTGGCTTATCACAGCTATCATGAATAATGCATCTCGGCTTTGCTGAATATTTGTAATGGCGCTGCTTATATTTTTAAGATCTTCTTTTAAAACAGTGTATTAATAAACATAAAAGGTATTTCTCACCTCAGTGATAAAGACTGCGTGGCTGCAATACACTTTTGTGATATAAGCCATACTTCTGCAGTTAGATTTAGTAGTGTGAAGAAAATTGCTCTTCTGAAAAACAAGTAATATAGACACATTATTACTGTTGCAGAAGGTGTTATTAATCCACACTCTGCCTCTCCAGTTGCATGGACTCTGTTTATTACCTGCAAAAGGAGCATGACTCTAGCTTTCTCTAACAAATCCTGGAAGCAGCTATTTTATCACAAGACTTTTCCTGCTTGCTCTTTATTTTCATGGGGTGTTTTAAGGTCTTGATGCCATTTTAGAAGGGGTTCACTTGCTATACATAAGTAGAGGTGTATGTTGATAAAGATTTCGGTATATTTTCCTCTAAAGTTTCTTTATGGATTTAAGGAAAATAAACAAAACCAAATGAGAATGTTATTGTGCATGGTACAGAGTTGGAGATGAAGAATTAATGAGACCTTTGTAAGAGCTGCCAGAGAAATAGCTTTGAAATCTCAAACAGAGGCTTAGTGCAATCAAGAAATATGAAAAATAAGTGGGAGCAGGAGCAGTAACATGAGAAAATAATCCCATTTACCAGATGGTTAGGAGAAACCATTCTGAGGTGGCCTGTTGAGCAGAGATACTCCAAAAAAGGTCTGGTAATCCATGCGTGTGGAACAGGAGATAGTGAAGCACCTCCTGTATTTCCACTGCAGTTCTCTCCAAGTTCAGTGGCAGATTGCTGTCCTGAATCCCCTTCTCTGCAGCTGAACTAATTACACTTCCCAGAATGTGCTCAGCATTAGTGAGGTCCTATTTGGGCAGCCTTTGTTTAAAATGCAAAGAGCAGCAGAACTTGATGAAGTTCTGACAAAATACATATTCCTGAGCAGTCAGCAAAGTAGTCATGCTTTACTTGGACATTAATTTCAATCTTGTGCCTCCTGTAATTCAGCATGAGAAATGATTATTACTGCTGTGTCCTTTCGTGGTGTGAGGCAAATAACGCTTCAGATCTTTTTCACTTTTTTTTGGATTAGTTCAACTTTTTGGTCCACCTTTTTTGCATTAGTTTTATTAATAATGAGAAAGAAATTGTTTAGGGTTCCGTTCTTCTAAAGATATCTCTTGCTGCTCATGGCTTTCTGTTCTCCAGTGGAATGTGAGTGGCTCATGCATTCAGTCCTCCTGCATGATTGCCCACTGCCCAGATACCAAGTTTAAGTTAAAATGCTGCCAGAGCTTAAGTTAAAATGATGTGTGAGGTTGAGCACAGGCTGGCGGGGGTGCAGCTGGTCACATTTATTTACTGCAATGGAGAGAGAATATTGCTCCACAGCTAAATTTTTCTAAGTATAAAACAGACAGGATCAAAGTATTCCCAAAGAAGACCCTAATGGATTTCTTTGAAGTGAAACTGTCTGAATTATTTATTTTTAGTCTTATGTGGCATAATTGGCTTAGAGAAGTAATGCTGTATCTAGTTGTAATTAAAATAAGGTAACATTTTTAATATTAATAAATAGTTTCTCTATTACTATGACACAGTGATTAAATAGGGTACAAACCTTATTAAGACTTGTTTTTGCTTGATAACAATGCATGGCTGTAATTGACTCTTGTTTGATCCAGCATTTCTCTAAATTACAAAGAACAAAGCTATCAGATAAAAATGAAATAGCACAGAATGTATATTTCACAATCCTTTTTGAAATGCAAATGTTACAAAACATATTTCTTATATGTTCTCAAGTTATGTTTGATATTTGTGAAGATTGCCCATCATTGCCTTCAATTGCAAGTCCACTTATCAAGGATAACCTCTGTGTTATTCATACCATAATTGATAAATCAAATCCTTTCATTAAGATGAAACGAAGCCTTCCCTAATAACTGCAATAGAGCCACATGGTGTCTGAGGGAAAAATATAGTGCTTTTGGCTGTTGTTTTGACTGTTACAATTTTAACAAAGACACACAAAACATATTTGTAGCAAAAATACAAGTTGCCTTTTCCCTTCCTCAGAATGTTTTGTTTGTGGCATGGATCTGAGGTAAGAGTAAATTAAAATAGTCTCCAATAAAGTCAGCCAGGTGTTTCAATGGCAATAATTTCGTGTTTTGTTCAGAACATTTTAAAGAAATGCAACTAATTTAATTTTGATGTGGCAAAGAGAATACACTTCCTTCTCCCCAGTGCAATATGTGGGACTTCTACCATAGCTTGAGAAGCATCTGCATTGAGATTTGCAGCTTTCCTCCTTTGGTCTGTGTTTCTGTGTGTGTTGGAAAGAAGGAGTAGGGGACAGCCAGGCTCAGCTGTGGTACCTGCTTGTCACGTTTGTCACAGCAGGTCTGAGCCACACAGGTGTGTTTGTAGTCCTTGCAGGGGTGAGGCTGACTGATCGGGATGTATCCTGCAGCTGGAACTGAAAGCCCACAAGAGGTAAATTTGATTTGACATTTCTGGCTACATCTGAAAGTATCAGTCAGGGAATTTATATTGCAGAAAGGAGCCTGTGGGAATGTAAAATTGGTGGTAGAAAGAAAAATGATCCGAACAACGGATAGTTTGTAGTAGGCTACACATCTGCTAACCCAGGTGGACATATTCCCAACTCCAGAACTCCTGTCAAAAGGGAAAGAATGATCACATAGCAAACAGTATTATTATTGTTTTGTCTGCATCCTACCAGTTGTGTCATTTTTGCCAGAATCACATCCAGAAGGTAAATTATAATATTTACATGGCAGAGCAAAACACACAGACTACCTCAGAACAATGCCCAGGTGTAATGGAAGATCAGCTGTTGACCTTACTGAAGTGCTTTATATGTCCTAATGCCTAGTTTCCCTTTATTTTTTAATGGAAATTTTCCCCACTCGTTAGTTATTTTGGTTCTTATGCTATGAAGTTCCCAGCAAGGCTTCTCATTTTGTCCAAACTGCTAATATTAATGTGGTTGTGCAACTGCCCAGTGACAGCCTAGTTTGGCATCTGCTGGCCTCTATCTATGTAAGAAAGTAATTTTACTTCTTGCGTGTGAAAAATGTGTATTGTCTGCTGCTGAAATGTCTTCTGCCTGCATGCCATTCCTCTCTGTACAGATACCATCAACTCACTGTAGTTCTCTGAAATTCTAAAATATGTGTTACTCAGCTTTCCCCGTCAAATCATGAGTCTCCCTTTTCCCTCTGCAGTATCAGTTGTCTGTATGATGCCTTGTTTTCTTAGAAGCTTTGGTATGAAAATGAGGGCTTTAATTCTTGCCCGCTCCCCAGGACCTTCTGCTGAAAATGTGATCTTTTTGAAGGTTTGTGAAATGGAAAAGCACACATAACGACTTTTTTTAGCAGCTTAAACCAGCATTTGTTTCTCAGT
Organism: Mohoua ochrocephala; assembly: GCA_013398855.1. NCBI lineage: Eukaryota > Metazoa > Chordata > Aves > Passeriformes > Acanthizidae > Mohoua > Mohoua ochrocephala. The sequence continues at coordinate 12,362 of VZTA01023854.1, read as the reverse complement.
CTGCAGCTTCACATTGATTAGGTGGTAGATTTTCTAGATTAACTCCTGACCACTAAAACACTTTTGTTCTCTCCCATGCTGTTGGGAGATTTATTGATTTAATTGAAGGTGTTCTTGAGTTTTTCTGCTGCACATATGTCTTTTCCTTCTTAAGCTGTTCACTTTACTCCTTTTTTTCATCCTGTGGGCTATGACTGGTTTTTTCCCAGAGGTTAGGGGCTAAAACAAAGGCTCAACTACTTCTCAAGAATCTACTTGTAATTAACTTGACTTTAGATCACCCTTAACATAGATCAATAATGCCTATACCAGCCAGCTAGGGAACTTCCCTGAGGCTATATACAGATTAGTCACCAGAATATGAAGGTAATTTAATTTAAAGAAAACAGAAATTTTAACAATGCAGTGGCATCTTTGTGTCATATTTACTTGGAAGCCTTGTATGACCGTGATATTTTTATTTTTCTCTCCTGCCAGGTATTTCTGAAAATTAATAAAGCACAAGTTAATAAAACCAGTGAAACATAAGGATGGTGTTACACCAATGCAAGACTCTCTATCCTTGCTCTCTTTTTTTTTTTTTTCCCTATGTTTTTCTCTAACAGTAGTAGGGACATATTAAAAAAACCACTGGTTTTGTTTTAGGCCAGATAGTGGAATTATTCAAAAGTTATTTGCTGTTCCTCAAAGTGATACTTCAGGTTATATAAAGGTTTGGAAAATGTAATGCAGGATCTGTGGCAGCAGTCAAGAACTTGTAGAAAAACACAGAGTTTGCTCACTGCTCTGCACAGTGTTTGAAATCTTACTGGCTCATTTTGAAACTCCACATTTTTTGTTCTTATTATAGAAATCTTTAGCAATTTGTAGTTAGGCAAAATTGCCAACTGTAATGATAAATAATAGCATATGGGTGTATGCAAATACAGCAAACACCCTTTCATTCCATATGCAGTATGACACAATTCCCATCATCTCCATTCCATTAGCATTGCAGATACAAAACTTGCTGTGCTGCCAAGAGAGTTTACACAGTTTTGTTGAAATCAACAGAAACTGTGCAGCTGAAGTTTTAAGAAATCCTTGAGTTTTTCTGCTCAAACATGCCTGTTGTTTCTTTTTCACATTCCAAATGAGTCAAAGGAGGACAATTTGGATCACCATCACCAGGGCACAGTTTTTTTCCCTGTAACTGTGGTTCAGTATGTGTCCAGTTTTATGTCAGACTGCAAACATTTTTTTTTTAGAAATCCGATCCCTTTTCCCCCAGTTGAAAGGAAAGCGGGGCAGAAACCTTTTTTTTTCCCCTGTGGTGTATAATTATGAAAAAAATACCAGAATCTAATGGAACAGGTGAGCTGAAGGCAATAATTGGGAGTGACAGTTGCAAACCTATCAAAGAGTTCAAAATGGAAATTTCTGGGTAGCACTTCAATTTTTTAATTCCCATTGTTACAAAGAAATTTGAAAGAAAATTTCCCTCTGATGTAAATGTGTGTTATTAATATGCTTTGCTAAAGAACAAAAGTGATTCAACAGGAAACTATATTTAACTGTTGGAAACTTTTATGAAAGGAAAATTGAAATATAGAGAAATATATCAAAGTTGCCATTCAATAATAACAGTGAAATCATCTGCCGGACAGCTTCTGGTGAATCCCTACATGAGGTTTAAAATACTTCCATTACTATCTCTGCCCCACTGAGGGGCTGCTGCCCTCCCTGCAGAGCCCTGGGCTGCTTTAGCCCCTGGTCACAGGTTTTGGGTTAAATCACCACACAGCAGCATGAGCTGAGACCCTGGGGGTGGAGTGTCTGATGGAAAAAAACCTTAATCCCCTTTCTCCAGGTCCACAAAGAGGGTTGGAAGGCAGGTGAAGACACAACGGTCTTAATCTGTCAGAGGTTCATCGTGGCTCATGTAACTGGGCTCACAGTGTTAAATTCTTTGGCTGTGACACACAGCATGAATTTCCATAAATTTAGATCCTCTGGGTGTATCTAGATCTTTTCTGTGCACATGTGAAAGTGGCTTGGAGGCCTCATCAGGGAATAAGGGAAAAATGCTTTGTTTAAAAAGCTTGCCTGCTCCAGATTTTTCAGTGCCATATCAGCCTCTGTTTAGAGAAAAACCTTATGTAAATAAATAAGGATGAATTTCATAGATCATGCAGAATGTTCAAATAACCCAGGATTACCTTGGGCGCTGTCAGTGATACACAGGCAAAAGCACGAGTATAAGTATGCACTGATGCTCTCCCACACTACTTTTCCAGCTGCTGTGTTTGCCTCAGGTCTGACTGACCCAGAAACAGTGTGTTTAGAAACTATGGATTTTTCTTCTATGAATTTTCTCAGTTGGTTCTTGAAGTCAAGTGAACATTTAGCTTCCTCAGCATTGTGCAGCAGGATGTTTCTAGGCTTAAATGTATTTGATGGGAAGATTTTTTTTTTTTATGGTTGCCTGGCCCTCTCTGGTGTTTCTTAAATGCTGCATCACATTAGCCATCCTCAAGCCCTCTGCTACAGAGGCAGGTTTAAGTGGTAACTAAACCCTGTAGTTACAGAATATTTATTTTCTGTTAAGTTAGTTTGGATTGCTGGGTAAATACCATCTGGCTGTGGCAATTTGTTACTGTTCACTTGTTCTGAGAACTCTTCTCATTAATATTTCTATTTGAGGTAAATCCTTCGATGTGTTATGTTGAAATAGCCTTCTCAGTATGAATAATTCCCAGATCTCCATGGTGAACATGGCTGCTTCTTTCATGAACATTTGTCTTATATTGTGATCATCAGATCCTTCTGCATAGCTGCTGGCAGGTTACCTAATAATGTACTTTTAAGAAGTTTTATGTTTAGTTTTCATGCCTTCTCCAAACTCTTGGTTTGTTTTATTGTGATATTACATATAACTTGCTAGAATATTTTTCTTGTATGGAGAAGACTTCAGATTTTTATGGGGTTTTTATTACTTCGGAAATATTACATGTACCATTGTGATTAATGGTGTTATATTTTTTCCCTTAATTTTTTTTAGTTTATATGTATGCATTTGAACTCTCAAGCATGCAGTTTTTAAATGCCTCCTAATACCTGAAAACAAGAAGGTAAAATTGATTCTCAATGCTGACTGCCCTGCCTTCATAGAGACTAGAGCTGTACATAAACTTCTGGTGTTTGCCCTATGCTGTCCACTCTATTATTTACTTAGGTGGGTATCTGAGGCTCCAATCCAGCAACATTTGCACTTGCAACTGAAGTTGCTTCCTTGTTGCATGAGACTGATCTCACAAATACTGTCTTGGATAGATCACGGTCAACAATGCTGATGAGTGCTTGCCATTGTGCCTCCCATCGTCAGCGCTGAAGGCAGAAATATATTTATAACTGAGACCTGAATCTGATTCTATGGAAATGATCCAGGGTACTTTAAACACTTTAAATTGTTTGGTTGCTCTGTTTATAATTTGGGTATATTTGGAAGAATATTTTAAGGGATTATTCTTGGCTATGCCAGCAGACTGGGGAACGATTAACCCCTCAGGGAGGAAATATTTATAGATAGCTGAAGAATGGGCTGGGCTTGGAATTTTATACTCCAGAGCGGCATGTGTGGCCATAAACTTGTCATTTAAAGAATTTTCACTGCTGTTGGAATTCTTCCATTTGGAAAATTAGATTAGTTTATGCTTGAGACTCAAAAGGAAGCCTCCTGAAGACACTTGTACAGTTTGCTCTCTCAAGCTACAAGTTGTCCATAGCCTGAAGCCAAGAGACAGAAGGCAATTTCAGTTTCTACACTGCTCTATAAAACTGTGTAACTATTTTGAATGGTGAGTTCATCAACAAGGTTGTTGCTGAAGACTTTTAACAACTTTTTTGAAGGCATCCCTGACAGCCAGAAAATAGTACATCATAGAAAAAAAAGCGCCTTAGATGATTCAATGTCAAAGACAGTATCCCACATATTTCTGAAGATGTCAGCAAGAAACTGGCTACAAGTTTCTGTAAGGTTGCTGTGCTCCATACTGAGCATTAAAGTGGCTGCTAACTGACAGCAACGGTTCACTGTGCTGTTCATCAAAAAGGATTATGCAAGGGAGTGACACCTTTAGTGTCAGTCAGTGAAGTTTGTGAAAACATTACCTTGAAGAAACTGTTTTTCAGTGACCATTAGTGGTGCACCGAAAGTGGTTTGTGATTTGTTTTTGTTCAGGGAGTGAGGAATCCAGTGTCCAGGTTCACTGACTCTTTGCTAAGAGGCACTTTGTCTCAAAGACAGTAGCAATAATTTGGAGAATGTCCTGGAAATGGTTGCCAAAACTGTAAATTGAACTGTGGTCTGAGTGCTGAACTGCTGCCAGTTCTGGGCACTCCTTGATGAAGATCAGTCACAGTTTTTAACTTTGCTGTTCTCCAATGTCATATGGCTTAGGAGGAACAGGAGTCTGATGGGTGTAGAACATGGCTTGATGAGATAGGACTTTTTATTTTAAATAAAGGTTGGAAATCATTATTAGCTGAAGAAATTACAGGTTTTTGCCAGTCTCTGTTTTACCATAGGGATATCATAATGCGTAAAGTCATCAGAAGTGTGAACTTTAGGAAAACACCCTGGGAAACATTTCAATAATATCATGGATGACGTTCTTTAGAACCTTGAGAGCTGATGATTAAACAGTCTCAAACTTTGAGTTTTATGTTGCTAGAATTTTATCAGAAAGAACTGGGAATAGCGAGGCCTATCTAAAGAAGAACTTTTATTACAATATTACGGATTTTGTGATTTTCTCCCAAAGTCTTAAATTTTATTGAAACATTTCTATTTTGCTCAAACTGAATTAATTAATTTTTGAGAAACAGCTAAATTTCTGAAAGGCAGAAATCGATTTCATATCCCAGATGTGTAACTCAGTACAAATCAGTGTAAAAAATGGAACCACAGAACTTTCAGTGAAAGAAAATTGACTTTTGCTTCCTGTTCATGTGTTGTGAGGTGTTTTATGGTTGTCAGGCTGCACTTCTTGGGTTATTCTTTCTCTGTATATGTTTCTAGAGTTCTTTCCTCGGTGTTTAACTTCATCAAACTGAGCTTTCAGAAGCACGTGAATAGCAAGCAGAGAACTGTGTGTATCTATCAAAAAGCACAGGAGATTTTTATTCAAGCAAAGTCTTCAGTGAAATGTGAGCAGCATGGAGGACAGTGGCTTCCAAAGGTGCCAATGCCATTTTAACATTGTCACTCCAATGATTTCTCCAAACCACAGACAAAGTTATTGCTTAGAAAGTTTATGCTTATAGTGCTAAAGGCTATTTGTTTCATTTGGAAAGGATCCAAAACCCTTTTTCTAAATGGCTGTTTTGTTCTGCACGACTCACTCCCCAGTACTTTAGCTTGAATTGGACTTGAATTCAAATCAATGCCATCATATTTACTTTCAAAATGGAAAATATTTTCAGATGTAGCAGATTATGTTGGAGTCACGAAACTCACTACTTCACAATGGTTGGATAAATCTACATGTATATCATGACACATTTCTTGCATATGACTGCATACAACTATTTAAGAAACATACTCCAAAAATTCATTAACTTGATAATGATTTAATAGTGGTGTTGTGAGAAGTGGCAGGCTATAAGCAAATTATAGAGAGGCAGGGGTGTCTAGTAGATTTTTTTCTATCCTCTGAAATATATATATTTTTTACCATACAGTTTTTTCTGAAGTAGAGATGCTTTGCTTAACATCAAAGTTTGCCAACATTGCTCCCACTTATAAATAGGGAGAGGCACTGCAATTTGTCAACTTTCCTGACCCACTTCTTATGCTTTGTATAAATAATTAAACAGCTGGTAAATAAATGTGTCTATCCTGTCTACTTTGTCTTATAATGTAATACATTCTTATTATTCTTGGCTTTGTCTAAGCCAAATTGTATCCTGAGCTACCTGCAATGACAGTATTGCTGCTGCGTTCAGTCTGTGAAGGGGGCACTAGAGCTGGACTTAGAAAAACAGGACTTCCTACGTCAGCTCTGCCACTAAGTTACTATGGACAAGTAATTTTACCTCTTCACTAATCTTCAGCCTTTGTCTGTCTTGGCACAACAGCTGTATATTATTATGCTCTTAAGTTTGGAATGTATTTTGACATACATGATAAGGTAGGGCATAGTCCATCTGAAAAAGGACTAATGAGCTGATTTGAGTTAAAATCAATCTCCCCATCTTGTTACAGGCATGAATGGGGTAAGGGCTGGATCAAGTATTTAAAGCAGGAAAGGCTTGACCATTCTGGGTTTGTTTGGGATTGTGGATTTTTTTGTTCTGTTTTGTTTTGTCCTTTTTAAAATAATTTTTCTTTGATTCATAGTAGCTCTCCTCTGTGGCTTATCACCCTTCCCCAGCTAAAGGTTTTCAGCTCCTCACAGCTTGTTTTTAGGAGTCCTTCCTTTTCCAAATGAACCAGAATGAGCCTGCTCAGCTGGACGGCTGTGGTGTAGTCCAAGTGAGCTAATCTGCCATCTGCACCTTCCCTGGTGAGAAGCTGTGACTCCAGAATTCCTGGCAGAGCACACGTGACGCGTGAGAGCCACCGCCCCACCTCGCTGCCTGCCCACGTAGGGACCGGAGCTGAGTGCTCAGAATTAGCTCCTCTTGCCTTTAGTCTCCTCCTGCACAGATGTATCTTTTCACTAAACGTTTGGTTTTACTTATTAATCAGTCATTTATTTTTGTATATTAATTTCTTGATCATTAGAATATTTGACATGACGAAATCATCTTATGTTCTTTCATCCAACGTTGTCAGTTGTTACCAAGTCAATTATTTAAAGAATTGTTTACACATGGTAAGAGCACTAAACAAATTCATGGGTGAATTTTATGGTTAAAATTATAAAATAGTGACGGCATGTTTTAAGAACATTAACACAGCTCTAGAAAATAATTCCAATTGCACTCTATACTGGGAAGACACATCATTCCTGAAGTATTACAGTCAGTTGCAGTAAATTATTACAGTAAATACTATGTGTCCTTTACAGCCATTAAATATAATCTCTGAATGTGTAAATGGATGTTATAGTTCTATAAAACCACTGTGTTTCAGCTCACATCTTCATGTCTAAAAGCCCAAACCATTTCCATTTAAGTGTTCTGAGAAAAGAATGTATGAAGAATTCAGCTACTTTTTCTTAGGCAACTAATTTATTACATGGGTAACCCAAATTAGTTTACTGTTTGATTAACACGAATATTAGCAATACACCAAGAAGGGAAAGATTTTGGTAATTATTATCATGGTAAAGTAAATTATGTGAAATTGCAGTCAGCAAACAGGCTATTGTTCACACACTGTGCCCTTGAAAATAAATGCCAGATATATCTGAAACATATGAACAAATCTGAAAGCTAATATGGACCCGATCCAAGGGCTACTGAAGCAAATGGAATGATTCCCACTGACTCCAATGAACCCTGGCTGAGGGCCAGTGAAAGTAACATTCAAGTTACCAAAGAGCCGAGCTGCCAAAATGCAATTGGAAATTTTTCTTGTCCTCTGCCAGGCTCCATGGGAGAGACATCAGCTGTCTGGATTCTTGCAACAGAAAGCATATATTTGTCATGTCCATCTACTGCTGTACAGGCTATTTATAAATGCTGAGGAATCACAGACTGGGTGAGCTGGGAAGGGACCACAGTGGGTCACCTGTTCCCACCTGCCTGCTCCAGCAGGGTCATCCCAGAGCACATGGCACAGGATTGTGTCCAGACGGTTCTTGAGTACCTGGGAGGCTCCACAGCCTCTCTGGGCAATGTGTTCCAGTGCTCGGGCACTGCACAGTAAATAAGTCCTTTCTCATATTTAGGTGGAATTTCCTGTACATAATTTTCTTCCTGTTGCCTCTTGTACCACCTTTTTTCAGAGGCCTTTTTTTCAGTACCCTAAAGCATGTCTGCCATTGTGCTAAAGATGTGTTGAAAATTTAGTTCTCTTTCTCTGCATCATTACTCTGTCTCACTAGCTGTGTCCTGTGACAATGATAATACTTGAAGGTGCTCATTATTAATAGGCCACAAACATGCAGACTTTGCTGATGGAAATTCTACCTAGTTGGTGCCTAATCAGCTCTGTTTTGGAAGTCTCGTGGAAAGGCTTCCAATTTCATTGCTAGCTACACTTCTTGACCAACTGCCCAGGTTTGGTGACTCTATTTTAGTGATAGCCAGTTTTGAAAATGATATTTTCTTGATATTAGGCAGAATTTGAAGAGGAAGTTAATTTCTGGCACCCTCTGAGCTGAAGATCTTTACTGAGCATTCAGAACTGTGGCTTCTAAGTAGTGGTTGTATAAAATGAACTCTCACTGAACCAGTTTTTTGACTGGAATTGTACTTGTCAGTGAGCGATGCAACACTACGTTAAATATAAACTTTGTTTACCCTGAAGAGCAAATTTTGCTTGTTATGCTAAATTATGCTAAACAGAACTACACGGAGAACCCCTTATTTAAGTTAAACTCAGACAAAATGCCAATCGAGTTTTATTCAGTTTTTGTTCTTTCTTTCTTGTGTTTTTGTAAAATCCTCACTTATGGCCAGCTATCATAATCAGATACATCACAGTGCAAACATGTGTTTATTTCAGAACAAGGAAGAAAACACAGAAAAATGGTTTCTTCAACCACAGCAGAAGAAGATACAGTATAGCCATGATAGAAATAAATAACAATGATTTTATTAAAAACCTTTAGAATTAAATTTTTAAATTATAGAGGGATTTTTATCATGGTTCAAGATTGTCTATTTGTATTTTTTTCTGGTGGGTTTCTTCTCTCTGTATAAAGTGGAGGGCTCACTTCCTGTATTTATCAGTCAAGGAAATCCACAGTTTACTTAGTAATATGCAGAAGCTTTCAAATTCATGGATGACTCATGGATCACTCTTCCTTGTGGCCAACAATATCACATTGCTATGTTCTTTTCAGTTAAGTTGGAAAAGAAAATCTTTAAGACTTTATTCCTGAATTCTGCCAACAGAGCAATCTCCAACTGTTTGGTGTGTTGAAAAATCAAACCTGGATACAATGCTAGAAACTTGTATGGAATATCATTATCTGAAAAAATAAATAATATTTTAAGGTTTACCCAGTGATTTGAAATACGAAATACCCACTTCACTTATGGAAAACTTACTATAATACATAAACAGGGCACACAGTAAATGAAGCTGGGGCTTTTTCCGGTGTATGTATATTAAGATTGATGTATTGACACATTTGCAAAACAGTCATCAGAGTGTTTTCTGCATGGGGTTTGAGAAATCAGTGATCAGGCTGGTGCTGATCAAGAATGGCGCTTCTGATGAATTGGGGTCCCTGTCTGCCTACAGATGCTGTAAACAAGAACACAGAAGCAATGGTAAGAACAGAGGGAAGCAATAATTCCAACCTTTTGCATGTGTATATATGAACAACTTGTACACTTATTAAAATCTTTGCTGTGCCCTAGGGTAACCAGTTGCTGAGTTGTACAATCATCAGGTATAATATGCTGATAAAGCTGTATGTGCCCTTGATTTTATTGCAAACCTTTACTGTCGCACTTGTGGGCTGATTGAGTTCATAGTTTTATACTCAAGATACAAAATTTACTAGGCTTTGCCTATTTTATTTGTGAAAAACATACCTTGTTGATCCAATGTAATACTTTACAGGTCAAGCTGCATAGCCTGCTGGTTAAGCTACACAGATTATTAGCAACAGTAAATGAGTAAACAAGAATTTCATCAGCAATTGAGGGGTGCATGTTACTTCCAGTGCAATGCTAATTTTATTTTGTAAATATAGTGCTTTTTAAAATTCACTTTTAATACCGAATATTCTTTCAGAGCCTTTGTTGGGTTGGGAAGATTACACTTAAGAACAGGTCATGGAATTTAAGATGCTAAATTTGTGCTATCCTAAGTTTGAATAAAGCCAACTGATCCATTACTGAACAGTTTGCCACTTGGTTGTCTTCGTGTGTATAAATTGGTCTTTACTCGAGCAAATGCAAACTGCTAAAGATTCGTATGTTATCAATTAATGCAGTTCTTTCATTCCGATGAAATTAGTTATTCCTAGAACCACACTTAGGCATTATTGCCTTACTGAACTTGTAACAACACTGCATTTTGACTGCTTCTATTGAGTTTACATATTTGTTTCTAGTCTATATTAAAATCCTGATTTCATTGTTCCCAGGTTTTACTCTTTTTTGTTTTAATTAACTGCAGTTCAGCATAACTTTTCAGCAAATAGCTTTATAGTTTCTTTTTCCAAAGGTTCCTATTCCACAGTTTGTGTTTTTTTTTTCTTTTGTTGGCCAGCTAAGATTCAAATGTGAAAAATGAAGCAAAATTGTTAAAAGAAACTGAACATGGGTACCAGAAAGTTGTTCCTTGACAAGTTTTCAGTCCAACTGAACTCTTTGCCCAATTAATTGTTTCAGTATCTGAGGCATCTCTAGATCAAGAGTGAAGCAGCTCTAATTCTTGTCTTCTTGTTAACAACAAAATCTTTTATCTTTACTCAAAGAAAAGGGTTTCATTTTCTTCTTTCATTTTCTCACAGCTGGGTTAAGAGAGATGAGAGTGCGTTTGTTCGTGTATTTTAGCAAAGCTGGAAACTCTCAGCTGTTCCCGGAATTAACGTGCCTGTAACTTTAGGACTTGCAGCACAAGAATATTGACAGCCTTATTAGTTAAAAATAGCTCATATAAAAGATGTATCTTGGTTTAGATGTTGTTCATGCAGAGGCATCCACACATCCTCCAAAATGGGATTTTACCTGTTAGAGCACTGTGGTTCTTGGGATGGCTGAAAGACAGCAAATGGAAGTAAACTGAGAACATATTAATGAGTTGATAAGAATGCTGATAAGCACTTCTTGCTCTTTCCCTGCCTCTTCTGCAGTCCAATAATAATTCTGAGTGTGCAGTGGAAGGATTTTGACATTTGTGTTATGGTCACTGTCAACTTATTCCTCCCTCTCCCCTGAAAATGCGGCTTCAAAAAATCATTGTGGTGAAGTAAAGAAGCCAGATAAGGCAGCTCTTGCTGTGCTTTCAGACAAACTCTTGCCATCTTCAGGCTGATTCATCTACTCTGAGTTACACACTGTTTAAAAACCCACACGGGCTCTGGGTGACACAGAGAATACAAAATATGCTATGGTTGCTTTCCAGCTCCTTGGAGTTATTTTATCTATTTTGGCCTTGGTAAGGCAAATCTAAAGTAATCTACTTGAGAAAAACAACTGCTTGAGATGTCAAGAGCAGAGGGTATTCTAGGGCATTGAAACTCTTGTTATCACATGCATAATTTCCACAGGAAACCTAAAGCTAAGCCTGGCTATGTATTCAAGCATAGGATTTAATAAGGCAGGTTTTTTACTGACATGCACTAATTCGAAGCTGACACAGGCAGAAAAGACATGAGACATTGTTTCCCTCAGATTATTTAGGTACAACATTTGCTATTCCCGTATTTGATTTTACACCACCATCAGATCTGCAATTACCACACTCAAAAACACTTAAGATGTTCTAGTGAATTCTTTTGTCTAAAAATATGTCAACTTTTGTGTCAAATGTGAAGATTGAAGTTGTCATTTAGGCAACAGAAAAATGTCTCTGCTAATTGCACATTTAGAGCAAAAGAAATAGCTGAATTAATTTCACTCAGGTTTAAGGAAAAGATGTGATTTGATTCATACGACAACATGTTGAGTTTGGTATTAATACTTAATTTGACTAAGACATAATCATACAGTCAAATTTCACAGACCATTGAATAAATGGTTGAGAGGACAAGTAGTTCAGCACAGTTCCTGTCACTTCTTGATCATCAGGAGGTGTTGGTGACCTTATAAAAGGCTGAAAGTCACTTTCATTCCAGGCTCTTTGGTAACTAAAAACACTTGACAATACTACGCCAGTTCCATTCCAAGAGCTCCAGTGATTTCCAATGACAAAAAAATGAGCTGTCTGCCTGATCAGAGTAACTGTAAAATTTTGTGATGTTTCTATACCCATCAGAGCACTACAGACTTTGCAATCATGCTGAGCTTTGAGTGGGCAGTTATTGTGCTGTATATTGATCTTGGAGTCATGATTGAATGTTGTATGAAATCAATGCCTCGTGTGCAGCAACAGCAAAACATTCAGGGATATCTGGATTAAAGTAGGATTTGATTTGTAGATGAAGTTTATGTTCATATTTACTTGTGTTTTCTCTGAAATGAATCTTTTGAAGTGGTATTTCTCTAAGCACCCTGCAGGTGAGCACCTTTCTCTTGTTTTTCGCGTGGCT
>VZTA01023851.1:0-22631 GCA_013398855.1 Mohoua ochrocephala | reverse complement strand
TGCAAATATACAAAGAAATCATGTTCTTGCCAGCATGCTCTGGAGCCGGGCCAGCAGCCAGGGGAGTATCAATGAGTACAGGAGGCATGGCCTCCAAGAACATGTTTCCCTCCTGAGTGTAGGACTAACCTGTTTCCTAGGATTTCCAGACACACCAAAGCAGTACTCAACCTCCTGAAGGAAGCAGAATGGAACCCCTTCTCATAATACATTTGGAGACAGTAAATCCATTCTCTCTGTGTTTTATGCTGTAATTTAGGGGTAACATGAGACAGGAAAGCATTTAACTGCCACGTAGCTTATTCAAGCAGTGGGCAGTTTCTTTTTCCTCACAATTTTACACCTCTATAAGGCACAGTCCGAGTGTATCCCCAGAAATGTCTACAAGTGTGTGGGCAGGTATTTATGAAACTAGGAACTTTCCCAGGTGAGCCATTGAGCTTGTGTTGTTAGATAACCCAGCTGGAGAGGTGTAAAGGTTATCCTTGATATAAACTGCAATCAGCATTGCAAGAGATTTTGCTTTCCTAGCAATAACTGTCTCTCTGAAAACACAGTTAATGTATCATTTCAGGTTTGAAAAACATGACGTTGATCAAGCCAAGTCTAATTTTTTTTTTTTTTTTTATCCCAACAGACCCATAATCTGATAAGTCTCCTATTTTTTTTCTTTCCTGAAAGCATTAACACCGAAGACATAAAAACAGTCCTTTTCACTAAAGGACTAAGCTAAGACATGAACATACTTCCTCCAAACTGCTTTTGTCTAAGTGTCAATATTGCAACTTTATTTTTCATTATCAAAAGTTTTCCCCTCATTTCTGGAAGAGTGTGTTTGTGTCAGATATATTTCTTAATTTTAATTTTTTTTTCATGATGTAATACCTCATAAAATCCTAACTTGCAGACGGCTGTGAGAATGGGAAATCAGTAAGAGAGTGTGTGTCTGTCCACGTTGGAATAAAGTTAAGGGTTTTTTTTCCTAACATTTTTCTTCTGAATTGTCACTGGGACTAGGAGCTCACAGTTCCAAACTCATCTCATGACCTCTTGGAAAGTACAGAGGGATAAAAGATATTATCATATTGTGAATCTTCTCTTTCTCCTCCAAGAAGAGCTAAAAGTGGTACAAAACAATCCTGAGTTTCCCGTAGAGATGACTCCATATGCTGACCATATGGTGACTTGTAGATGTGGCAGAAATTAAGCATTTAGCCCAGTCTAACAAGCACATACAAATGGACAAAAAATCTGATCTTGCCAAGCTGGCAATTACTGACAGCCTAGGACACTCTGTGTTTCCAGACCTCCGCAGGGACATAAATGCGAATTTAGAGAAAGATGCTGTGAGTAAAGTCCTCTCTTCCCTGTGTCTCTTAAAGATGAGCCAACCTACAGAAAGACACACAAGATTCAGCAACAAGAGTGGAATAAGCAGTTCAATGTCTAGTGTTGCAGTCTGAGCATAGGAATATAATAAAAAGGTAGTCTTGAGATTTTTCTGTAGTATGATGTTTGAAAGTTGTCTGGAGAGCTCAGTGCTGTCAGGCTGGACATGTCTTTTTTTCACTCTACTTATTCATGGTGATGAAATCCACCTTTTCTTAGTCTTTGATGTAGTGAGAATGAAGACATGAATTAGAAATCTTTTATACCCTTTCCTTGAAACTGACATATATTTTGGAAAGCCTCCTGTACTACAGCATTGGCTAAAGAAGAACATAGAAGATTAGGTCAAATGAGCAGGTGAAACTTTTTCTTCAACTATTTATTAAATAGAGAAACATCTATCTGAACCATCCCTCCTAGTTCATCTGTGCAGGTGTCTTGGTATCTTTGCCTGGCTTACAGGTTTTGAAGCCTGGCTGGAGAAGTTGTGGGTGCCCCATGCCTGGAACAGTCCAAGTTTCAGTGGAGATTTGAGCAACCTGATCTAGTGAAAGGTGTCCCTGACCAAGGTAGAGGGCTTGGACTAGGTGATCTTTAAAATTCCCTTTCAAACTACAGAAACTATTGGATGATTCTATATTTATATAATTTGTTATAGTGTACCTAATGCTTGATTCAGCTTTGAGGCAGAAGTCTGAGCTAGTGTGAGAAGAAGCAATTCTCTCCATATTGTCCTTTTCAATTTCAGGACAAGAGCTACAGAGACATATCTGGTTACTTGTGAAACTTCCTCTTGCTGCCACTACACTGTTTGGCTGAAAGGTCAAATTAACTGTGAATTTAAAATCTATATCTGTACCTAACCTGCTTTTCCCCTTCTGAAACACACATATAGTTTTTCAGCATATATTCATTCATGGGAATTGAGCCAAAGCATATCTTCAAGCAGTAAAATTTCCTAAGGAATACAGGCAGAAAATAGGAAAGAATATAGTAAGTCAGAGATCTATTCTTGTGTTTGGATCTAAGGACTCTGATGAAAGTGAGTGAGAAAAATATTTTACTTTTCTTTTTACTATAAAATATGGAAAGAAGACTCTTTCTTTTGTTGTAATATATTGTTCAATAACATTATATTTCCTTCATTTAGACGGTTCTTTTATTTCAATTTTTTTGGTCTTCCCATGCAATATAAGATATCTGGCTGAATTTACCACCTCAGCAAAACTATAGCTTTTTAATAGCCCTACGAACACCCCTTAACAAGCTTTCCTTGTTTGTCCTGTAATCTGCTGCTTCATTAAGTCCTTCTAGTTTTAACAGACTCAGAATTTCAGTGCTAATCCAATTACTAGATTAGAATAATTAACTAAGAATTATCACACTTAATGTTAATTTCACTTAACTCTAGCTATCCCAAAGTAAGTACGTGGACTAAATAATAATTTAGGATCACTCTGTAAGCAACTGAGATGAATTTTCCAGAATATGAATTGAGTCACTCTGAAGCAAGTGTGCATAACATATGGAAAGAAAAACATCCTGGATCTACATTTCTCCTACTGACTAATGTAAGAGCATAAACATTTACCTTAGATTGGAATTTAACATTTAGAGTAGATTTTAGGATACGCTGAATAAGGTTATCTCTACTCTGACTGGAGACAGAAAAAATGTTTTCCCTTAATTGCACAGTAAAAACACCCAGCACCTGAAACACCCTGTCTCGGCCACTCCCTGGAGCGAGATAGAAGACTCACTGAACAGTTAGTCCCATCAACTTCAGCAAAGCTTAGGTACTTACTACCAAGAAAATTATGTAATATTATTTTTCCTCTCATTTCCTGTAGAATTAAGCAACTGTTACTTGGCATACGTGGCAATATAATGTCTTAAATGCATAGGAATCCACAGTGGATAAGAGCATCCACCACTGGTTGGGTCGAAGCTTAGGTCCACTTTCCCTCCAGCCCCAGTAAGTGAGGAAATGAGACGGACACGTCGACTGCCCAGTAAAGTGCGGATGGTGTTTGCCTTGCATAGAGATTCTCTGGACAGAGCACCAGCCAGCCAAACCCCACAGCTGGAAGGCCAACATGCACTTGAGAGTGTGGTTACACCTGCAAGCACAGCAGCTGCCTCCTTTCTCCTAATATTCTCCTCAGTATCAAGGAAAGCCATTAAGTTATTAAGATTTTGGAGGATTAAAATAAGAGAGTAATAGTTTATTTCCATGGATGAAATGGGTGAAACTTCACATTCATGGTATCTCCCAGAAGGCAAACCAATTGGCATAATTAAGCAGGGTGCAAAATTATTACCCTGTAGTATGATCCTGAATTTACATATTCAAAAAGAACAGTCCCCTCCAAAATAGAATCATATTTATCCCTTCTGGAGAATTTTTCGCGTTAATAAGTTAGAAAATGAGTTGTCTGACAACCACTACATCAGAAAAGACAATAGGGCCAGACCGGGAAATATGCCTTGTCAATAATAACAAAACCACTATAATTACATATTGATTGAAAATGATTAAATAAATAATAAAATTAAAATATCTTTGTTAGGTAGAACAAAACAGAAAGTTTCCTCCCAGCTACAGAAGTTTAAATTATCAGAGTGGCACCACTTCAGTATTTTGTTCTTAAGTGTAGACCTCAGTACCTCATCAAATCTATGTTTGAAAAGAAAAATTTGGAAGTAGATGCAAATGAAAGAGATACTGCTGAAAACAAGAAGCTTTTACACAGAAAGCATAAGATATTCACACTGAGAAGGAAAAGCTATTCGGAACTGTGAAGGACCACATAGACGTGGTTTTGATCTGATATTTTAAGGGGTTTTTTAGATACCAGAGTATGACACTAGGACGCAAAAGGTGTAAAACCTATGAACCAGAGCTCTTTCTGAGAAGCAATTGGAGTTATACTTCAATAGGCACAATTATGTGACCCACAGCCATAAGACGAACATTAGAATTTTGTGCTCTGAGCTTTGTCTTTTTGTACTTGAGCATTCAGCTACATTTCTCGACCCCTCCTCACAGAGCTGTAAGCAATCTCTCACCTGCCTCACTTAAGATGAAGTGAACAAGCCCTCACAACTTCTTTACTTCATCAAAGAAGCCTCTAGAGAAATTTCATCTATCAGTAAATAATTTAGGAAATTTTATGCATGAGTGTTTTAATCTTTGCTATCTTTTACTTCCTGGAAAATTTCCAGAACATCTTTCAATCAGGCTAATGTTTAAATTGTTCCCTGCTTATTTTCTCCCAAACCTTAGAAATGCTGCCAACTTTCCCACAGGGGACTTGCAAGATTCAATAAAAGTACCAAGTTTAGACATGGCTGGAGCTTGTCAGCTTTATTTTTTCAGGCTTAAGAAATTACTGATTCTGGACTATTGCTATTTATTTGAGCTGTACACAACAATAACAAACTTCCAGCCTCTTCCAGTTCCTCCAGCAGATCACACAAAAGATGGTGTTGTCTGTAAGTTTCTGCGCTTTATGGATTGTTTTTTAAGCTTATGGTGACACAGACAGACCCTGCGAACTTCCTGGGAATATCTTTATCACATAACTTTTTAAAAAGTTTCATTGTTACAGAGGGCTTAAAAAGATCGGTTGTTGGAAGGCAGCTTATCCATCTACAGTAATTGTTACACTTAGATCAACAACATCTATTCTTATTTCTGTTTCTCTACAAGCACAGTGAGTGCAGAGGAATTTCAAGAAATTCAATGAATCAAGTGTGAAAATTTATAAAGAAACCAGTATTTTCTTTCTTTTTTTAATAAGCAAAATACTTTCTTTTAAGCCTAAATGTTTACAGACAATGCAAATTTACAGGAGAAGAGAAATAGAAAAAGGAAAAGGTAAAAGCAAAATGAAAAAGGAAAAAAGTTAAAAGGAGAAAAAAAAGAAAAGAAAGACTTAAATGGAAACAGATTGATCACTAACAATAGGAAGATTTACTTTTACTTGTCAAGTTAAATTTAAAGAAGTGGCACTTGCACCAATGATGGAAACAAATGCCTAACAAGTAGTAATGAGCAGAAGAAAGGAGAAATGTGCTACAAGGTAAGCAATCAGTAAATGTCACAATGTGTCACAGCACAGTTACGTGCTAGCTAAAACAATCTATTTGATTAGCATAAATTATTTGTTATATTCTTTTTGCCACTGGAGGCAACTTGCATTAATTTGGCACAGAAGAGAAGAGCAGATTTGTTTGTCGACATCTTCCAGAAAAACCCAAACTCAAAGCAAAACCCTGTAACAAAACTTTTATATTTTCTATTGAGCCTAAAGGAGAAGAAGCATTTATTTTTCGCTGTACCTAAAGTAATTCATGAATGATTGTTAATAAACCTTTAATTTCAAGGTTTAAATCCTATACCTTAACCACAGCAGCTACGATAAGGAAAGCAGAAGAGAAGCTATGAAGATATACATTGTATAAATGTTTGTAAGAGGGCAAATGTAAAAAAAGCAGTTTCCTAACACCCATGACAGTCATAAAGTGTTTCTAGTTTACTCTTCAGCATATGAAACTTCTCATTGTTGCTTCATTATCATGCAAAGTATTGTTATGTGTTGAAATATAAATGTTGTCTTTATTTCCAGACACGGCTACAACCAAGTGAAGAGACCATGGCTACAGCCAGTGAAGAGACTGCTACAGATTAGCCTCTCTCAAAATGATGTGAAAAGTAAACTGCAACACAACCATGAGTCTGCAAACCTTCCCGCTGTGCACGCTTCCCCTTCACATCCCTGTTGTTTGTTTCTTTCTTCAGCTCATGTGGTCATTAGTTTGTGCTCGAGCTCTTTTGTGCTCAATCTCTTAATGCCTCCATAAATTATTAAATAATTTTTTAACTATGCTGAAATATTTTTTATTTCATTTTCAAAAGTCTCATTAGAAATAAATTTTAGATGATTGATGAAGGTATGATTAGAACTGTCTTAGCTAGAAAATGCCAGACTTCTTTTCCTTAGAGACTTTAATACTCTGTATTTGAGTCTGCCCTGAATGACATCAGTATAATAATTTGAACTGACAAACAGTATTCTAAGAAATTCCACATTTTCAAATTTCCATCTGCCTTCAAGTCAACTTAGATATGAGGCATATGTCTAATAGACACAGCATGCTAGGACACGGGGAAATTAACTAAACAGTAATCTTACTGCATGCCTTAATTAAGAAGCAATTTTTGAGTAAGGCACTGTGTCATGTACTTTTTTTGAACTTGCAAAAGGATATCAGGCCATCTGTCATTTTCGCAGTGTATCACGTAAGGTTTTGGCTCTGTACTAAAAAGAATAATTCAAAAAATGGACACTTTGAAGAGATTGCGAGTCTGCTGCCACTTGCCTCAGTGAAAAACAGTTATTTACATTCTTTTGCACTATGCTGAGGACAGCTCAGTCAGAGGACACAGTTTACTGCCTTACCAGGGTTACAGCTCCTGTATTCATGAACAGAAGTGTGAACTTTGATAAATCTCAGTCAGGTTCTCAGTGGGCAAGAGGAAAATATGCCTGCCTGATGGCACATGCAGTCAAGATCAAAGCCTATATCAGTATCCTTCTCACTCTAAACTGATCCCAAAATATACTTAGTTAGCAATGAATCCACTGCTCCTTAAAAGCCTCATATCTCTTCTCATTAGAAGTATTATTTCTACTGAAAATTGTTTTCAGGCCAGAGCAGCTAAGTCGGTGTGGGTGCCAAGTGGCTGTCGTACACACAAAATTGTAATTCACAGCAATTTGAAAGAAAATTGAGAGAGCCTAGGTGTCTTGTTATGCCGGATATGGAATCTCATGCCTTCATGGATAGATTGTCAGAATGTGACACAAAACAACAGCTTTTCAAATGCATTGCACCAGCATTCACAAACAAAATTAAGAAGAAACTGGAGACAGCGTAATCTTATTGCACCAGCCTTATATAAGGAAGCATCCATAAAATATGCAGATCTCCAACATCACCATCGCCCTATCCAGGTGTACAGTTATATATGAGCCTCACAGTGATTAAAAAGATGCCACTGGTACCCTGCAGAAAGGAACACACCACAGGTTCATGCACTAAATGCAGTTCACAAGCTAAAAAAGAAAGGTCATTTCCATTTGTGGAAGGCATTTTTCTGTATTTCATGTGGAGATTTCACAAAGGTGCTTAAATCTGTTGGGTCATATTAGGAAATTTCTCATGATAAGCTGCAGACAGTAGGGAGTCCAGAGTCCAGCTCCAGGCTAATATGTGTTTGGCAGCTCACAAAGGTGTGTCCCATTCCTCTTGGCCAGAAGGACCACAAGGGCCGCAAGGATGCAGGGGAGAAAACAGAGAAGACAATTCCTCTGGGGTTCCAAAGAAGTCTTCTCTCCTCAAACATAAATAAATCAAATAAGCATGTGGCTTTGGCATCTGTGCGATGCTTTCCTGAAGTCTAAATTGCAGGTCCAGCTGATGACTCTATGTTGAAATGAGTCACCAATGTTCACTCCAACACCATCCAAAGCACTTGGAATATGACTAGAAGCAAGGACCAGTACTTTTGGATGGTGTTACTTATGACAAGAATTTGGGAACAGTCTGCATCCAGATAGAATTTAATTCAAACAGTACATTATTTATTTTTACTGCTGCCTGACACTCTCTGTTTCTCAAAAAACAACTTTATTAGAATCAGCCTCAGTCAGAAAAATTCTGCAGAACAAAACTACCTCATAGCATAAAAATGTGTGTATTAGCAAGAATTTTCTTCGGCTGTTAATAAGACCTGCAAAATATATTTAGATACGGGAGACAAAGGAGATAATACCTACTTATTCTTCACTATTACTAAAAACTTCTTCATTCTAGACATTTTGACTGAAAGGTGATTAATGTAGCAGTTCATGTTTCTAAAATAAGTAATTTGCCGTTTTGGTCAGAGACGTAGGTCACAGTCATTAACAAAGACACTACTCAACAAAATTGATATGGAATTTTGAGTAGCTGTGACAAGCTAACCACGTACTCAAGACATGGTCTTGAGTAGCTAGGAGAGATTTGTAAAAGATCTGTTTTCATTAACCTAACTCATGTGCTATGGTTTTCAAATTCATTAGTTCTTCATGTAAAGACCCCAGACGGCAGCTTGCGCTAGATAATAACTAGTAATAACAGGCAATAAAATTTACAACTGGCTCATATTGAGCCTGCTATCCACCAGCACCCCCAGATCCCTGTCTGCAGGGCTGATCTCCGGCTATTTGTCTTCCAATTTATACTTTTACCCGGCATTGCTCCACCCCAGGTGCAGAATACGGCATTTGTTCTTGTTAAATTTCATCCCATTAATGATTTCCCAATGCTCCCAACTATCTTGATCCCTCTGCAAAGACTCTTGTCTCTAGAGAGTCAACAGCACCTCCCAGTCTGGTATCACCAGCAAACTTGTTAATGACGCATTCAACTCCTGCATCCAGATTGTTGCTAAAAATACTGAACAAAACTGACCCTAGAACTGACCCCTGAAAAAATGCTGCTGGTGACCCATCACCAGGCAGGTGCAACCCCATTCACCACAGCCCTCTGAGCCCTGTTTGCCCTTCAACCATTTCTTCACCCAGCACACCGTGAACATACCATAAAGCTAGAGAGGGGCTTTTCCAAGGACATGCAGTGACAGAACAAGGAAGGAATGGCTTTTACCTGCCAGAAGGGAGGTTTGGATGAGATGTTAGAAGGAAATTCTTTACTGTGAGGATGGTGAGGCACTGGAACAGGTTGCCCAGAGAATTTGTGGATGCCTCATCCCTGGAAGTGTTCAAGGCCAGGTTGAATGGGGCTTTAAGCAACCTGGCATAGTAGATGTCCCTGCTGGTGGCAGGGTGTTTGGAACTAGATGATCTTTAATGTCCCTTCCGACCCAAGCCATTCTATGATTCTACATTAAACTTTTAGCTGCATGCATCTTAAAACAGTATATTTCATGGTAAATGTGTTACATAGCTTGATAAATAGAATATTTTACCTGGAACATGGTGGAGTTTATGTAAAAAAAACCTGCTATTGGATATAGATGCCTTTTCAGATCATCTCATTAATACCTTAAGCTTCTCAGTTGTATGGAT
This sequence comes from Mohoua ochrocephala, assembly GCA_013398855.1. Taxonomy (NCBI): domain Eukaryota; kingdom Metazoa; phylum Chordata; class Aves; order Passeriformes; family Acanthizidae; genus Mohoua; species Mohoua ochrocephala. Next base: position 13,104 of record VZTA01023851.1, on the reverse strand, counting down.
ATCAGAAATGTGTCCCAGCATTCCTCCCGGGTTATTCTTTTACTTTATTTATCTTGTTTTTAAAAGTCTTTTTTGGCACTCCTTTTAGTTTACACTTAGAATATTTTGTGAATAAAATTTTACATTGAAGGGCTGGCTTGTTATAGTGCTTTGCTTGCACAATCAAGTAGCTTGGGACAACAGCAATAGGATAATTCATACCAGCTTTCACCTGGAAATATGATTAAATTCATTAATAGCTCCATTCATTTTTCTGGGATTAGTTGCATTCTTAACATTAAGCACATTGCTGGATTAAGGTCAAACAGTTCAGGAAGTTTTTGCTGGGTATACTATAGCCATATAATTCAACTAATGAAAGGAAAACTTGGAGAACAGACACTGCTGGAATATGAGACAGGGAGACAGAAAACAAAAAATCAGACTGCATTGAATTATCAAATCTGTTCCTCATAAAGGGTTTCTAGGAAAGCTAACCAGTTCTGAGAGCCTGGAAATTAGAAAATGGTCAAAATACAAGAAACAAAGACGTCTTCAATTTTTACACCCTTTTTTTTCCATAACATCGTGATGAACTTGCAGTATAATGGAGAGGCAGTAAATATATGTGTGGTAAAAGAGACTTCTGCAGGTGGTAGGGGAATGAGGAGGGAGAGAGAGATGGTGTAGGATCCTTTCTGGGTCTCAACAAGAAAGGCCCAACAACAAATGGCTTAATGAAATAGCAGTTTTCATAGGATGAGTAACAAGAGTGTTATAGATAGTGAATAAATCTTCCGTCCATCCACACGCTGGGAACTCCCCATTTGTGCTGAATCACACAGACTCCAGGGAGGTTTTTCCAACTGCATGCTGCACAGATTCCCTCCACTGAGAGTTCCTCTTCCCTCCCATGCCACAGTGCTCTTATTGCACAACAAGCAGAATCAGGTATCTTCCGCTGACAGACCAGACCGTTTTCCCTGTCACAGCGCCCGGGGTCCACGGTGCACACCTGCAGCCTCACAGGCAGTGGCTGCCCCGGCTCCGAGCGCAGTGCCCAAACCAGCAACCAGAAAAAGCCTGCTCAAGATCACCGGCTCCTCGAATACAAAGTGATCTCTGAGGCTGCCAATATAAACAATTGAATAAGAAGTGCTGGTATGAAACTATAATAAATATTTACATCCACTGCAATACCAGGAACAACTTCCTTGAAAGGAGATTTGAGGTACTGAAATAATCCAAAAGAAAAGTGGCAAAGAGTCCATATTTCAGCACGCTTGTTTGGACATGATAATTCTGCAGAACACACCTATATTGACAAGAAGACATGCCAGAATAAAGAGTTAAAGGCTTTCCTCGGTGTGTTCCATAATTTTGCAAAGCCTGTAATTAGCACTGCCTGTGATCTGCACATTTTGTAAATAAACAAGGAGTCAGCCTACATAAGGCTCTTAGGGAGGTGAAAAAGGATTGAAGACCTTACTTAAGCATGTGAAGAAGGGTTACTGTAGTTTTTCCAAATGTGCTGGCCATTGTCACAGTAAGCTCACTGTGGTGCATGCACACCCTGCAGCCACCTGGATCAAGGATTTTCATCTTACCTGTGGATAAATCGGTGCAGAAGCCTTCACAATTCAGAAATGTGATGGCACAGTGTTTTATACTTAAGACTGGGCATTCCAGTTCCTGAAATAACTGTAAACTTTCCAAAATTTGGTTTTACCTCTGGCTCAAGTGTAAACACCCTGCAACTAATCTTCTCTTTAATTGCACCTTGTGGTAGAGACACAAGCTCAACCAATCTGACACAGTATTACCTAGGAAGAGGGGAGGGGGCAGTGACAAGGCAAAATACTTGGGACTACAGAAAAACGGGAGCCCTTTTCATTAGCTGGCGTGCATTTGGATCCAGTGAATAGGTCTAAAGTCTGAAGTTAAAATCTTTGCATAGCTTCCCTTTTTGTCTTACTGGCTTTAAGGGACTAGCATTTAAGGTTTGCCGCTCTAGTAGGACTCAGGCAGCTTTTAGAAAGATGGCCCTACAGTGTCTTCAACAATCAGAAGAGAAAAATAATGTCCCTAATATGGCCCTGAGGCTGAAAATATAGTTGGTGAAAATGAAAGCGATCTGAGAAATCATTTTGTTCTTGTGTGAGGCAGAAGAACTAATAAAAGCTCTTTAGAAAGAGAAATTAGTTTCTATATTCCAAGGGAAAAGGAAAGCCTCAGCTGCTGGATTTAGGAGTCACGACACTTCAAAGCAGGCATCATCGTAAGTGGCAGCACCCAAGGAAATTACATAGAATGTCTCCCAAAGCTCACCGTGGAGAAAACAATCCACAGTACAAAACAGCTTTCCAGTCTGCTTCCTCTAAACAAAAGCAGGGCACAAAGAAACAAAGGGTGAAATTGAAAATCTGTTAGTTTGTTTCATGGTCCCCACATATATTTGTGTTCCCATGCTGTGAACGGAGAAGCATCCAAAGTAAAAGTAGCCTTGCTGTCCCAAACTGCTCACCCACAGCTAATTCTCCCTCTGGACACAGTGAGGTTTTTTGTTGATTTTAAAATGCACACAATTTGGAGGAAAGAAAAACAGGAAAGAAACCCAAAAAACTCATAATTACGTGTGGTTGTAATGTTTTGAATTTCTCTAATCTGTAATAAACATCTCCAAGACGACCCTGTATGCATCTGTGGGTGCCTCTCATAAACTACATGAGGAAAGAAATGCAAACTTTGCTATAAGCCTCTCAAAACCTTACTTGCCTTTTCAGCATGTTGAAAATGCTTAGAAAATAACTTCTTCAACCTGTTTTCCTAAGTAAAAGAATGTAGGATTACGTAATCTCTTTCTATATCTATGAACCTCACAAACAATTTTGGAATGCATTGGTCCAGTTCAACCAGATTTGACAGAGATAAAGACCATAAAAGTATAAAATTTATCCGTAGACTGTCTGGTATACCTTAAGGAGAATATAAACACCCTTAGTGAAATAAAGACTTCAGCATGAACTCACCGTTTATTGGACAACAAAGAGTCTAAGGGGAGGGAGATGGTACGAATGCTTTAACTGCAGGAAAAGCTTTACTGGACACAAAAAAATAAAAAGGCCAAACACATCATTAAAAAAAAAAATCTATAAGCAAACAGATTTAAATAGATTAATTGTGAAAAGGTGCACAGGTGAGACTTAGCAGAAATCCATGACCTATATCTGAAAGGATCCCACCAGTTAAACACCAAAGCTCCTGTGCTGCATCTGTGAACTAAATTCTGTCCTGCAAGGGACACCAAAATTGAAACGCCAAGCCTTCACAAGCATTGCCAAATGAAAGCTGTGCTTTAGTGAGTGTAAGCAGAAATCTGTTTCCCACCTTTTTGTGGTGTCAGCACAAATGCATCCTGCAGACCAACGGCGTGAAACTTGCCCTGTCTCCAAAGCCAGCATTGCTGCCATGGATAATCCACTGGCAAGGTGCAGGAGCCAAAAGCTCCAACTCCCTTCACAGGGAAGTCCATCATCACGGGTCATCTGCTTCATCTGCTTCATCAGCAATGCAGGTCCTGTCTCACCAGCCACATATCTTACACACTAGTCAAGAAATATTTACAGCACCTTTCCATCTGAGCGCTATATGGTGTGGTACAGATATAGACTCCTGGAAAACTATTTTAAAATGTTATATGTGATGCTAAATAGTATAAAATACATTTATGGTTAATTAACATTACATAAATGTAAGCTATTCTGGGACAAAATAAATCGTTGATATATTTTTATAATGTCCATAAACATTACCCTCTTAAACCTGGACTTGGTGTTACTATCTTTATTCCATCCTACTCTTTTCCCATTCTTATTTTCATATTACACAGTCTAAGGAAAAAGTTACCTAATGTTAGGTTATTTAATGAGTCACAACAAATATTGAAACCAGACAGAACATCTTCTCTTTTTTTGATGAAATTAAATAGGGAAAAAATTAGTATCGTGAACTATGATAGAACTAATGCATGTTGTCTTTTCTTACTTCTTTCTCTTTGATTACATACATTCAAAATTTAACTGAGGCAAGATTGCTTTTTTAAAATTATTATGGTGCCAAAACTTTACTCTGTTAGTAAGGAAACTGTTTTTTCATGTTTGTGAAAGATTCTACTGTGGTTAATGTCTCTTAAAAGACAGTCTGATTAGAACTGAGAGAAAGAATTCACCTTTAGCACACGCCTCCTTCAGAAAAACACCGAGTAAAATTACAAAGAAAACTGGGAATATTCTCCCTACATTTGTTTTGCAACGTATTAAAATGTCTAAGTTAAACATGAGAGCGACATTAGCTATAAACCTAGAATAATACATTTTAAAAGCACAAGAATTTTTTCATACTTCCACAGCATGAGGAAAGCCATACATTGTTCTCAAAACATGTTTGATGAAACCAATAGCATCACTAGAGACAGACTGAAAGTATTCAAAAGTGGTTACTAATTATCTTTCTCAGAGCTGCTGCTGTGTTCTGATTTTTGGTAAACATGCATGAAATAAAGTCTGTTATATTATCATTTAATTAAAACTCTCACCAGTCCAAATTTCACTCTGTGTGTCAAAGTGCTATTTAAAGTCTGTAAAGTAAGTGTTACACCTCTAAAGATGTTGCTGTTATTAATCGAATTCCACACATTTAGGATTAGTGCAGGTCCTAGATCACACTGAGTGCAAAAGCTACTCACATTTGTAAAACTGAGAGCATCTATTACTAGACAGCAGTTCAGGAGTCTTTCTGTGTCCAGAAAAGACAGCCTTTTCTAAGCAGAATTTCCATGACAAACTTATGATAAGTTTAAGCTGTCTGATTGCAATTCCCTACTGCCTTTCTGGATCTGACCCAAAGCCCATTTAATTCAGCTGGAGCCTGTCCACTGACTCCAGCAGGCTCAAGTTCAACTCCCCTATAGTCTGCATGGCAATGAGATACTACTCAAATTTGATACAGCTGAAAATTCTTTCAGCTTTCCCACCATTTTTAAAGACATATATTAATATGGGGTAATAAAACATCCTTACTCCAGGAAATACCGAATTTCTGTTCTGCTAAGATCAGTGGAGGTGGAGGGGCAGAGAGCCCGACACAAACCTTAGCAGGCAAACATCTAGAAACTATCCAGCACCTTAGTTCCCATTGCCTTTCCTGGGAAATAAGCACGTGTAATAACCCTTTTCATTCAGTCCTGCAGACTTTAATAGTTAATCTTTAATGTTTTGCTATATAATATACATATATATATATTAAAAAAACTAGTGATGTATACATTTTAATATATAATCTTTATTATTTTGCTTAGACAGACCTTAACTTCACCTTTAACTCCTGTTGACTTCGGTGGGTGACTGAGACTTCAACAGCAGATGGAATTTTAGCTTTGCGTGTATTCAGAGCTAAAAGCAGTTAAATGACATCCACGAGTGATAGAATTCCCTCATTTTTCACATCACAAACAAATATGTCCACTTTAAAAATGATATTACACATCTACTCTGAATGCTATATTTATACTTCAGTGCTTTCAGAGAACAGCCTTTTAGAAATACTCTGAAGTGTTTGTAAAAGTGAAAGCCAGGTTTAATGATTAAATTCACTCTATTCAAGCAGTGCCTCCAGTATAGAGAAGGGAAAAATTACTTGTGGTATCTGCTTCTAACCCTCTTGCAAACCCTTTTGTTGCTCTTGCATCTTAGTCTCCTTCCAGAATTTTTACTTACTATCTTAATTTCACAGATGTTCTCAACAAGTAGTGGGTTGCAATTTTGCTTAGATGAGCAGTTTCCAATTCTGTGGGAAAGATATCAGATACTGCAGCGATTGGAACCGATGGGAATATATCACTGTGTACCCATTATGGTGAAATGAACAGGCTTTTCCTTCCTTTTGGGGAGGTCTAAAAGGAAAGGAGTGCAGCTGTGTCTTTCTGACTCTACGACAATGGGAACTTTATAAAATACGTAGTTACTGTCTGCTTCCAGGCATAAAGAGCATTTCGTATTGTAGCTGCACAGGCTTCACTATAGTGCAGAATTTTCCCTGGAGCATGCATCCAGCACAAAATGGTTCCTGTCTTCCACCTCAACTTTCAACCATATTGTAAAGGGAAAAAGTTTCGGGCATGCTTGACCACAGAGAGACGTTTATCCAGCCTAAGAACCTCCCATTAGATGTCCTTTAAACTGCCTTCTTCCCACCTCAGAGGATTTCAAATTCCCAAGTCCTTTCCCCCTTCCCCTTTTCCTTCTAGCCTCTCATCTTCCTTCCCACCACCGCACCGACACAGCTCATCCATGAGCATCTGCAGCTTCCCTTTCCAGAGAGGCAGCAGGAACAACAGCCACCCATAAAGGCTTGGGTTTATCTTTTAATTACAGTTGTTTTCTCTACCCATCCTTTGCATACTGTTATTCCCCACAAGGATGAAAATAATTCCAAGAAACATTTTATTTCGGCATGAAAATCTGAATGTCTGTGGATACCTTGTTCCTGGTGCATCTTCTGAAGAGAAACTCCTCAATGTTCTATTCTGGCACCAGATTATAGGAATGGCCACGTGTATGGGACAGCTTAGTGCCACCATCCTCCAGATCATTGTGCTGTGTCTGGGAGGGATGTGAATGAAGACACAAAGACAAAGACAATTTAAGCACCTCAGAACTGAAAAAAAAAAAAAAAAAAGGGAATTTCACCCCAAAAGGATGGGCTAGTTCTTGCTGCTCTAACTAAGGCAAAGGCATCCTGTGAGAAGCAGAAGAGATATAGTTGATAATGAAACTATTTGTCTATTCCCATGGACTCCTTCCAGTCCTTCTGCAGCTGCAGCACAGAGCAAAACTTCCCAGGCTCTATAGGGTGGACAGAATAACTGGATTTTTTGTTTTCATTGATGATTTGCTATCAGTAGCCAACTGTTTACCTTGTCCATGCCTACTGCTATCTGTTAGAAAAAGGGTTTCATAATGTGCTCTTTCAATGCTTTGTTCTCAGTTAGGAAGATGGTGAAACAAAATGGAATAATCATTAGCTGGGGTAATTTTTTATTTGGTGGGGCTTTTTTTATTTTGGCAGAAAAATAATTTTCTCTAAAAGCATGTACACTTCTCTGAAAAATATTTCATTTTTACTGAGAAATCTTTGGGTTTAAGTAAACAATAGTCACGTTAATAATGCAAATTTTAGAGACTTCTATCTCCCCTTAGTGGACGGATCTTTCCTTGCTTTGAGAAGTAACACAAACAGAGGGGCTTTGGTTTTCCCATGTGAGCATTGCATAATTGCAAAGAGGTTATTTTTCCTGTTTGGCCCTTCTGGAAAGGAACTTCTATTATCAACCATCCTACATGAACAATGATATAAGCAAATCCTGAGGAAGTTCTGGTTCAGCTCATCCTGTCTCAATGGGATAAGAAAAATTACATTCACACTTCTCAGCCAACACACACAAATACGGAAGGCAGTGTACTCCATTCTGTTCCAACGTGTGAAAAAGAAGCCCAAAATATGGGCAGGCAGATGTAAAGAAGTTAAAAAAATTAAGATTCATTCTAAAAATCTTTAAAGAAGAGACACAAACCACATCCCTGTATATAAATTTCGTAGTCCTGTTTTATAGGTAGAGAGTGATTTTAAACTATCAGAGTCAAGAATTGGTATTTTCCATAGACTGCTGTGTTAAAACCCAATGCACCAAGTTTCTCTCCTTTTAGAGAATTATGATCTACAAATTCAGATACAAAATTTAACCTGTTTCCTAACTTTACATCCTTGGATTTTGTTTGGATACCTCCAAAGACATAATCTCCAGTGTATCCTGGGATCTTGGTGAAATTAGCAGACCAAACTCTTAACAGTTTGTTGAACTATCCTGGCTGCCCACATTGTACTCAGAGCACCGAGTCACAGCCTGTTGTGGTCCTGGAGAAAAGAACAACCAGACAACTTGAACCCACCATCACAGGAGCCTGTGCAGCACCTCAGAGAGGTGGCATTCTCCTCTATCCCAGCATCTTACCTCAACAAGTCAGAGTTCGCAGAGCAGATACCAGATTTCCAGATTTTGCCCTGTTTTTCCACACAACATTTTTTCTCCCTGATTCTGATTTTTACTGAAATATGTGATATTTTCACAGAATCTCTAATTTTTACTACATCTTTAAAAACACTTTGAATGTATAAAATATGCAGTTACTGAGTTACCCATCCAGCACTTGAATTTCAGTATTTGTTGAGCTAGAGGACCTTGTGTTGGATGGATAAGCAAGGGTCCCCTGTTCTTGTCTATCTTAGCTCCCTCCCACATCTTATATCAATGAGTGGTGCAGGACAGCTGCTGTGATTCATGTCTTGCCACTATTCACATTCACAACAGCCCCGAGCCAGCTGGAGTTAGGAAACATCACAGACTGAAAATGTAGACCTCTTTGCTTCTCATCACTCTTAAACACATGGTAAAAACACTGGAAAAAAATAAATAAGGGGAATTTCAAGCCAAAGAGAACATCATCTCTCTTCACTTCTAAGCAACAATTCTGCTTACCCACAGATGGGTGCTGGCAGCATTCAGGAGCTGCTTTGCATCCACAGCAGCTCATTGCCATGAGCAGTTATCACTAGAGAGCCACTTCACAGATTTTCTGCGGCATTTTTGTAGATTATACTGCTTTAGCCCCAAGGCTAAAGAAGAAAACCTCTGCTCTTTGTCTTCGGAAATATTTACTCATTTTATTTGCTCGTGCCTCCTTTTCCCACTTCCATTAGTCATGTAGATCTAGTTGCAGGTTGAGGGGGGGAGGGGAAGCTGATAAATACAGCACAAAGAAATGAGGCACCTCACAAGGCTTTCAGCAATAATCTCTCTTCTAATAGATGCTGACACCTAATACAATGACCTCTTCTAACTCTCAGTCACCTCAAAAGCTCGAAGTAAACCAACCTCGCCTCACTTTCCTCACTTTGTGCTCTGCTAACCTCTGCATGTTAGGATGTGAGGCAGAGTGAGGGTCACAAGTTTTGTTTTGGTAAGTGAGCCTTAATGTCAGGGTTCCTTTATTCAGCTTAGTAAAATGCAGCTTATTCTCGACATCAGGAGCAGCATTCATGGTGGTAGAACAACACGTGAAACACATCTGGATAAAATACAGACAGCTAAATTAGTATATATGTAACTTCTACTCCCACTGGCAAAAGGGGCAGAGGATAGGGCAAGGGATCTTCCAGTATAAAGTTTTAGTTGGGATCCAGTTTCACATAAGCATTAAATCTCTAAGATGGAGACAGCACAAAGGATACTCAAATACGATATGGCTACTGAACATCACCAGAACAAAAAAGTCAATGAGCACAGCTTGGACCCAAGTATCAGAAGCTTTATTCCCTGCATATTCTTATGAAGGGTAAAAAATAGTGAATTTGATCTCTTTGTCTATGTGTATAGAAACAATCTGTCTCCAGAGCAATCTTCATTTTGTAACGTGGGCTCTTGTACAGAAAATCAATAAAATTGTCAGTCTTGCTTTAAAGTTTTTCATGAATAAAGTATTTTGTACATTTATTTGAGTTCCTAGTCTTCATTGTTTAAATTTAAATAAATATGAATATTTAAATTACCTGAAATGAGTGTCACTTATTGGAAGCTAAGCAGGAAATTAAATGGGTGAAAAGAGAAAGCAAAAAAGTAACAGGAGACCCCTTCAAATTTTGCAAATATTCCTTAGAGGTTTTTTAAATGAGTTAATAAAATTTCTCCAGCTCCACTTTTCCAACGCAAATCGAGGCCTCCTGGAGCACTGAATATAATCAACAGGTGGAATAAGCTGCCAAGCTTGTCAAGGAAGTATTAAATATAATTACTGGGTTCATAGGTCTTGTAAGAATTCCTGAAAGGAAGAGTTCTTTCAGTGTTTCAATCACAGATAAATTACCTGCAGATATTATAAATCTGTGGAGTGAGTATCAAGACGAAATTAAGAAAGAGAAGTTGTTTTGGTTCTCAGTTTGAAAATGTTGCTTTTTCAAGAAAAAAAAAAAAGGGAAGAAATTGCAGTGCTTTTTTTTAACAAGCAGCACATTCCTCCAGTTTTCATTCACTTTTGGTTCATGTCTTCATTCATTCTGAAATTCACCCCCCTTGCCCAGAGTCAGCACAAGAACCAGGGGCATTCAGTGCTGCAATGACGTAGATGCTTGGGGTCCAGTTGGGAGCAAGATTTGTCACAGACCTTCAAGCAAGCACCTCAGTCTTTTGGTAGATCAGAACTCCAGGGTGGATTACATCACAGCTAAGTGCTAGAAATAGAACTCCTAAACCTCATACTGCAAGGGAGTCTCTCTAAGTCTGTAATGGCTGCTGACTATGACTCCAGATTGAACTCCTGATGTAGACAAATGCAAATTACAGTATTATTTTTTTTTCTGCTTATTGCCATTGTTAATGTAATACAATGGGCCGAGAATCTTGTCCTTGATTGTGCAAACATGCTGCCAAAGAGTGCTGAAAGCAGTTCAACTCGTGATGTAGTGAAAGCATAGCATATGAATCTGGAAGCCAGAAGGTCTATTGAAGAATGTCTGCTGGATTTTTCACTGCATTTTTTGTCTTCTCTTACTGTCCATGAGAAGCTGGAACATATGTAGATGTTTGGTCCTCTATGGCAGAGGATTCAGGCTTCAATTTTTGTTAATGAAATTGGGCCAACTGGATAGCAGAAATCAAGTTAAGTAGTAACCAAGAGCACATGGCTCATCCACATGCCTGTGTCTCAGAGGACCCTCTACCCCACGTGAATATTACTTGTATTTGTCAAGCTGCTGAGTTTGGAGCACAGGGAAGCCTGGCAGGAACCTACCTATGATGGCCAGCATATTTAGTCTCTTGAAGTTCTGTATCATTTTAAAAGTGTTGTCATGTACTCACCAGAAGTTTCTAACATGGCCAAGTTTTGTTTTAGTATCTTTGAGTCCAGTCATGAGCTACTGAGAGCCCTTTCCCATTTGTACTGGTGGCCAGGATACCAACCCATCTTTTCTCACTTGCTGTTCCTTCTAGACCACACTAACAAATTTAGATGATTCCCCTTAGTACTTCAGCTACAGGCAGAAGAAGTTTTGTGGGAACAAAAACAGAGAAGGAACATTAGGGTAATCTTCTGTAACTGGAATGGAAGCAGACTGCTGGACTTCACTCAATATTTTCAGAAGTGCAGTGTGCAAGGACTCAGCACCAGGCTCTCGATGTTTATACAACAAAACAAGAACACCTAAAAAGTCACTGAGTCCATGGGAGTTTTCCCTTGGCTTTGAGTCAGATAGCTTGAGATCACAAGTTTTGCTGCTGATGCAAAGTAGTCTGTTCTCTGTTTCTCACTTCAGTTAAACCTGGTAATTACTAGGTCTTAAACATAACCCACCAGAGTCACCAGATCCACTAAGTCCCCAGGCTCCTATTGGCTTCCTCTGTATTACTCCACAGTCAAGCCCATGCCTTTAAACTTGTCAGCACTTTTTTGATTTATTTTAGGATTGCAAGGACCCTGTCCCCCATTATAAATATTCTGATACCTGCTGTTGTTTCTTTTACTCCATCATTTCCTCACAAGCACAACCATAAAACTACATTTAGTTCAGCCTTCACAGCATTCATTTTCCACTTCACACAAATGTCAAAAGGCATGGAACTGAACTAGCCAGTTATTTACAAGCATGAAATTCAAGGCTCTTCTTTAGTTGCAACCCTGGTCTGGAGGAGCATTAAGATTGTATCTGTGTGTGTATCCAGTGCATTCAAGCCAGTAACTCCTCGGGTGGTCCAGAAACTCCCTAGCTAGTTATCTGCCTAGAAGAGATAAGGGTCTGGTCTCAGACAATAGATCAGCCTAAAAATAGGTGACTGATTGAAGTCTGCACCACCTTCAGAAATGTTTGAGTGACTTATACAGAAGTTCTCCAGGTAGAAATGTTGGGCAAATCAAGACATTACTCAGTAGGTCCTGCTGTGTTACTCCAGGTCTTATGCTTTAATGTACTGATAAACATCTTGGTTGTAGTCTCACAAAGATTCCCAGACAATTCCTGCTACATAATTAATCAAACAGTGCATAGACAGTTAATTATAAACAGTCAATAGAAGCACGACTGTTTCTTGGATAGTTATAATATTTAGGAGATGTTTTCATGTAGTTTAGATAATCCACAGGAAGTAATTATGTATGACCTGGACCGGTAATGCAGGGCCACGACCAGCTGGGTTATGAAAAATGAACAGAAAAGTGATTTGTTGAAACTCACCTCATCAAGCTGAAGACATCATTGCAAGGATGCTTGCAACTGAGACTCCTTTTGATACCAAACAATGACAAATAATTTTGTCCAAGAGATCTAATTCCCTGTGCAAGCATTATTTTTTGATAGGCACTTTTCTGTACCAGGATCAGAGTCTTCAGGTGTCTGCAAGTGCAAGGAAACTGGTCTGGTTCTGTCACCTTTTTCAGACAAATTTCTGGTACTATGCTTAACAAGTTAAATTTCCTGGTTTAGAGTTTTAAAAATTACTTTTTTGGTTATTCAGTTTCAGCATAGTGGCCCCTCAGAGGCCACTGGGATTATTAATCATATAAGAACATTGCTTTAAATCGCCAGAGACCAAGTCTTGTGGCAAAAATTGATTTGTCCAATCCTTTGAGTTCAGTTCCATTTGCTGATACGCCCTATCAGTTTCTGTTAAAAATTGATGGTCCTTTCATCACTTCTTTTGTTTTTTGCAGCAAGAATATTTTGAAGTGACTTCATCTGATTTCCTGAAGTCTACAAGTAATTAAGTAATCCATTGCTGCCATCCCTTTGCTTAAGCAATATTACACAGGTCAAAAGACCAGACTGCAGTTCCCCAACATGTCTTCCTGATACATTTAATTTCCCTGTGGGAAATGTATAACCCTGACATTAATAATGCTCAACAAACAGATTTTCCCCAAAAAATGCAGCATTTCAGCAGAATCATGAAATAAATTCACAGTGAAACAGAGACACATTCAGGAAGCAGAATCTGGGAAAAGATAAGAAATGGACATATAT
>VZTA01023850.1:0-11983 GCA_013398855.1 Mohoua ochrocephala | reverse complement strand
GGCGGGCCTGGGAGGCGTGGCAGGGCTGGGAGCCGTGGCAGGGCTGGGAGCGGTGGAAGGGCTGGGAGCCGTGGCAGGGCTGGGAGCCGTGGCAGGGCTGGGAGCCGTGGCAGTGCCGCGGTGTCCCGTGTGGGCACGGCGCGTTCCTCCGCCGCCAGTGGCGTTTGCTTTGCAAATGAGGGAATGGGAATAAAATGCTGCAGCCCCATTTGCCTAAAGGAAAAGTGTGTCACGAGCCTCCCGTGTTTATTAAAAGTCAGAAGTGATGGAGAAGCTGTTGCCTTCACTGATCCCAGCCATGAGACTGCTCTTTTTGCTCGTTTTGGGGGGTTTTTTTTGGTCAGATTTGTTTCATGACGTTTTTATTGCTATTTTTCCATCCAAGTCTCGTATTCTTAATTTGCAAACTTGCCGGGAAGGTTGTTAGGAGCAAAAACCCACTGTGTTAATGGCAGTTCACCTTTGTGACAAGGCAAACGGCCACTAAATTATACAGGAGCTGTTTTGGGATCTTGGCTATCGTAAAACTGTTCAAAAGGAAGTCTGGGAGCTCTCAGCTTTTTCCCTAAACCAAACTGAAATTCTGAGAAAAGGGAAGGTAGATAAAACATCAGGAGCTGCCCGATGTGTCTCTCTTGACCTTTTTCTCATGTGAAAGCAAATGGAAAGTGCTTTTCTTTTGTTTCCAGCTTTGCTGATTTAAAATAAGCCTTCAGAAATGCCTCTGAAAGACTTCCCAGGTCAGGTTTTGTGCCTTTATTTTTCAGAAAAGCTGAAAGGATTGGACTGTACTTGCTAAATCAGTTGGATTTCTTTTACTTTGGAGCTCAAGGGGGTTTGTTACCCTGCCTTTGTTGAGGAGATGCTCCATGTCTCAGCTTGCCCTGCCTGAGCTCTGGTTGCTGTAAACAATCCTGAGTGCTGGTCCAGGAGTGGCTTCCAGAAAGTTCTTGGGAGTGGGATTTGGGGATGCTGAGGGGCTGGAGGCTGAGGCTTCCCAAGGTGGGGGGGTTCTGTGAGGAAGGCAGAGGGGCAGGGTGGGGTAACTGATGATTTTCGGGTTGTCTGAGGTGGTTTTGTGGTGGTAAAACTGTGTCTGTGCCCTGGGTGTGAGAAACCAGCAACACAAGCGCCAGAGTCTGAGATACTTGGGAAAGCTGGAGAGGAACTTGGGACAAGGGTCTGGAGGGACAGGATAGGGGGGAATGGCTTCATGTGGACAGAGAGCAGGGTTAGACGGGATATTGGGAAGCTGAGGTGAGGGAGGTGACACAGAGAAGCTGTGGCTGCCCCTGGATCCCTGGAAGTGTCCAAGGGCAGGTTGGATGGGGCTCGGAGCAACCTGGGATAGTGGAAGGTGTCCCACAGCAGGGGATGGAGAGAAATGAAGTTAAAACTCCCTTCCAACCCACCCCATCCTGGGATTCCGCGATTCCCAGCGGAGCCGTGGGGCTGAGCTGTGGTGTGTTGCAGGTTACAGCGCCCCGACTGCCCCCCCAGCCTACAGCCAGCCCGTGCAGGGCTACGGCACCGCCGCCTACGACACCAACACGGCCACGGTCACCAGCAGCCAGACCTCGTACGCTGCCCCGTCCGCATACGGCACCCAGCCCGCCTACCCGGCCTACGGGCAGCAGCCGGCCCCGTCCGCTCCCGCCAGGTACTGCCTCCTCCTCCTCATCCTCATCGTCATCTCCTCCTCCCTCTTCTTTTGCTTCTTCTCTTGTCACTCCTTCTCCTTCTTTTTCCTTCTCCTCCTCCTCCTCTTCTTCTTCCTCCTCCTCCTCCTGTTCTTCCTCCTTCTCCTCCCCCATCTCATCCTTCTCCTTCTCCCCATCTCATCCTCCTCCTTTTCTTCTTACTCCTTCTCCTCCTTTTCCTTCTTCTCTTCCTCTTCTTCATCCTTCTCCTCTGTCTCTTCTTCCTCCTCCTTTTCCTTTTCTTCTTCCCCCTTCTTCTCCTCCTCCTCCTCCTCCACCCTCTCCTCATCCTCCTCCTCCTACTTCTCTTCATTCTCCTCCTCCTCTTGTTCCTCTTTCTCCTCCTCATTCTCCTGCTCCTCCTCGTTCCTTCTCCTCCTTCTCTTCTCTTCTTCCTCCTGCTCCTTCTCCTCCTCCTCTTCCTCCTTCTCTTCCTCCTTCTCCTTCTCATCCTCCTTCTCTTCTCTTCTTCCTCCTGCTCCTTCTCCTCCTCTTCTTCCTCCTCCTCCTCATTCCCCTTCTCTTCCTCCTTCTCCTTCTCCTTCTCTTCTTATTCTCTTCTTCCTCCTGCTCCTTCTCCTTCTTGTCCTCCTCTTCCTCCTCCTCTTCCTCCTCCTCTTTCTCCTCCTGCTGTTTCCCCCCAGCTCCCTCGGCTCTGGCAGCACCTCCTCCGCGCCTGTTGCGCCGGCGCGGCTGCCGCTGCCCGCGCTCCCGTGGCGTTGCAGGGCCGGGGGAGCGGCGTGGGAGGGCTGTGCTCCAGCACGGTGAGTCAGCGCCGCTCCTGCGGGACGAGGCAGCGACCACGCAGCCAAATCAGGCTCTCAGCTCTCAGGGTACGGCAGAGAACCGAGTCCTGTCTGCTCCCCAGTCACGGGGTCAGGCAGGATGCTGGGGTGGATGCACAGGCTGCAAAACATTTCCTCTTGAAATCTCACCCCTCTGGGCACTGCCTGTCATCTGTTGAGTTGAACTGTTTGCTCAGAGGATAGGAAAGATTTAGAATACATAATGGAAACTTGTTTAGAAGTGAGTAAAAGCTGATTTATTCGCTTACCTGGTGTCTGTAGCAAGCACTGTGGGAAGGAAAGGCAGAGCTTGGCACAGCTCTGACGGGTTCCACTTTAAAGGGATGTAAATTTGCAGGATGAATCCTGGCGTTGTGAATAATTTTTCCCAGCTTCTACAGCAAAAGCAGCTTCGCTCTTTTTGCTCCACTCTGAGAAACACTTAGAAATTAAGGACTCGTAGAATCCTTTGAGTTGGAAAAGCCCTCTGCGATCGAGGCCACCACTAACCCTGTCCCCAGGTGCCACATCCGCACGGCTTTTAAACTTTGGGACAAACAGAAGGGGACGTGTGAACCACATGCAAAGGGTTCTCAATTTTCAGGCCTTAAAAATTAATTCTAAACGCACAATCAGAGTGGTTTGGGTTGGAGGGGACCTTTAAAGGTCACCCAGTCCAAGCCCAGCATCCTTTTTCTTCCGTGGGATAATTGGGATAACGTATATGAGGCACTATCTGCGTGAGCTGGACTCTGAACCAAACAATGGGGCATTTCAGTGCCTGCCTCGCTGGCTGCTTCAGCTCCTGCTTTCCCAGGGCTCTGCAGGAGCAGCCTTGCTGGCATTCCACATCCTCCACTCAGCCCCACAGCCAGAGTCTGAACCCCGTGGCTTTGGGATGAACAGAAGCTGCGGTGTTCCGTGCTCTCTGTTCAGGACACTGCCTGGGCCTCTCCTGCAGTGTGCAAACACCCAGGCAGTGAGGGCTAAAATTGTGGTTATTACGTATTTATTGGCTGCTGCCAGAGTGGCCGTCACCAATCAAAGCCAGCTTTACCCCAAAAAAGAGGTCACGACCATCAGTCCTGAGGGGATCCGAGCCAGGTGTGGGGCCGGGCACCAACGTTGTTCCATATTTCTGCCCAGACCCCAGGATGGCAGCAAACCAGCAGAGACCAGCCAGCCCCAGTCCAGCACGACAGGCTACAGCCAGCCCAGCCTGGGCTACGGGCAGAGCAACTACAGCTACCCCCAGGTGCCTGCCAGCTACCCCATGCAGCCCGTCACCGCTCCTCCCTCCTACCCTCCGACCAGGTAAGGCTGGGCAGTGCTCAGTTAGGGGCTTTTCCTGGGGGATTTCGTGGAAAAGGAGCTTTGGTGTCCTGGGAGGAGGAGCCGTGCTTCTTGCAGTTGTTGTGGTGGGGATGGCGAGGCTGTGGCTGAGTGTAGCGGTGTCTCTGCGCGCACACCTGAAAACGGGAAGCGATGACAAATGGTTTGAAGACATTTTCTAGATTTTTTTTTTTTAAATTTTATTTTGAGACTTGAGAATTTTAAGAATTTTCCTTAGAGTGACTTTTTGCTGCCTCCTCCCACGTACAGCTTGGCCAGGAGCTCCCTTGTCCCCCTCAGGTGTCTTTAATGGGACTTCTAAAACGTGCACTTTGAAATTCTCAAAGCCTCAGCTGCGTGAAGGGAACTTCTTTTACCCAGGCCCTGTTACCTCCATTACCACTGAGTTGTGCCCTGGCACTCGTGCCTTTTCCTAGAGGTGTGAATAAACCGGGATTGGCCACGTGGTTTTTGCTTTCCCGGCCCTCCAGACTGGCCTCCAGCTGGATGACTTCAGCTTTTAAAGTGATTTACCACACTAAATACAGCCTCTAATTGCATTGCCTTCCAGCATGAGCCGCTCCACGCGCGCTGCCAGGGAATTGCCTCATCATCCCACCTTTCCCAATGCTTTTCTCTTGCAGCTATTCCTCCACACAGCCAAGCAGTTACGATCAGAGCACTTACTCCCAGCAGAGCAGCTACGGGCAGCAGAGCTCCTATGGCCAACAGACCAGTTATGGCCAGCAGAGCAGCTACGGGCAGCAGCCACCTCCCACCAGTTACCCACCTCCCACCGGATCCTACAGCCAGGCCCCCAGCCAGTACAGCCAGCAGAGCAGCAGCTACGGCCAGCAGAGTGAGTGGGATCCCTGGGAAGGAGCCCTGGCCTTAGTTTGGATCTGAAACTCGGAGCTGTGATGAAGGGAGGGAGGGTCGGAGCTGGGGTTTGGCCTTTCTTGCTGAAAAATGGCGTCTCTGGAGGTGGTGGTAGGTTGGGATGATCCCCTCAGGGGAGGGTGGGAACACAGAGGCACAAAATGTTTGTGGGGAAGAGTTGAGGGGGCTCAGCCTGGAGCAAAGGAGACTCAGGGGGGACCTTCTGGCTCTGCACAACTCCCTGACAGGAGGGGGCAGCCAGGGGCGGGTCGGGCTCTGCTCCCAGGGAACGGGGACAGGAGGAGAGGGAACGGCCTCGAGCTGTGCCAGGGGAGGCTCAGGTTGGATATTGGGGAACATTTCTTCACGTTGGTCAGGCCCAGGGCAGGGGTGGAGTCATTTAAGAGCCGTGTGGATGTGGCACTTGGGGACAGGGGTCAGCGGTGGCCTCGGCTGGGGGAACGGCTCAGAGGGATCCCTCTCAGAGGGATTTTCCCAAATTAAACAACTCCAGTGCTGCTGTTGCGGCTGGAGCTGAGGGCAGGTGAAGGGGCTGTCTCTCCCTAACCTGTTGTCACCCTTCCCCAGGCTCCTTCCGCCAGGACCATCCCAGCAGCATGAACATGTACGGGCAGGAATCCGGAGGCTTCTCCGGCCCGGGAGAGAGCCGGAATCTGAGCGGCCCCGATAGCCGGGGCAGGGGACGAGGGGGATATGAGCGTGGAGGCATGAGCAGAGGTGGGCGGGGAGGAGGACGCGGTGGAATGGGGTAAGAGCAAAGCTTTTCTCCTTTTCTCTAATTCTGGTTTACCCATAGGATTTGAAACTCAAAAGAAGGGACTGAAAGGTTGACATTCCCAGCTGTGTTTCCATGGAGGACATCTCTGTGTAGCAGCTTGTCATCCATGGAAACATTTTCCTAAGGGAAATAGGAGCAGGATGGTGTTGGTTTGTCCTGCAGCTGGTTGGGCCCCCCGGGGAGGGGGAAACTGGGGGTAAATGCTGGCCCTGGCACTTTCAGCTCCCTTCGTGGTCACCCAGAGGTGGAATCCTCTGTGGGGTTTAACAGTAACTCTGGGTGGAACACACACAAACCTCCCAGCAGCTCCAGGGGGTGCTCCCTGGGCCTCAGGAGCGGGGATTTTGGCAGGGCAGGAGCCTCGTGTCAGCCTCCTCTCGCGAAGCCTGCGAGCTCGGAGTGCCCGGAACACTTGGAGCACATGGAGAAGGACCCCGAGAACAGAGAGAAAGAAGTGCTTTGGCTCCCAGGCCTGCTCCCCCTCGGAGCGTTCAGGTGCTCTGAATCAGTTTGGCCATTTCACCTGATGGCGCAACCTGGTTCGGTGCCACCTGTGCCTTCAGGCGTGTCCCCGTCCGTGGAGGTCGTTCTGATAGAGACGAGGGAGGAGAGCTAATCCCAAAGGCTCCTCCGAGAGGGAATCGACAGCTTTGTGTGTGTTCCATCCCCTCACCCCGTTGCTCAGAGCTATGCAGAGTGTCCCCAGGTGTGGCATGGGACACGCCGTGCCCGCCCCGCTGCTGGCAGCGTGGCTGCGATGGCAGCTGCCCTCCAGAGGCCGCTTCTTCCCGCGTGGCACAGCCCGGGTGCCAACTCAGGTTTGGCAGTGGGTGGCCCCATTCTGCATAGCTCTGTCGCAGCCCATTGACGTGGCGTGAAATCTTTATCAGAGAAGTCCAAGAAAGGCACGGAAAAGGCTGGTTTGCATGGGAACGCATCCAGCTTGGAATTGGCTCGGGTGGAACAGAGTTCCAGGGATCTGCATAAAGATTTCAGCCGTGCTGTATTGATCTCTTAACGATTAAAGTAGATGTAGACACCTGAAATGTCTATCATCACATCTTCAAATTTCTAGCCCCTTCCGAGCTTCTCATTGCCAAAGATTTGTCACCTGTCTCTGATCTCACACCTTAATCCCAGCTCAAATTTGCCTCTCGAGCGATTTCCCACCTGGCCAGACCCTTACAAAGGGTCCCTCCCCGTCCCCCCCCCCGCCTTATGGACGTAGAGTTTGTGCTGTCCATAGAACAGGTGGCTTCAGGGGACACCCAGGGCAGGTAGGGGAACTCGGCCCACCTTAGCATGCTGTGGTGATGGATTTCAGTGTCTCCAGCAGGTAAGGAGCTCGATGTTATTAACGTGCCCTTTTTCATTGCCTCGATGATTTGATATTTTTATGAAAATGGAAAACTTTTTAACATGCTTTGTCGCATTTATATGCTACAGGTTACAAAGTGAGAGCCTTGTAAACACCTCAATACTTAAAAAGTACCCGTACTCAGTACTCAGCCGGCAGCATAATGAAAAGTGGGACTAGACACGGTGTCCATATGGAGAGGAAAAATATACATAGAATATTTTTAACCCAATGTATTGATTGTATAAACGGAATCCTTCTGTAACTTTGGTAACTTGCATACTTGTTGTTTGGTAATAAAACCAGAGGAGGGTATACTACTACTTTAGAATTGTGTAACGTTAAAGAAAAAAAAAAAAAGAAAAAAAGTGTAAAAATCTTCTGTTTAAAAAGAGAGACATTACGTAAATGGTGTGTACTTTAACGAGAGGAGGCAAAGCTGCATGCAACAGCTCGAAATTCTGTATTGACTTTTTTTTTTCCCAGTATTAGAGGTGCAATACTTGCTAGAAAAATTCACGGTGCTCTCCCTCCTCCGCTCGGCTCCTTCCAAACAGCTTGCTGGCTCACCCAAAAAAAGAGCAAGAAACAGCCCAAATCCTTTCTCAAGGTGGCATTTTCCTACTTAACCACCACGCTCCAAAGCAGTTTTAGCTGTGAATGCTTCAGCCAAAGCTTTTGGTGAAAGCTGCGGCCCTGTTTGCATTGGCACCTGCCCAAAAGTGAGTGTGTCCACAAAGCTGCACCCCAGGCCTTGGAGCCCCCGCCGTACTCTGTAAGTTCTCCCTCCAGAGAGTTGTTAAATTCAGTAGTGACCTGAATGTATGGCTTTATTTTGAGGGTTTTAGGGGCGATGTCAGCTGAACTGTGTTGTAGGTCTCGCGTGTGGTTTGTCTCCTTTTACACTGTTAAATGTCAGGGACCCGCGGGCCCGGCGCTGCCACAGGCTGAGGGTGCACCTTGGTGGACACACCGAGGGGAGGGAGTTGACCACTGAAACACCCCCAAATTGCTCTTCAACACCAAAAAAAAAACCCGCCAAAAAACCCCACTTTGATTTACAACACAACCCCCCCATTTCTCGGCCAAGTATTGCACTGATGATACCCGAGTAACGCCAGGGCACCGACAGCAAAGCGGTGCCTCAAACCACACCAAGGTTGCTTTATATGTAAAGAAAATTTGAGCGAGCTGCCCTGAAGAAAGGCCTAGTGCCGAGATGAGAGAGAGACAGAGAGATGTTTGGAGATGTTTAGCCAGTGCCCTTCTCCCCTGTGAGCCGCAGAGGCTCAGAGCGGTGCTGGCTTTGTAAAGGGAAAGGCCTTCATTTCTTCGTTTATCCCCCCAGCAGCGCTGGAGAGCGAGGTGGCTTCAATAAGCCTGGTGGTAAGTTTTTGAGCATTACAATGGATAGTGTTTAAAAAAAAAAAAAAAAAAAAAATTGCAGTCAAGTTTTTTTTTAGCACAAAGTGTAATTTTTTATTCATTTAAAGTGGTTTAAAAATGACAATATGCAACCAGACTGTAATGGGTACTGCCGGCGATGCCCAGGGGTATGCGGACACAGTGGAAGAGTTGAGCAACCACTCCTGTAATTTTGGGGAAAAGAAATGGTTTGGATGTAATAAATCTGTTTGGTTTTTTTTTTTTTAATATATATATTTATATATATAAAAAAGTAACTTTTATTAATGAACTTAATTGGCTTGGTAAAACCTTTTAAAAAAATCAGCGTTAATAGTGGTTAACGGTTTGAAACCTGCTAAAAAAAAAAATCAGTGTAATAGTGGTTAACGGTTTGAAAGCTGCTAAAAAATCAGTGTAATAGTGGTTATTGGTTGGAAAAAAAATGCTTAAAACCAGTGNATTTCTTCGTTTATCCCCCCAGCAGCGCTGGAGAGCGAGGTGGCTTCAATAAGCCTGGTGGTAAGTTTTTGAGCATTACAATGGATAGTGTTTAAAAAAAACAAAAAAAAAAAAATTGCAGTCAAGTTTTTTTTTAGCACAAAGTGTAATTTTTTATTCATTTAAAGTGGTTTAAAAATGACAATATGCAACCAGACTGTAATGGGTACTGCCGGCGATGCCCAGGGGTATGCGGACACAGTGGAAGAGTTGAGCAACCACTCCTGTAATTTTGGGGAAAAGAAATGGTTTGGATGTAATAAATCTGTTTGGTTTTTTTTTTTTTTAATATATATATTTATATATATAAAAAAGTAACTTTTATTAATGAACTTAATTGGCTTGGTAAAACCTTTTAAAAAAATCAGCGTTAATAGTGGTTAACGGTTTGAAACCTGCTAAAAAAAAAAATCAGTGTAATAGTGGTTAACGGTTTGAAAGCTGCTAAAAAATCAGTGTAATAGTGGTTATTGGTTGGAAAAAAAATGCTTAAAACCAGTGTAATAGTGGTTTTTGGTTGGAAGAAGTGCTAAAAGAGCCACCTGATGGCCCAGTAAGGTGCAGTGCTGCTGCTTGTGCGGCGCAGGTCGTAGCTAGTGTTGTGTGTGTCGGTTCTCCAGCCCGCAGGGCCCCCACTAACACCCTTCCCTATGCTTCTCTCCCGCCTGGCAGGACACATGGAGGAAGGACCCGACCTGGATTTAGGTAATTCCCACCGAACTCCCTCCCGAGGTTGTGAAACGGACGCTCGTGTCCTCGTTGCGAGGGCTGCGGCCACCGCGGTGTCACCCCGCTGCCGCTTCCAGGCCTTCTTCTGGCTGTTTCCGTCATTTCTTCCTTCCCAAACAGCTGGAAAACCACACGTGGTTGGGAAACCCACCCTTCTCTGCAGGAATTAGGGGGGTTGGGGGCTGCTCCGGAGCTTTTCCAGGGAGTCTGCAGCACCCCCAGAGCCTCGTCCGTGGCTTATCCCTTCCTGTGACACAGGCGTGTCTGGAAGTTCTGCGTCAGCCTTCCAGCATCGGAAAAGGGGGGAGGATGTCCTTGTGTGGGAGCCCAGGGGGCACGAAGGTCTTCCTCATCTCTCCTCTGGGACGTGTCCTGATATAACCTGGGGGTTCTTCCCACGTGGGTGGGTGTGGGGTCTGTCTGGCCGTGGCACTCAGGAGGTGGCGGGGGGGGGACAGTCACCTCCCCTGGGCCTGGGGTTTCCTGTCCCTCCCAGGGAGCGAAGCTGCAGCCGTGGAGGGGATGACGGGATGGAAAGAACTCGGCCCTGGGCTATCCCTGCCCTTCCTCTGCCTGCACTGACCCCGGGAATTGTCTCCTAGGCCCCCCCATGGACCCGGAGGAGGACTCGGACAGCACTGCAGTCTATGTGCAGGGACTCAATGACAATGTGACCCTGGAGGATCTGGCAGATTTCTTCAAACAGTGCGGTGTTGTCAAGGTGAGGGGACACCGGTGACCCCCGGCTGGCAGGGGGAAAAGGGTCGCCCACCTCCTCCTCTTGCTCCTCCTCCTCCCTGCCCATTGCTCACATCCTTCAGGCCCATCGTGTCCAGGCTCTGGAAGAGGCCTGGCAGTGCTGTTTTGGGCCTGTCCCTTCATTTTTGGGGTGTCTGGGCAGTTGCTGTCACCCATGATAGGCCCGGGGCCCCTTTTTTCTGTCCCGGAGTCCCTGGAATGAGCCTCTGCTGGAAGGCAGAACAGTAAATCCCCGCTGGGCTTTGGGGAGACAGGACCCTGGTGACATTGCACTGTCCCTTAGATGAACAAGAGGACGGGGCAGCCCATGATAAACCTCTACATCGACAAGGAAACGGGCAAGCCCAAGGGCGATGCCACCGTGTCCTACGATGACCCGTCCACTGCCAAAACAGCCGTGGAATGGTTTGATGGTGAGTGCTGGAGGATGTTCGGGGATGGGATTCCCGAAATTGCAGGTGTGGGAAGCAGGACTGTGATTCACTGATGCTGCTGCCGTTGTGTCCCTCCCAGGGAAGGATTTCCAGGGCAGCAAGCTGAAGGTGACCCTGGCACGGAAGAAGGGCCCGATGAACAGCCTGAGGGGCGGGATGCCCCCCCGGGAGCAGCGGGGAATGCCCCCCCCTCTCCGTGGAGGTACCGTGCGCCCTTCCCCCATAAAGACTTCCCATCCTTCCCGTCCTTCCCGTGGCTCCCAGCACTGACAGGGCTCCTTCCCACAGGTCCAGGGGGACCCGGTGGCCCGGGGGGCCCTAGCGGGCCCAGCGGCCCCATGGGCCGGATGGGGGGAAGAGGCGGAGACAGGGGTGGCTTCTCCTCGAGAGGACCGCGGGGATCCCGGGGAAACCCGTCCGGAGGGAGCGTCCAGCACCGCGCCGGGGACTGGCAGTGCCCCAACCCGTGAGTACCCCACTGCTGCCCGCATCCCTGTGCCAAGGGGGCCCATCATCCTGGGAGCCGGCCAGGACAAGGAGGCCTTTCCCAAAATCACTTGCCGGGCCTTCCCAGGAAGCACCTTGCACCCGGCACAGAGGGAGGGATGGGGTCACTCCTGGGGGCTGTGGGTGAACGGGCAGCCGGACCCCCACCCCACTGTGGGAGCCGTGCCCCAGGCCCTGCCCTTGTGTCCCTTCTCCACGTGCTCTTGGGCTCGTGCTTCCCAATGTCACCCCAGCTGGAATGCTGTCCCCATCTGGGCTAACTGGAATTTGTCCCCAGGGGCTGTGGAAACCAGAACTTTGCCTGGAGAACAGAGTGCAACCAGTGCAAGGCGCCCAAACCGGAGGGGTTCCTCCCGCCCCCCTTCCCTCCTCCAGGTACGTTTGGGGGGGGTCACAGCCCCACTTCCCAACGGGACAACTCAGGCCTGGCCTCGGGCTCCTTGGGGAATAGCTGGGCCAGCTTCAGGAGCTGCCAGGCCTTCATCCCTCCGTGAGCCAGGACGTGGAGGCTGGGAGCACCATTTCTCCTGTAATTCCTGGATTTTGGGGGCTCTCAGCAGCACCCCGACTCCCCAGGGCACTGCTCCACCCTTAATGAACCCCGAATCCCCTGGGGGTACCCAGCAGCTCCCAGCCCTTCTCCCGCTGCTCCTGCCAGAGCTGCGTGTCCTGGGATCATGGGGGAGGGGACACCGGAGCGGGATGCGCTCCCTGGGGGTCGCTCTGAGGGTCTTTGCTCCTCCCGCAGGCGGTGACCGCGGCCGAGGCGGCCCCGGGGGGATGCGGGGCGGGCGCGG
>VZTA01023848.1:144288-201014 GCA_013398855.1 Mohoua ochrocephala | reverse complement strand
CATGGTTTTTCACAGGCAAGTACGAGCTCACTCTGCCCCTGGTTTGAATTGACTGGAAACCACATGAGTATGGTTTACATGGAAAAAAAATCCACCAAAACCAAGCAAAGAAGGCAGCCACACTTAGGTGAGGCTATATTTGGTTGATGCAGAGCACAAGTAAGATGGAGTTGACAACTGCCTGCCAGAAACATGTAGAAATACCCCAAGAATAAAACAAAAACAACCTAGGAACAGCCAAATTCTGTAAGATCCAGTTACCAATATTGCTGCATTTATGGCTCCTATCTGTCTTTTACAGGAACTAAGAACCATGTTGTCCTTTGAGTGAAAGGGCTCATTGCATGAAGTACCTTCCTGTTCTGGGTAGAGATGACCCTATCCAGCCACAACAGATGTCCTGGGCTCCTCACAAAGAGTGAAAAACTATGGCTGCTTTCCCGCATTATCTCTGAGTGGGACAGTCGCCCAGTTGTGTTAAATCCCAGCAACCAAACTCATCAAAACAAAACAAACCAGAGCAAAAGTGAAGCTGTCACTGACATGAGAGGGACACAATTTCAGTAAGCCAGATGACAAGCCACGGCTGGACACTGCAGATCCAGGCCTCGCCTTCATCCCCTCATCAGTGTTGTCGAGAGCAGCATTTTCCAGCTGGCGTACCCTGTTTTTTTCTTCAAAAGGTGAATGCCACCCCAGTTTGAGGATGGTTTCTAGGCTACAAATGCATTAACTTTTAAAGAAGATGCAAAGACAAGACAAATACGGGTAGGTGCAAGAAACTCTGCTCCTGACTCACTGAGTCTGAACACTGCTGTCACTCAGTCCTGCTCCGCCTCCTCTCCCAGGTGGTCACAGACCCACCAAGGCATTAAGTGGCACCTGTTTGCTCCTTCACAGTCCTTTTCCTTCCCTGCCCTGGTCCCTGGAGACTCATCGTGGGGCCGGAGAGCAAAGCCCTGTGCTCTCCAGGACTGTGCAAGGTTTTACAACTGCATGTTTTATCTGCTTCAGGAAGATTCAAATAGGGGAGTGAAATTTTATTAATGCTGAATTTGATGAAAGGTTACCCGAAACTGGTGAAAAAGAGATTGAAATTTTTGAAATGCATTGAATAAGAACTGCCCCAAAACAATGTTAACTTTGCAAATGAAACCCACCCAAGTACTTAAATGCTGTAAGCCGGCCCAACAAGACAAGAACAGAGAGAGAGAGGAGTTATTATGCAGAGAAAGAGTGACATCCAGGTTAAAGATGATCTGGGTATAGTCTCAAACCAAATTTAATCCTTCATCTCAATTTGCAGTACGACAGGACCATGAACAGAGGGGCAAAGATAGGGTAGCTAATCAGACTTAGAATATGGGGATGAATATTAATGGAATAACATTTGAAGACTTTTAATGTGTTTAAATCAAAAGAACAGATGATCTATATCTAAGAATCACAGAATAATGAAAGAGCTGGCAAATTAAATGGTAAGTCTGGCAGCAAGTGTTTCTAACAAATAATTCTAGTTCAGTCTGTCTCTAATCAAAGGACTGTAAGTAATACAACTATGGGTCCTTTTATCTGCTCTATGTAGCCTAAAAAGCATAAAGTCAAATTTTAAAGGAGGAACAAACACAGAGGAAGAGCATACGAGCCCATATCTTTATGAAACAGATGCATTCAGCTTAGCCAATACCTGCTTTTGATAAAAGGATTTTACTGGCCAAAGACAATGTTATTTACCTTAGACTCCACTAAACCACCCAACATGCACAACAGGGGTAAGTATTAGAAAAAACAGAGACTATGCAAGCGACAAGAAATGTAAGGTGAGGAGGAACTGGCCAGTGGACAACAACTTCCTGAACCTGGAGCAGGCTGGCAGGTGGATGATGGCAGAGCTCCTCAAGGGCAGAGCCTGGGAGTGCTCTAATTTATAATGGCACAAAAACCAATGTTTTGCTGGTGAAATACGGTGATGAAGATGTTGTCTACAGGCAAGATGATCACAGTGTCACAGGAGAAAAATAGGATAGACAGACAAACTCAAACTAGGAAGGAGCAGAGATACTTGAGGAATGGGAAGCCTCCCTGGTGGGAGGAAACAAAGCTAGTTCTTAGCTCTGTTCCCTTCTGGTCAGACTGGATGAGCTGAAAAACATTTTGCAAAAAGGCATGGAGGGTATGGAGCAGCGGCTATCACTGTTTCCAAGCACATCCTGCTTATCCCATGGATACCTCCCTGAGGACACAAGGGACCATGTCATATTTCCCCTTTTGCCCTACTGCTGGGTCGATTAGACTTGACTCAAAACTTTCCTTTTCAAGATATGTGTTTGGCAAACAGCAGTGGCTCCTTGAAATCACAGTCCACAATAAAAGGTAGACACAGTTCAAGCATGTTATTTCTCTTAACTGCGTGCATATTTGTCTGCATCTCTTTTGAATTGTTTTACCAAAAGGTACGTCTGTTCTGGAAAAAAGGCACGAGTCATTCCTAAAAGGCAGAAAAAGCAAGTTCCACTATGCTGGTAGTTAGTCACCCTTTTGAACTGTTGTCACGCAGCTTTTCATAACTAGGCAATGCAAAAACAAAAACAATATAAAATAAGCCTGGATTTATCTTTTGGAAATTCTCTGTTGGAAAATGAATTGGATGAGGGAGATTTTCACATTGCCAAGGGGCAATTCTTAGAGAATTTTAAGGTCTTTTGTGGATTAGCAACAATAAACATAAAGCAGTTAAACTGTGGGTACACAGTAAATGGCATTTACACAACGGGGAAAGTCAGTGCCACCATGATGCTGGCAGGATGGGACTAGATCAAGGTAGCTGATCAAAAGAAAGGGGGTAGGCCAAAGTGAAGGGGAAAAGTTATTGCCTTGCCTTATCATGAGCATTGTCTTTGATTTTTATAACAGCAAGCAAAATAAGCCATTAGAAATACATCTAAAATTAAAATAATGCTAGTAAAGGCAACAGTGGAAGCTCCTAGGATAAGTAGGAACTGATTCCTACTACTGGTTTAAATAAATCTATTTTGCTATGAAAGGAGGCAAAGCGAATACCCAGTTTCCTCCAGAGTCATGTCTATGGCCCCTGTGCTCCCTACCACAGTGGCCCCAGACCTGCTCCACGTCCCAAATAATTCTTCACTACAAGGCTCCCAAGCCTCCTTCACATCTGCAGACAGCTCCAGAATCCTTCCAGTTCTTTCATTTTGTTTCTGAGCTACCTCTGTGGGGCACCCAGCTCACCCCCAGGGTCCATAGGCCAGTCATGCTCTGACTTAGCTCTCTGCTACTTCACATTGACAGTTCTGGGTGTTAGGTGGACATGGACATGGATAATGGCAGCAATGGTGGGCTTCATCATGTGCTGCACGGCTGGTTTAGTAGTATGTCTGAATTGATTAAACTGCATAAAGAAGGCCTGCAGTCTCTCTGTGTATCGTTGGGTGGAAGATTGTTAATTTTGATTTCTTTTAATAAGCTATTAGTTTTCACAATATACAGAGGAACTTGTATTTTCAGGGCAGGTTTCCCCAGAAGGGAGACTTCTGCCAGTCTGACTGGATTTGGGCAGTGGTTTCAAAAGCTGCTTGGGGGGCACAGCGAGACAAGAGATGAAGACATGCTCAAAGAGACAGCATTCTCAAAGAAATCCCATTTTAACTGCCAAGCAGGGCAAAAGGAGCCATCTTCTGCTCTGGCTAATGTACAGCATCGCAAATCCTGGATGTGGCACTCAGTCTGGCATACTGCCCTCACAGAAGGCAACCCACAGGCCACACTTCTCTTCTGCAGCTTTACTCATGCTAGGAGTCCTACAGGAGCTCACATAATCCAAAGGTTCTGTGAAACAAGCCTCACGGTGACAAAATTATGGAAACTGGCAAGTTGGCAAGAAAAAAAGTGGATCTTCCACAGGGATACAGCATTTTCAACAGCAGGGCAGTACAACAAAGGCAGAGACCTTTACAAGAGCCATCTTGGACTACTCTGCATGCTGGGAAAACTATTGGCCTAATTGTGTCCCTTGTGCATAGCGACTCTGGAACCCATTAATAACTGTGGTGGATTGACCAAAGGAAGTTAATTCCGTCCCAGTCAGACACAGTACAACCACTCTGGAACTAGGACGGACACCGCTGGGGCATGCAGCCTGCTGCACGTCCCTGGGCTGTCCTCTGGCATGAACCATACTCCCAGGGAGAACATCCAGCCTCTGTCAAGCATGGAGAAAAAACTCTCATGTTGTCTGGGTCTCTCTTCAAGGCAAAGTTCCTAAGTTTCAGGTGGTTTTGCTGCACTCAAGAAGAGCTACGTCATCTTGGCATCTTGCACAAGTTGGTCGTTTAACCCATTTGCCTCTGAAAGAGGCAAGAGGCAATGTAAATGGAAAAGTTGTTTGTAATTTTAACAGCTTTCCAGGCAAATGATCTTCCTCACTTTGGTGGCTATTTTCATCTTCAGCTCAGGGGATTTTTCTGCAAATGTCTCCTGATCAATGGATGTGGAACTCGTGTTGAGCTCAGCTTGTGCTGAGCTGTTCCACCCCCTTCATCTTCAAGTTAAAGCTTAACAGTTCCTGCTACTTTCTCTCCAAATAATGTACAACCCAATATAATTGGGTCACAGCACAGGTAACAGACTTGCAAACCTGCTGGGATGGACCTCACAGTTCTCTACTTCTGTTCATCTGCTGCCCCAGCACTGAGAGCTAGCCCAGCTAAACCAACACCAGCACTGGGACCTGGGTTGGAGAGCACTCCTGCCTGTCCTGTGTGTGCTGAGATTAGCTCACACTGTATCCTACTAAACAGGAGGTCTAGTGACACTCCAGAATTTAGGGCTTGTAGGATAAATTATGTCAGAAGTCTGGAAAAGTCTAGTATTCACTATCACCAAAACTGTCTCTGTTTCTGGCTCTGTTCCGTCAGCTTTTAAAAAAAAAAAAAAGGTAAATCTATCATGTGCAGTCCCATTCCCACTTACATGGGTGTAAGCAAGGAGTAACTCTGCCCAGATCACGGGAGGTTCCCTGGAGTACCAAAAAAGCAGCTGGTCCCAGGACAGACTTGCATTGCATCACATGGAACCAGGGCCGAATGGGACTAACACCAGTAGATTTTGGGCAGCCTGAAGGCCCCTGCTCCCTCCACATTATGATACATGACCTTTACTGTGGAACAGGGGAAAATATGCCAAAGCATTAAATAGGGTAGTTATTTTCATTAGTGGTACCACCAGAGACCCTGTTACAGAAATGCAACATAATTGTCATGCAGCTCCTATCTTCTGCCAGAGCCTTCGACACGCAGAGCTAATTCCTTCTCTTACTGGGTTTTCCTACCCGGTGAAGCTTGTCCAGATGTAATCAACAGAGGGATGAAAGACTGTTTTGGGACAGCAACACAGCTGTTGCAGGGCATATTGCTTCTCTGAAGAGATTCATACCCAAAGCCAAAACCAACCCTGAGAGAGCACTTCAAGACACCTGAGAAGGATGTTGCTCCCTCTGAATACTTTACATCTGTGGTGGTTCAGAGTGCAGACCCTGCAAGTCAGACCTTGATTTCAGTAAATGAATTATATCAGAGGTTAGTCGTAAAGTCTCAGTGATATTTATGAGAGACTTCTTTACATGAACAAGCCTGAAACATTTGGAAACTATTTGGTTTCTCAGACACATACTGCTTAGTTCACCATAGTTAGAGACAGATTTTGGACTGAGAAGCATGGAAATGTATCCAGAGTCGGACTGTTAAAAATGTTTCAGGCCAACTCCACTGCGCTGATATTCTTAACAAGTTCAGGAGACTGGGACTTGTTTCCAGCGTGTGTGTGACCAGTGCTGCAGACATCACAGATATACTGGGACAGGCAGGTCAGGAATCCCCCTCCCAGTGGCCTTGACCCTACTGAAAGTTTACCTACCTTGCAAAGCATTGGGTATCTATTTCTATTTCTATTTCTATTTCTATTTCTATTTCTATTTCTATTTCTATTTCTATTTCTAATCCTCCCACCATGCCTTTTAAAACCCCGCCTTGCTATTATTTTGAGTACTAATCAGAAGTGGACCTGTATCCTTTCCAGCAAGAAGCCATATATCCCAGGAACAAAAGGTGCCAGCAGCTGTCACAGGAGCAGGAGGGCAGGAAGGATGGCACATAACCCACACACTTGTAGCCTGTGCAGCTGAGGGGCATGTGGGACACAAGTGCCCAGCCTGGCCCACCCAACATCATTGCAAGTGATGGGAAATGAGTGAGTTCCCCTGCCCAGGTCTCTGACCAGTCTGTTCCTTCACCCAGAGGCCAGCACCCAAATATGAAGAATGGCCTACTGCACCCTGGGGAAGTCCCATATCCTGGACTAGCCTCTGTGTGAAAGGGGTCCTGCACAACCTTTTAGCTGCTTTGCAGTAAAATGTTCCCTCTTTAAATACAAAACATCAAGATTTAAGTTAAATTCTAGGAATATTTTCTAAATTGTTATCAGTTTAATAACTGTCAGGAGCAGGGAGGTACTGCCAATATCAGCTGACTCTGAGGACAGGGACAGTGAGCTGGGCTGTGACTGAGAACTGGGAGGTGGGATACCCAGGATAAGCAGTCAGGAGAAGCAGGAGGAGGAAAAGGAGGAGAAGGAGGATGATCCAAGTTTGCTAAAGAAAGTCCTGCTCCAGCAGGGACCATGGCATCAGAGAGAGTGCCTGGCTGGGGGTGGTTTTCAAAAGCTGGCTCAAGACCTGGAGGCACTTTTCTTCTCACTCAGCCTGTGTTGGCACACAAAAGCACTTCTGGTGCATTCAGGCACTGACACGATGATTTGAGAACCTGGTTTCACATATTTGCAGCCCTTCAGGAGACACATCCTGCTACTTGTGCCTGTTCACACCTCTGCTGGTGCTGCCAGTGGTGGCTCGGGAGAGCTGTCCCCAGCAGCCTCTCTTAATCTGCTGTCTGAGCGCCTAATTGCTGGCTTACAGCAGTGCTTGGGACGTCGTGAGTGGCAGGAGTCTTTACAAAGGTTTTCCAGCCACTCCCAGCTGCCCTGCAAGATGCCCGGCCTCGTGTCTGCTTATTTTATATCATTTAGCTGGCTGGGAACAGCCCCCACTTGAGCAATGAGGACCAAACCTCTTAATTACCATAAAGCGAGAAGCTGGGAAACTGGATGGCAATGAGGAGCACGGTGCCAGGATTCCTCCCCCCTTCTACATGGAGCTGGGAACACTACCAGCCTCGCACCTTGCAATAAGATGAGCAAAAACAGCTTAAAAAATCTTGCAAGTGTCAGAACTATTGCACTGTAATGCCTAATCCAGCAGTCCCTGCAGCCAGCGTCAGTCTTTCCAGTGATATTAAAAGTTGTTGGACAAGGGCCTAAGTGACTAACAAGTACAATATTTGAAATAGAGGCGTGGGGCATATTTGCAGCAATATGAAAAAAACTCCTATTCAATCTCTATTCAGTAATTAACTTTAAAATATGTCTATTGTCACTAAGTGTTTTGCAAACATGCTGAGTCTGTAGCAGAGAACCAAAACTGTCCCATTTATGAGCCAAAAATGTTTATCTGAACACAGGTGAGGCATGCAGAGAAAAGGAAATGAATATTTCTGCAGATCCATTCAAATAAAAAGAAATCAATTGTTGTGAACATAGGAGAGGCTGTACAAAGTCAGAGAATGTGTAATGAGAAATCCTACGAAAAATCCTGAATTTG
Source organism: Mohoua ochrocephala (assembly GCA_013398855.1). NCBI lineage: Eukaryota > Metazoa > Chordata > Aves > Passeriformes > Acanthizidae > Mohoua > Mohoua ochrocephala. The sequence continues at coordinate 193,285 of VZTA01023848.1, read as the reverse complement.
GCATCCCTTCAGTCTAGAACCACAATAACTTAAATTTTTTTTCAAGATCCTCAAGTGTCAGACTCGACCAATAATAGTCTGAAATTACTTTTAATTATATGAGTATATACCATGTAACTATATGCAATATGCTTAATCACAGCCCCTGAAGCCCATATCCTAAGGCTATGCATGAACCTAAGCAAGGTGCCTCAGCCCCTGCTACAGTCACAGAGGAGAGAAAGGTGCCTGCAGGGAGTAGTTGTCCCTTTCCAGTGAAGTTACACGCATTTTGACTTCATCTGTGCCCTGTGTATGTCACAAGACACACAGAAACCAGTATGAGGTCACCAGGGACTTCAGAATGACCCCCCGTCCCCTTGCAATGAGCACAGCCATCTGTTTGCTGCTGGGCAGCCAATTGAGGGGTCTGGTGGCTGCAGGGGAGATGATGGCTGTGACAAAGGAGACGTCATCCCTGAATTGCTGAGGCCGGGCAGGATTCCCAAGACCCAGGGTCTCCCAGGAGACAGGGATGTCCTCCCCAATGGCATTGGTGTGGAGTGGCAGGGCAGTGGCTGGATCGGCAGAAGCTGAGGGCTCCTGTTGGGGCTGCAGGGGCTGCGGGGGCTTCAGGCTTGGCAGAGGGACACCTGCTCTAGCAGGATGCCACGGCACCACGTGAAGGAGCAACAGACTACATGTCTTTGCACTGGACTTCATGCTTCATCGGGAAATGGCAGTTTTTCTAATCAGTGTGTTTCCATAAAACATCATAGATATGCCTGTGTTTTCATTGGGTCTTTATGACTGAGCAGGCACCACATCTTCTGTATTCAAGAGCAATCCCTGCTTTGTTCCTGCACTGACACTTCAGTTTGAAAGCCTCTGGAGACCATTTTCAGGGCTCTGACTTACACTGTGGGCACTCCTGCAGCATCAGGTGAGCAGCAGTATCTCACCAGGCAGCAGAGACCTATGAGGCCTCCCCAAGAAAAGGAGACTACTGTAACGCTGCGTGAAGCTGCACGAGGACATCAGGAACTGGAGCTGCAGCTCTCGCCTATGAACTCGCATGCAGTTTTCAAATCCTGATCTTGTTACTCTTGTATTTCCCAGAAGCTGGCATCTCTGTACTTCTTCTGAGCAGACAAGGTCAGGAGGGAGATGAATGCAAATTTCCTCCTGTTTTTTTCATGAGCTCAGTGGCAAAATTAAACAAAGAATTTTAATGTGCTGGTCAACAGTCAGATCTCTGCAAATAGCCAATCTAAGGATTTCTATGACCTTGGAGTATTTCAAGATCAGCTGGGCATAAAATACATAAATTATCTATATACTTTAGTCAATATCTATTTTATTAATTTCCTGGGTTTGGTGCTGAGGGTTCATAAGTGAAAGCCCCATGTATCTGTTTTCCCAGGCCTTTGAGCTGCTCCTGTACTAGCAGAGCTCTGAGAGAGCCAGGCAAAGTGGAGCAGGCCCAGAGAGAAGAAGGGTTTGTGTGACAGCTCCTGAGCCAGGAGGTGTCAGTACCTGTGTGCTCTCTCTCAGATAGAGATGGCTCCAACTGGACAGACAGAAGTAGTTCCAGGACCTCCACTTTTCTGCAGTCACTCAGCCTCTGCCCACCTTGATGGAGTGGCTGTGAGGACAAGAACAGGATTGAAGTCTTCATGGAGAAGAGGCCATGTTCTCTGAGCACCAGATGCTCAGTGGGGTCCCCAGGGGTCCGTGAGGCCTCTGGCAATGCACGTTCGCCTGGCACAACTGGCAGTGCACATGCAAAAAACTCAGATGCTGGTGTACCTCGAGCATCTTCCAGACTGGGGCAGCCCAAGAGTAGTCTGGAGAACCTAAAATGTAGGTTTAGGTGCCCACGTCCCAGCTAGGGACTACTTCAAATGTCTAATTATTTTCATAGGTCTGGACCTTGGTTTTAATGAAAGTAATTCTGCCCCAGAGAGAGCGTAAGGAAGAAAATGCTAATGAGCAGGGACTGAGGCTGCCTGCTCTATGCTCCAAGGCTCTTCCTGTCCCCAGGGAGAATCCACCACTCCTCAGTTTGTCACTCCTGCATGTCCCTAAAGCACACAAACCCAGGACGTGGCCTCATGCTATGGGTGCTATGGGTACTTCCATACCAAGAAAGTCATCCTTCTTCCTTCACCCCAGTTCATCCTTGTCTCTTGCAAGAACAGCTCCACAATGGCTCCTCACCTCTTGCCTTCCTGCAAGTCTCCCGGTTGCAGGCACCTGACAGATGCCAAAAGAGCTGAGGAAAGGTGCCTCTGGAAGAGCTAGAGCAGAGCTGTCATTCTCAAGGACAGACCAGAGTGTTTATATTTGTTCCTCAGTCTTACTCTGCTTGGAAACACCATTTTCCTGACCAGAGCTATTCCTGTGGCACCTGAAGGGTAGGAGGTCACTATTAGGAGGTAACTGATGCCACCACCAGTGTGAGAAGCCGTGGGGTCTCTACAGATCCGAGGTCTGTGACACTGGCCTGTCTGGCCGTCAGAGGTTGTCAGAAGAGAGTTCTCCCATCAGATTTTCATTTTTTTATTAATCAGCTGTGTTATAGAGGAAAAAGACTCAAATGAGATGAATACTTTGCTAGCTCAAGTGGTATTAAATGCATGTGCACACTATTTGTAGGACAGATGCACATCCAGTGGAGTGACTTTTGAGTGCGTGTAACGCATACACAGCTCTTGCCCATGAATTATATACAAACACAAAAATAGGCAAGAGGTCACAAGTTTTTAATTGTCACATCTCAGCAACCACCTGTAACAGCCATAAAAATGCCTTGGATTTTCTTCCAGAGGAGTCACTGTGTATTCACCTGTTGTGCTGCAAACTTAACAAAGCCCTTCCTCAGCATCACTTCAAGGGTTTGCTCTGAAGAGGTCTGCAATGCCCTCAAGTGACTGGGCTGGATTTCCCATCATCAGAGCTCTAGTGAACCTGGTAAGGGCCACTGTAAAAAGGCAGGAATGATGGCATGGTGTCAGAGGGGGACCACAGAGCGAAGCCCACACATCGGGCAAGAGGCCGAGAACCCAAAACTTCTGACAAAAGAGATGCAAAGCAGCTGCCAGCAAAACAGTGACAGGAGCTTGCTGCAAAAAGAAATTGGAGAAAAGAAGTGAGCTCATCCACAAGTGAAGGCTGAGTGAATGTTATTCCTCGTTTCCTAGAAACTTCAGCTGTGGTTTTTGGTAAGAGAGACAATGTAAGTGAGAGCTCAGTCAGTGTGTAGCACATCCTCATTCTGCCTCTTTAGCTGGCACAGAGGGGAAACCTCATGTACAAGGTAGTGGCTTCCTTCCCTCTGAAGAAATAGTTAAGCTCCACCTACCTAACTTCACGGGCTGGACGGGAAAGATCTGATTCGTCAGCTTTTCCACCACCTCAGCACAAATCAGTGGAAAAACTGCAGCTGGGTTTGTGCAGACATGGCCCAGGGGGATGTGAAGCTCCCGCTGAGCCCAGGTCACTGTGCGAGGAGAGAAGAGGCAGAAAGGCCTTTTGTAGTGGTGTAATTCAGATGCTTTGTATGTGAAGAATGCCACATCTGTCCTCCTCTGGTGCACCGAGAGGTGGAGGGGATGGGGAGTGCTGCTACCGGCCATGCACTGAAGCATTTTGAAGCATGAACATGCTTTGGCAAAGCTGACTCAGTGAGGGGCCTAAGGGCTGGTGGGTGGAAAGTGGGCTGAAAGCAAAAGGAGCCTTTAACTTGCTGGCCATGACCGGTGGCTTGGCCAAAGTGAGGGCTGGGTGGAAGGGAGGAGGAGGAATGCCAAGTCCCGGCAAAGCAAATATCAACATATGCGCACTCCCCGTTAAAACAGAAATGTAAACAGAGCCCTATCCAAAATAAACACCTGTAAAATAAACATAGACGGGCAATATATTAAACCAAAATAATCACTGAAGTATAGGAGAATGTCTCAGCAGGCAACCACCAGCTCAATGTCACCAGCAATGCTCATATTCCTCCTTTCTGCATCTCCTCCTATAAATACAGCTGCTCTGGAAAACATTGAGTGAAGGGGCACGATGTCCCTGCACAGCCCTGAGGGCACCAACTCTGTCCTAATGGAGGGGCCCTGGCCAGGGAGTGCAGCTGCTGCTGGGGTCAGGCTGCCACTGGCCAAAGCTGCAGTGCCTGGCGTGCACCACGCAGCCGGCAGCAGGGCACGGGGAGGAGTACTCGCTGCAGCAGGGAACAGAGGTCTCACAATGAAAAGGACAAGTTGGATACATGTGAATAGTCCCTCACAACCTACACAAAAATTAAGAAAACCAGAAGCTCTCTTCCCTGGGTGTCTCTTTGCCCCACCGTCCTGCTTGCCCTGCCAGGGCTGCTGTGTTCCTTGGGGCACATTGGCATGGCCACCACCCTGAGTGGATGGGAAAGTTCTTGTCCTCTCCAGGATGATCTGGATCCGAATAAAGGCCACTGCAGGGGCACGCCGGGCCTGGGCAGCAGCCCAACTCCCACTGCCTCCCCATGCTCTGCAGAGGCGGACAAACAGGAGTTTATTATTTTTTGTCTTCCAGCACAATGTCAGTCCTTTTCTGTAGACTTTGTCACAGCAATGATCCAAACCAGAACCCTTCTTTCCTCTCAAGATTTTTTCCAGCACGTACTTCATGCTGCACTGGAGATGGACACTCTGCCCTCTCTGATGAGACACAGTGATGTGCAGCCTTCTCCCTTGCCTCTTATGGCACTGTATTCCAAACCCAGTTCAGAGATGTAGTTCAGTCTCTGCATTGTCCTGCATCCCTCATCCTCCATCCCTCTCTGCTTCTCCAGAGATACATCACGGGGTGAGAAGCTGTGTCCCTGGTCCCTGAATGTATTGGGTTTGCATGGCGATGTTTAGGTAGTGGAGGTGCTACAGGGGTGGTTTCCATGAGAAGCTGCTAGAAGCTTCACCTATGTCTGACAGAGCCAGTGCCAGATGGCTCCAAGATGGACCCACCACTGGCCAAGGCTGAGCCCATCAGTGACAGTGGTAGCACCTAAAACCTCATCGGGGGAAAATGGTGGTGCAACAGTAGCCAGAAGAAAGGAGCGAGAACATGTGAGTGAAAAAACTCTGCAGGCACCAAGGTCAGTGAGGAAGGAGGGGCAGGAGGTGCTCCAGGCACTGGAGCAGGGATCCCCCTGCAGCCTTTGGTGCAGCCCATGGTGAGGCAGCTGTGCCCCTGCAGCCTGTGGAGGTCCACAGCAGAGCAGAAATCCACCTGCACCTGTGGAGGACCCATGCTGGAGCAGGTGGATGCTTGAAGGAGGTTGTGACCCCATGGGAAGACCGTGCTGGAGCCGGCTCCTGTCGAGACCTGTGAACCCATGGAGGCTGGAGCCCACGTTGAAGCAGGTTTGCTGCAGGACTTGTGGTAACGAGTGGGAGACCCACGCTGGAGCGGTCTGTGCCTGGAGGGCTGCGCCCCATGGAAGGGACCCCCACTGGAGCAGCTTGTGAAGAACTGTGGGAAGGACTCGCATTGGAGACCTGGGAGCTGTCTCCCATGAGAGGGACCCCACATTGGAGCAAGGGAAGGAATGACAGAGACAACCTGAGGGGAGGAAATGACAGAGACAACCTATGTCTCTGTCTGAACTGACCACAGACTCTACCACCCTGTACGCCTGCGCTGCTGGGAGGGAGAAGGCAGAGAACTCAAGAGTGAGTTGAACCTGGGAATAAAGGCGGAGTGAGGGGGAGGTATTTTAAAATTGAGGGCTTTTTATTTTCTCATTACCCTACTCTGATTTTGATTGACAATAAATTAATTTTCTCAAATAGATTTTGTTTTGCCTATGACGACAATTGCCGAGTGATATCTCCCTGTCCTTATGTCAACCCATGAGCCTTTTTTTATATTTTCTCTCCCCTGTCCAGTTAAGGAAGGGAGTAGCTGAGTAGCTTTGGTTGACACCTGGTCCAGCCAGGGTCAACTGACCACACTGACCTACAAGCTAGTATCCAAAACACGTGCCTAAAGGATGCCCAATTTGCTACAATGGTGGGACTTTTGTCTTCATTCTTGCATTTCAACTCAAATATCAGCTGGTGAATGGATGATCCAGACCCATTTATCTGCCATCCTAGGGATCCTCACAGCACCTACAAAGATAGGAGTACCAAGTAATTGAGTCTGCAAGTTTAATTTACTGAGCTGCCATTAACACTAACTATTTTTCCACCATTTCCCTCCATAGTGACATCTGTTAGGGATATGATTTCGCAGTGAAGCTGAGCCCAGCCCAGCACTGGCGACACAATGTACACATTCCTCTGTTTGCCATTTCTTAGCAGTCACTTTTTATTTTTCATTTCCCAGGTCTGCTGAGTTCCTTGGAACAAAGCAGTCCCATCCTGCACGCGTCTGAACAATGCCTTGCACAGGAGAGCCTGGTCACCAGAGGGGATTTGTTTGCTTGCAGCTGTCTGCTTTATAGGATAAGAAATGCAGCTCTTGCTTCTTGTACATTGGCATTCTCTAATGAAAGAGTAGAAACTTTGTGGTGAAATAGGCTGAACCTGAAGACCAGGGGTGGCTGGGTTTTCTGTTTTCCACAAAATCAGCTGAGAACAAAGCACTGTAACTATTCATATTTTTCGGGCAAACCTCAGGCTGAAAAAGAGACTGTTTTCTATTATGGTTTACGTTGTAAATCTTATATCTCACGCATAGTCTGTGTGAATACTTGTGAGATTAGCCACAGACATCGGGACTAGGGACTACATCTGCAGTAGCTTTTAGGAAGCTGAGCTCTTCATATCCCGTATCTGCTGTGTATCTAGTGGACTGACCTCTTTAAAAAGCAGCTTTACAGAAGATGCTATTAAAAAAGGAAGAATTTATTTCATCATCACAAAAATACATATTAAATCTCAGTATCTCCTAACCCCTGAAGTATTTCTGGTTTATGCTTAGGCACTTGCACTGTAAATCACTATGCAAGAAGTTTCCTTTTCATGGCAACCTCTTCAATTCCATACTAATTTGGCACATGAACCACAAGGGCCTGCCAACTTGCTGCTTCTTTCCATATCTCCTGGCTATTTAACAACAGTAACTCATGTTAATGAGGTTGTACAGTTGCTTTTTCCCTTAAAAAGTAGCGCACAGCTCTTTCAGATAGGGCCCTCATCGCTGCACACATTCTTCCAAGTCCAAATGCAGAATGAATGAGTTTGTACTGACAGCTTTGCAACCTCTAAAAATATGCTTGTCTTTGGGTGGTTCGCCTTCCTCTGTGCACTAGAAAAGAAGAAAACTTCTGTTCTTAACAAAAACTGAATTAATATGATCCAAGAAACACAAAAGAGAATTGTCACACCTTAGCAGCTAGTCTGGATTATAACAAAGTTTTACATTAATATTCAATAAAACATAATTTTTAAGATCCCCTCATTTGTTTAACTCTTTGAGGTACAGTTTATTGAACTAAAACCATTGCCAAAACTGGTGCCATATTAAGCTAATTTATATGCAGGAAATGTCCCCCCATAACTCTGATGTAGATGAAGTTCATATAATGTTATTTGCTATTATTATGTTCTTGAAGCTTAAGATTAATTTGCTAAATAAAACATTGCAATCAAATCCCTTTCAATGGCTCATCTCTTTTCAGTCTGCACAAACCATAGCTTTGTATACCTGGAAATAAATGCTAAACCGTGCTTGCTGCTCCAGCCAGATGGAGTTACTGGCATTAACACGGTTGAATAAACTTAGCATAATTAAAATCAACATTTTGCCCAATCTACATTGCTTACTGCAGGTGCACTTCTTGATTTATTATGTAAAATTATTCAATTTAATTAAAAACAGAAAAGTGCAATACAGAAGTAACAACAGCTTCCCTTCAATTAAGTAAGAGGGATTTTCTGCTTCTGAGGCAAAAGCCATATACCATGGTCCTATCCCAGCCAGGGTCTTGTTTGCTTTCTCAGTGCCTGGCTCTTCTGAAGCTGTGCTCACCAGCATTATCCTGTGTGCTTCACAGACCTCCCAGGGCCACTGGCAGCCTTTCCATCCTGGGGCAAGGCTTGGGCTACCACTCACACCCAACAGCCTTGCAGGGACTCTGCAGTTAAAACCAGGATGCAGCACAGATTTGGAAATACTCCCTTATTTCATGAACTGTCCTCCTTGCTTTTGAAGTGCAGACAAAATACCCTTATGGGAGAGGTTTTGTCTGGGGCTGTTACCAAAGGGCTTTCCTGTGCAGAAGGTGGACAGGCCAATGGACACCTCATGTGCAATGGCATTACCAGGTGCTGTAGGTCACTGTCTGCCAACAGAGATAAACAAAAATATTGCAAAAGAGATATGAAGCTTGTACTGACAGCTTTCACGAAAGTTAAAGGTATGGCCAGCGCCATACTCTAGGAAAAGAAGAAAAATCTCAAACACATTCATCAAAAGACACTCACCTGGGTAACTCAATGCCCAGGGATCATGTAGTGTGTCAGAATCATGCAGGATTCAGACAGGGCCAGGCACTGATGTACAAACAGGGAAATTTTCTCATTCTCCACTCAACTGAGCTTCAAAAAATGCAGAGTATATTCCTCACGCTCTGTCACATACCAAGTTTTTCAGTAAAGAAGAATTCGATTTAGGGGCCAGCCTTTCTGCTGTCCTTCCCTACAGAAATCTTTCTCCTGAAGCATCTGGAAACTGTCACTGTGTGAGTTAAAAATACTGAGAGTCTGAACCCATCAAGCAATGCCTATCTCCCAACAGTGCTCACGCTCTACATACATACGAACTGCATGTTATCTATAAATAATGGACAGAGAAACAGGCATTGGAAGGAAGCTAATTTCAATATATCTTGCATTTGTGGGTTTCTGCTGCAAAGAGTTTTTGGTTTTCATTTCCTTGGAGTTTTTGAACAGTAGTATCATATAATATGTCATCTGTTTACTGAGATGGGAACGGAGTGTAAATATTGAGAAATCTGATAAACAATACTGTAAATTCAGAGCTCAGCAAATAGGCGGAACACAGCCCAGCAGCTTTCCATTGCTCTTCAGGAAAGGTTGATACTCACCCATAGAAATTACAACATTCATACCCAGGCTTAATCTGTCCATGCAGCTTAATCAAGGGAGGAGAGGGAAGAAACAACTTTTGTGTCTGAATTTAGGGCTTGAATACTCTGTGAGGAATAACACTGAGATATAACATGACTGAGCAGTTGCAGAAGAGACTGAAACTGTTTGAATTCTTGTGGTGCCCTTTGGCCCGATGTGTTTGGGCTCTTTGAGTGTGTGTGTGACTGTAATGGGATAAAAATGTCAGTGCGAGCTTCTGGATAGAACTGCTCGAGCTTATTTCTTGTTCACTACATCCAAACATCTGCAGGGGCAGTAGGGACAGTTTGGAGTTTGGCTCTGCCAGGTGATTTGCAGCCCAGCAAGAGGTGTTTAGCTTTTAACACCATGGCAGCACTGGTGTGAACCGAAGCATCCACACAGAGCATATAACCGGCAAAACTGCAGCGCCACAGCGAGCCTGCTGACACTTCCCAAGCAGAAGAGATCCACTCTGTTTAGTCAGGGCATGCGCTGTGTTCAGAGCACTTTTCGAGGAGACAGTTTCACATAGCTCCTGTTTTGACACTGTTCTTCACTTCTCCCTTTCTGTTCAATGCCCCAAAGCAGCACCTTTCATCACTGATTCATCATCCCCAGACCACCTCAACTTTTTGTCGTGTTCATCCCTCTCTGCCTCTCCCACAGCCCACATCGGACCTGCGGGACCTCGTGTGCCTCTGCTCTCCAGCTCCCTGGTTTCCTGCTCTGAGACTGCTACTGGCCACAGTGTCTCACTTATTTTCAGATTACGGGGTTTGGTTTGGAAAACAGCTAGGTCCCTTCCTTGCTGTTTGCAAGTTTTTCTTCAAAGCCAAAGATTTTCTGGGTTGTCCAGTGCTCTTCCAGGCTTGGCAGTGGGGAATGGAGTGTGGGAACTGTGCTCTCCAATTTGTTTATGCATTGATGCCTTGCAACCCTGTATTCCTGATCTCTAAGACAAGCACTACAGCAAGGAAGCTTTGTTTTATGATGACCTAACTCTGCCTTTCCTTGTAAGCAAGGAAATTATTTCCAAGATTTCCTTCATCCCAAGTACTTCCATAGGGCTGATGGGTTTAAACTGAAAAAGGGAAGGTTTAGATGAGCTATTAAACAAGAAATCCTTCACTGTGAGAGTGGTGAGGCACTGGAACAGGTTGCCCAGAGAAGTTATGGATAACCCATTCCTGAAAGTGTGCCAGACTCTTTGGATGGAGCTTTGAGCAACCAAGTCTAGTGGAAGATGTTCCTGCCCATGGAAGAGGGTTGGAACTAGATGGTCCCTTCCAACCCAAACCTCTCTATGATTCTACTTTTCATACACCTGTCTGGGCAAACAGGGAGGTTTGTCACTGTCACCAGTTGTGAGAGCCTACAGTTGGAGCATCTGCCTCAGTCTGTGGCACATGGGAAAATTAGGAGATGTCTCATCTCCCTTATGAGTCTCACACTGATGAGGTGACCCTGACAGCCAGCACAGAGGGGCAGAGGGACTGTATGGACCTCCAGAGCAGTGGCATTGAAACTGGAACTGAAATGCCAACTGTGACATCCCAAAACAAGGTCATCCTGTAATATTCACAAATAACAGCCTGAACAGGCAGGGTTCCACACCTGAGTGCCCATTGCTGCTTGCTGGGAAGTGTCTGTCCTCCAGCAGAGAAATACAGAATGCTTCCCTTGGTCCTCCCCGACAGGTAAAAGCTTAGTGGTATGCCTGGATGAAAGCACAAAAGATTGATATGGAAATGTGGCTTTATATCAAGGACATTTAATTACACTTCCCAAATGAAGAAAATATTTCCTCTTTTGGGGATTTATTGGTGGGTAACATAACGAAGAAGAGCGTGCGTGTCATGAGGCAGAAAGGAGAAGCATTTCATGAACCAGGACTTGGGACAAGTGAAAGAGGCCCTTTCTAGACAAGAACCTTGAGTCAGTGGGCAGAAAATGGGTCTTCTTTTTCCCTAGTTAATTTGCCTGTGCTTTTGTTTCTACCCTGCTTAGCTGGCAGGGAGTGACTGCCAGATGCAGGCACTGCAGAGCATATCATGGGAGCCTGCAGAGAGCTCCACCTCGGAGACCTTTCTCTGTAGTGTTGTGATGTTTTTATTATGGTTGCTGCGAGCTTCTGTTTTGCATAAACAGTCTTAAAACTGTGAGCACCAAATGTGCCAGCAGCGGGCTCGGGGCTGAGCATCCCCTTGGTGGGGGAATCCATAAATAGAATTTCATAGGCTAAACAAGATGGTCTGTAGAGCAGAGAGCAACATGCAGGGTCAGAAAAAAATTACACGTAAGGCTCAGAATTTTTTAGTTTTATCAGAAAAGCTGAAATTCATGCAAGTAAGATGTCATCATTGTTCTGGCACCATTCTATTGAGCTGGCATTAATGATAGAGCTGGCAGTGCATTGTATGTTCTCGAACAATGACAAATGCACCATGGAAATTAATGTGAAATACTGAAAGCAAAATAATAGCTGAAAAACATCCTGCTTTTAGGGTTTTGGTAGCAGAAAGCATGAACCACACTGCTTATGCAAATCTGAAGTCAGTTGCAGGCTAAAAGAATTAATCAGAATGCAAAGTAGTGTAATTCTGTCCTAATTCTAGGAGAAAGTATCAAACACATGTTTAAATGTCTTTCTCCAGCCATTAATTATATCCACTTAGCACAGCTCTCACAATGAGCTGTACAATGAGGTGTCGCTCACCCGCTGGCTGGGATGCTGTGTCTGGTGGCCAGGAGCTGCAGGTAGGTACAGCCCACAGCACTGAGCAGCTGTTCGGTGACACAGGGGCTGCTTGGCAGCCCTGTCCGTGTCAGCAGACCTCCTTGGATGTGTGAATAACTATAAAGGAATGGGAATTAAATTATGAAGTCTGCTCTAAGATGTGTAGGTAAACACTTCAGCCTCTTCTGTGGCCCATCTCTGCAGTGCTGGTGGTGGCACCCCATACCCTGAGAGCAGCTCTGCAGTTCATCTCCATTTCTGCAGCTGTGGTTGAGAGCAAGAAAGACAAGACAAACTGCAGCTTGGATTCAACTGGGGAATTGAGTCTCTTTTTGTTTGCAAAACCCAATGGTTGCAGTAATGCCTGGGAATACGCTAAGTTGGGTTGCTTTTCTCCAGGAGGTGCAGATTCGCAGGGTGCTGCTGAGGTCTTGCATGCAGCATGTGGAAGGAACTGGGGGAGAGAAGCAGATCCAGCCACGGCCAGCTCCAGAGGGTTGCCTGCAGCTGCAGTATTCCCTGCCCTCCAACCTTTCTGAAGAGTCCTTGGAAGGAGACTGAATTGCTGGCTGGGGTTTCAGAGGACCAAGAGCCTGTCATGGAGCCAGTGGTGATGGCAGGGAGTCTATAAATACCTCTCTCCTTATTTTAAAGTAAATTACCCTGAGAACAGAAGATTGCGCAGAGTCACTTCCATTTTCTCCGGACTGATTTTCTATGCTTTAGGAATGAAATGCTCTTCAGTCTTGAAACTGAGCTTTTGATAACTACCAAAAATCTGTGTAGCTTTTGTTCCAGATCAAGTTAGCTTACTGAGCAGTGCTGGGTGTGAATGCTTTTGAAGAAGAAAGGAAAGAATCAGATCATGCCTTGACTCAAAAGTTCTTTTAAAATGGCTGTTTCAGCACAGTAAAGGGTTAAGGAACATGTGTCCACGCTGTTGGAAGGCACTGAATTTGCCAGTGAATGGGAGATATAATTACTGGTGTTTTCTCTGGAATAGTAAACTGTATCCCTAATGGTCATATAAGTAATTTTCCTGCTTCCTGCTTAGTCAGAATAGATGTTTTTAAATACGTCACATTTAGAGCATTTATAGATTCTCAAAATTACATTACACTTTTTTACTCAGCTGAATTACAGCCTTGTGTTACATAGAAGAGATCTGACCCATATTGATTACAAAAAAGGAGGAAAGGTTTTATTAAAGAGATGAATGGGCTTTTTGTTAGTTCGCTTCACTCTGGCAAACAGAGGATTTAAATTATTCCATTTCTACAGCACTTACCCATCTCAGCAGGTGGGTCCGTACTCCCCAGTCAGTATTCTGAGAGGTTATTTGGCAGTTTAGCACAGACACAAACGTTATAGCCCAGATCTCTAAGTGGATATGAATTGTCATTGTGCTGAAATCTGGCTTCCCTTCCACAGTCGAGGGAGCTGGAGGGTTCATCCTCCTCATTCACTGGAGGCCATCCAAGCTTCTTTTGGTGCTTGGGTGGTTTCATGATCCTCCTCAGAGGTCATGTGGAGATGGTCAGGGTGATTCATGGCTCCACATTTCTGCCTGCCAGTGTTGACTGATGGACTTGTGCGTGCAAGATTGAGGATCATTTTCCCCCTTCCCAAAAACCCCAGTGGGTGAGATGAGGCTGTCACCTGCTGCAGTTCTTAACATTGAAAATGGCTACGGCTTTACAAAACGCGGTGGCAGTACACCCTGTCCCCAGGGAAGTCACACCTATGATGATGGGATTTTGAGCTCTCTCCTGGGGAGAACGAGGAGCACACTGAGAGCTTGCAGGTTAGGATAAGAGGGCAGAGTAGTAAGAGTGACATTGTAGGTGTTTGCTACAGCTGATCAGGAGGAGAAAGTGGGCAAGGCCTTCTACAGGCACCTTGAAACAGCCTCAAAGTCGCAGGAACTGGTTCTTGCGGGGGACTTTAACTACCCTGACATCTCTTGGAAAAGGAACACAGCAAAGCACATACAGTCCAGGAGGTTCCTGGAAAGCCTTGATCACAATTTTCTGTCTCAGGCAGTGGAGATTCCCACAAGAAATGGTAAGCTGGAAGGAAGGAAGGAAGGAAGGAAGTAAGGAAGGAAGGAAGGAAGGAAGGAAGGAAGGAAGGAAGGAAGGAAGGAAGGAGCCTGCTCCTTTGTGAGGACCGATGGAGAAATTTTTGTAGGGCAAATCTCTGCTGCCCATGAACCACACACTGGGGCTTTAAACGATCTCCCTAAGCCTGCAGCCTTTAGCACCAGGCATAGGAAGGATTGGTCTGTCATTTGGAGATAGGGGTAACAGAAAAAGCTCAGCAGAGAGAGCAGCCACAAAGCTCAAGAGAAGGCTTAAGTTAATGAAGATGTTGCTATTTAAAGTCAGCAGCGAAGACAATCCCTGGCAGAGGATTTATTTGAACCAGGTCAAGCGAAGATTGGGGTGAGGCAGAACAGGTACTTTGCTTTTTCCTCTGCCAGCTGATGAGAATCCTCAGCATGTGCTGAGGTGACCTCTCCTTAGCCCCAGCCACCAGCATGGTGGCATCCACCTACCACCACCTTTGCCTTCATGCTTAAAGACACATCTTGCACCGAACAGCTCCTGCAACCGGGAATCCATACTGTTAAAACAAAGTCATTGTCCTCTGGCCTGGTGCAGGCCCTTGCATCATGAGGAAAATGTCTCTGCTGCCTTGAAGCCCTCCGGGAGAGGTGTCGGGTACCTGCACTGTGTTAGACGCAGGATGCCCGTCTTGCCCTCCACTCAGGGCCAGCAGTACTGCCCAGACTGCAAAGTTACAACCAGTCATAACACCTAGAACAGCATAGCATAGCATGGAATAAAATAACCCAGTAATGAAACTTAAAAAAATTATTGGAATTACAGCGCTCTAAGCAGTCAGGTCAAGATCCAGACTATACACAGAGATTTGAACCCACAGTTAGACTTTCCATGCCAAGCGACAAACTGTTAATAACAATTAGGAAAATCTACTTCCTGTTCAGATGAGGCAGCCAGACAGTGGCAGGGATCATTTTAAAGTCTCTTAAGTCTTTGCTGTAACTCACCGGGAGCTAAGTAAGCCTTTCTGTCCACAGGAGGTTCACCTTGGAGGAAGGTTTAAGGAGGGGACTGTCAAAGGGACCGCTTTTCCCTGCCTATCCCTCAGCAGAGGCTAAACCTGAGGGCGATGCTCAGCAGGTATCCTTCTTCCTGCTCCAAAGAGCTGAACCAACGGCACCTCCTACCTGCAGGTACCACCTGGGCAGCCTGAACTTGGGTGGTAGAGCTCTTCCTTCTTGCACAGATCTACCTTATACAACTAAAACACTGTAAAATTCTTAAAATACTTAACAGATTATAAAAGTTTACTCATAAAGCCCAAGTGAGGTTGCTAAGCCCTTCTCAGGGATGAAAACACCATTTGCTCCAGGAGCCAGGAGAGCGGCAGAGTCACCGCAAGGAGAGCAGTTACAAACGCATTGACTTTTGCAGCAGGAGAACCCCAAAACCACCCTGTGATCCTCCAGAATGTGGCACATACAATGGCAAATAAGGGGCTCAGTGCTAATGATTAGCATTTAAACAGGCTGCTGAGCAGGTTTAATACAAGCGACAGGAGAATGGAGGAAGGGACTTCTGCTGCCCCCATGTCTTCATGGAGCTTAGCAGCATAGGTGCAGCTCATGAGTCCACATTCTGGGGTGCTGTCAGGGATCAGGTTAGGATCAGGCCCCTTTCATCTGCCAGTCGTGGTTGTAAATGCCTGTACTATCTCATGCCCCTGAGTTGCCATAGCCTGTGCCCCAGAGATTTCCAGGAGGTGAGCGAGATGTCATGCAGAGCTGAGTTTTTAAGAAATATGAATTCCTTTAGAGATATCCGCCTACAGCGTTAGAGGCACCAGCACCATTACAAGTGGAGCTCAAGGAAAGCTTAATTATGAATTGTTTTTTAAAAAATCTGTGTTAGTAGGCCACTGGGGAATTCTCACTAGACTTGATAGCCGTGATGGTCCCACAGGCTTTCTGTATGGAGAGTTCCTGAAATACCCCTGACTTCTCATCTATCTCCAATTCCCCTGGAAGAACCCAGGTAGGATTTAACATTGCCAGCTGATGCACAGCCCCTGTGCTAAGAACTTGAGAGGTAACTAAATTTGCAAACAAAAAGAGCTATCCTGGATGTCATCCCAAATGCTGAGGAATTCCTAGAGGTAAGTGCAAGGCTGAACATAAGTTTAAATGTAGGAGAGGCAGAAAACCAAAAAGAAGTGAGTTGAAATCAGAGCAGGGAAGAGACAAGAAGCTCAGCAATGACTTTGCTGTGACGGATGTCCAGAAAAGCCACTGCTCCACCGACTGCCCTTCAGTTCTGGTCATGAGGAGCCCTTCTTCCCCATCACCCCACCAAGCTGAGCACCAGCTGTGCCTTCTTCCTTGCTCTGACAGCAGGGTGGTTTAATTTTACACTGAGGATTCAGATATGGATTATGAGCTTCTGGCTGAGCATTTCCCTGTGGAGCCAAGCTGAGCAGCTGGTTCAGAGGAGTAGGAAGTGGTGTGGGTGGACGTCTGAGGTGCGGCTGTCATCGGGTGACATGGCTAATAATAAGAAGAGTCCTCCCCTTCTGATTCTCCCAGCAAATTTTGGTTCTCCCGGGCCTCCCACACACGTCTGGTGGAACCGGCAGCCACGGCTCAGGACGCCACACAGCAGTGCTGCCTGCCACCCCCAAGCCAGACCAGGGACTGCAGCTTACAGGGTGCTGCTTTCCTGGTGAGCTGGTTTACGAGCCTGCACCCATCACAAAAAGACAAAAATGAGCGAGGGGAGCAGGCTATGGTATTGCATGGCCAAACTGTTATGAGGCTGAAGGAAACTCGGTTTCAAGGCCCTGTGGTACCTGTACCAGAGCAGGTATTGAATTGCAGGATTCTGCCCATCAGGCTTGTGCTGCCCATCCAATGGAGTATCCCTGCTCATCCGCAGCAGGGGCACAAGCAGAGGTCTGACACCTCCCCAGACAGAACTTCAATCCACCCCTGGTGTTAAAATGCCAGCTGGATGCAAAGGCTGCAAGCTCATTTCCCAAAAAAGTGTCCAGCACCAGCTGATGGACAAGCAAGGTAGAGGAAATGTTTTCCGATGCTCCAATTGAAGCTGCGCCTCGTGGTGAAGAAACCCACACAGGGGTTTCCCTCCCTCATCACTGCATTGCCAAAGCACCTTCCTCCTGGAATCCTGTAAACCTCGCCTCTTTTCCACTGAGAAGCAGGTCCTGCCCTGGAGAGAGAAGATGTGCTCCCTCCTGCTGGGCTCCTGTCCCACTGATGGAGCAGGTATCCTTAGGGAGTGCATGAAAGTGGCTGCAGCTGCAGGGCCTGGGGATGAGACAAGCTACTGAGGTGGGAAGGCAAGAGAAAGCAGGAGAACTCACAAATGGCTGGTCTGTCCCAAGGAAGAGCAAAGGTTGGTATCACTGAAGTCAAAGTCCAAGGCTGTTGCTGCCTGTGAAGTCATTCAGGGTGACAACATCCCCCCGCCAGGCCCTGGGGGAAACAGGGTGGGACCCAGCAGTGTCTGGGTGGGAGGAGCATTACTTCTCACCGCGTGTATGAGTCACTGGCCTTCGTGCCAAAACATCTCCCCTGTGCCACACGTTCCTCCTCCTGGCCCTGCCAGCATTCCCACTGCATTGCAACCTCCTGCAAATGGGTGTACGATGGCAGCAATGGGCCCAGCGCGGGGCAGGTGTAAAATGCAGGTCCAAGATCTGCTCCTCGTTTTTGGGAAGGAGAGGAGTGTGTGGGACAGAAACCAGAGGAACAGCGGGACAGAAACCAGAGGAACAGCAGGACAGGTGCCTCACTCACCACCCCAGCACAGGGGCAGGAAAGCCACGTGCGTGTGCTCATTTCTCTCTCCCAGGGCTGCATTTCACTGCAGTCTATATTTGGAAATAACCAATGTAATGTTAAAAATAAAATGTGCTTCAAAAAAGAAATTTAAGCTATATAAAGCAATTTTTACCTTGGTATTAGGCTGTGTTCTCTCTACTTTGTGTATCAATTGCTAAGAAGTACCAATATGAGACTGTAATTTATATAGCAACATATTCAAAGTTCATGCATCTGTTACCGCTAAGGGAGGTCCAAAAATTCAGGATCAACCTCTACTAGCTTTAAACTGGAAGAGTGGTTCATTCCAGAAACAAGTCTCCATTACAAGGCAAAACCCATGAAAACCTGCTGTGTGTCTGATTTCTTGAAGTAATAGAATGCATGTAGGCCAGCACAGCAATGCAGACTCCTCTGCTGTAAGAGGACAAAGTAGCAACAAAATCTCTCTGTATGCATAGCAAAAATATACTGATATTCCAACACGAGCCATACACCCTCTCTTGTTTTATCAAGCTTCGCTGCCTTCAGAAATATTCCCTTAAAAAAGACATTACTTGTATTTCTGGGTTATTTTAGAATGTGAACGGAGAAATCCCTGCTTAAGTCATCAGTTCTGCCTGCAGGATGAAAACAGGAGGGCAAATTAAAGGCATCAGATCCCATACCAAACCCAAATCCAGTATCAAATATTTGATCATTTAGTGTCTAAATGATCAGGTATTTGATGTGCTTTGTTGTTTAAACATGACCAAAGCAGGAGTTGTTCACCAAAGGATCATGTGGCATCGTACGCTCCCCTGTCACCCCATTTTCAAACTGATGAGCCGGATCAGCTCAGTCTGTCCTCCCAGAGACCCACCACAAGCACCTCTGACTCTACATACACCTGATACAAACTCATTCACGGAGCAGAGGGCTTGGCACACGCCTAGTGTGAAGATCAGCCCTTACACCCTGTCCCCTTGCCACGTGATCTGGACCTGCCTCACTGCACTGCCAGGCACTGCAGTTATGCTTGTGGTTGGGTCTAATCAAGATAATGAAGCCACTTATGTGATTAGCGTGCTTCTTGCTACCTGCGATTTCATCTCTTTCACACACAGCATTAAAGAGCACTGCAGGACACCATGGGACCTAATATCTGAGCTGGGGTGCTCAGGCCAGTACTGAAGTCTCATGAATGGGGCTCAGCAAAGCTGTGGCTTCAGTCACGGCTCAGCCATGGCACCCATGACCATGTTGACTCAGTCAGGCATGCTACTTTGTCCCAAGGGTGTAACCTTCTCCTGCAGCGCTGAAAATAGGGACTGCTTAAACCGTGGGGAAAGAGGTGGCTTAGACCAGCTACTGTGAAAAATGGAGTAGGCTGCTCTGCATAGCTCTGTCCAGGGGTTCCCATGGACCTGCAGAGCACTAGCACAGGGTGACGCTGTCTGGTGCTTTGAGTGGGCTTGTGATGACCAGGAGATGACCCAGATGTAATAATATACTGTGAGCTATGCGGACATAAACAACACAAGTATTTTAAAAAGTTTTTGCATTGAAGATTTACAGTACCCTTCTTAGAGGCACTTTATTCAAGAATTCAACACTTGACCATTTTTAATTCATACTGTTAGTACTAACAAACATTAAGTTTTAGAAGGATGAATTTTTAAAAGGAAAGGAGACTATTTTTTTCCATCTAGTCATGTTTTTTTTAGTTTACACAGCCAAAGTACTTTAAAAAGTCTTTGGTTCATAAAACACAAAGGTCTTCTAACCAATTATAAACTGTGAGATCATCATCCTGCAAGTGTTCAAAAGGCATGTGGCTCATAGGGATATGGTTTAGTGGTGACACGGTGGTGTGGGGTTAAAGTTTGGACTTGATGACCTTAGAGGTCTTTTCTGACCTTAATGATTCTATGTGTGCCTTTAACAAGTCCTAGCACTGTTATAGCCCCCCTTTATGCAAGGCTGGGGGAAGCCATAGATGACCAGGGGAGGTGAGTGAGGCCTGTCTTGTTTGGGGGCTGCAGTCCCACTGCCCCACGGTGTGACACAGGAGGACACGCTGTGGTCGGCGCTAGAGGAGGGGGAGAGGGGCAGCTGCCTTGCACATGCACGTGCACACCTCTCTTTCACACTGCCTTCGTCATCTGTGCTGAGCCAGTACATCTGGGGGGGTAAGCAGCCAAAATCCCAACCGAGGGCTTTCTGAGCCAAAGATGCTGCCTCACAAAGCAGGGAAAAGGCCAGCCTGTGGCTGAGGGCTAGAGGGAAGCAAGGGGCAGTTCTCAAAATGTGTCAGAGAAGGACTGTGTTTGGAGAGCTGTTTGCTGTCCTCATTGGTATTAACACTGTGCTAGGAGAATTAAGCAGTGTTTTAGGCGATCTATTGGTGCAAAAGGCCAGTTCATGTGGACCTTAGCCATTAGGCATCCCTTGTGCTCTAACATCTGCCCTTAAACATAGAAAAAAAGATAAACTCAGGTAAGCAGCCCAAAAGTGTTGGTCAATACAACAGAGAGTGCTCTCCTCTGTCCTTATCCCAGCCACTTTCCTGTCCTAAGCTGGTTACAGGTGTCAGAACAAAAAAGGTTGCTCAGAAAGTTTACAGGGATGAGAAAGAAGCATTTTGGATGACTGCGAGGAGCTTCTTCCAGCACAAACAACGCATAAGTGCTTGTAAGAGAACTGAACGAGCGAGTGATGGTGGGAGAAAGGGTGGGAGGCAATCCTGCTGGGGCAGGCATGGATGTTTTGACAGTAGATGAGAGATGATGCCCGGGAAAGGAATGGAATAGCACTGTAAGAGAGGAGGGAAGCTGATGGTGGGGTGGATAGAGAGAGCTGGCATGTACAAAACAGCAAGCTAGGAAAACAAGCTTCTTAGCAGGATCTCGATGGAAATATTGGTAGGGCAATAACCTTGCAATAATTGAGACATATGAAAATCTGGCTGAGACTATTAGGATGGAGAATAGTCAGACAGAAATGTGGAAAAGTTGCATTGAAATTATCTGCAAGATGTAGGTATTGCCTGGATATGAGGACCTTTAGTGATGTTCAACCCGAGGATGCTGCCCAGACTGAAAGTGCAAGGATGAAGATGTTTGCCCAATACCTGTGGAAGATGCAGTTTAGGGGGAAGACCAAGATCTCTGTTTTAGGCATCCTGAATTTGTGTCGATGGCAAGAGTATAGAGATACTACTACTATTAGAGCAAGTAGATTTGAAGCAGAAATGCAGCTTTGTATATATCAGCCACAGAAAAAAACTTCCCGGGTTCAAATTCATTCAAGAGAGATCACTCAGCACTGGTTTCTGAAGTCACTGTATCTCCACCAACCACACAGGGAAAAGGCCACCTTCAAAATCAGACTCGCCCTGGCAGATACCAGCCAGACTCACCATACCCTGAGTACCCAAATGCACCACGCCAAGGAAGCCAGTCTGCGTCAGTCACGTGTCAGGAGCAAGGACATGACCATTTCTGTAATTTCCAGGGCCACTCCTCTAAATACCACAGACGGAGATGTGAGCCTGGGGAGAGAAAAGCTCAAGAAGCCAATGTTGGGATTATGTAACCATCAGCAAGAAGCAAGTTCCTTTCCCAAGGAAATGAAGGCTCTATTCCACCTCCATGGAAAACAAAGGGGAATGGGAGTCAGATCTGATGGTACAGCCAACTCAGAAGACCCTGATGCAGGGAAAAGCCTACAGCAGAATCAGAGACAGTGAAAATGCTGTGAACCTGCAGAAAAATAGGTCTTCTGCACTCTCTTCACTTCCCATTGAGATACATTTCTCTCTAGTCTAGGCTCTGGCCACATTTTTGATTCACAAAATGTGATACAGACTGCATGCATTATTTCTTGGGGTTGCAAGAAGGCAGTTGTCCCCATGTACCACAAATAAAAGGAAGCATTTTTTGGCACCTTCCAACCACAATCCCGCATTCTCACCAGCTAATGAAAATAACCTTAATAACACACTCTGATTTACCAATCACACACTGATTTATCAATGACTGACTTACTGGGCTGGGTTGGTTCTAACCATACCTGTTGTTCTCCAGTAGTACCTGGAAGACAACACACTGCCTTCCTCCATTTATATGTAAGCTTCACACAGACTGGTGTGGATGGTTCTTCTCTCCCAGGGCAGGCAAAGGAGCACAGAGGAGTCAATAAATGAACCTCACCAAACTCATTTGGAGAGTTGCACAGGGAAGGGTTTTGGGAAGAGGGCTAGAAGAGTAAAATGGTCCAGAGCAAGGCAGAAATCTCTTTACAGGTGAGACTTCTACACCTTCTGTCTTCCAAATCCAGACGGTGCAGGATAAAGCCAGACAGACCCAAGAGATGTAAATCTGTTTGCCAAGAGAGAGTGGCGATATGGCCCCAGGATCGATGGCTGGTTTTACACAGAAACACTTGGTGGCACATCTGGTATTCCTAGCAGGAACCACCTACTTTCAAGCCTGCCAAAAAAAAATATGATTGCTTCACTCTGTATCAGCTGTTCTCCTATACACAATCATCCACGTGGTTTCTCGGAAGATGAACAAGCCTGCCTCCTTTCCATGTAGCTCTGGGACTATTTGTGTTTCAAAGAAGCCAGATAAAATGCACTAAAACCAAAGGGCGTAAGTACATTTGGAGCACAAACCTGTTTGTTGTGGCTTCAGTGGCTTATCTGTGCACTGACATACACAGTGCACAGCCCTCTGGTTGTGTCCACACCAGGCATGGACTGATGGGCAGACTCTGGAGCGCTGTGGTGTGCTCTTCCCCCGAGTCACTAAGCTGGAAAACCTTGAATGTGTAGTGTGGCAAGCACAAGTCATTCAGAGCAACACCTTAAACACTTCAGTCCCATATGTGAAAAGCCAAGATCGGTCTATTGTGTTCCCACCAAAGTTCCTCAGAACAGTGGAGTAGCATATGATCAAAAATAATTAAACAGTAGCAGAAATTCATAAACCTCCCCTCAAAACCTGTACTGCAAGAGTTTTCCTTCAAACCTAGACAAACTGCAGAATGTTTTCCTAGGGGCTATTATACTAATATATTACAACTTCTATTTATTGTGAGGTTTGCATAGTTGTTCCAGAAAAATACCAATTTACAGCCCAACATGCAAGGAGTGATTAAAAAAAAATCCGTACAAAGTGTCATTCAGCAGAGTTCAAACTGTCGGGAATTTTGGATGATGCATTTCAGCTGAGAGTATTTTAGTACATTTGACCATCCCATAGAATTGTTCATCAACATTTTAATCTATTTCTCCCTCACTTCTGCATTTTGGTAATTTTACAGGATACACAAAAAAAGGTCTTTAAGACATATATTAATACCAAATAGTGGCCAATTTCTTCATCATAACTAAGTACTGCAGGAGTGTTGCACCACATCTTTGGAGTGGTGAGGCCTGTGATTGCTTCCTGAACACATACTACATTTCAAAGGAGTTCTGCATTTCCAGAACTATTCTAATCAAGCAGACAAGGCCACCAGCTGGGAAGGGCACAGTGGCAAGCAGTTCTCTGCTGTATCAGGAGGAGCACATACAGGTTGCAGAAATGTAACTGATTTTAATTTCATCATTTTCAAACTTTTTTGTAACAGTTCCAGTTCCCCCAGTCACATCCACTGCCCCTTCCTCGCCCATACGTATCCCCTGCCAGCTAGCTCCATCCTTTCCAATGATAAATGGTAAAGAAAATACTTTTGTTTACTGAAGTATTTTGTTTCTGGTCTTACAGAGACATTTTTAAAGTGCTCCCACACACAGTTCAATATTTTATCAGCAATGTTTTATCTGGCACAGGAAATTCAGACAAATGTCTTGGAGGCATCATGGAGCCTCCATAACTGATATTGGATATCTGAAGTTGGGAGAAGAATGTTATTATTGAGTAGGAAACCCTCTCGTATCATTTCATGCGCCTAACTCAGCTTGAATAGTCACAACTGACTTCCCTTTTCCAAGTAATCATACATTTTATCAGTCTTCCCCATGACTGCACAATTATCTACATTTTGAAGAATTAACTGAGTGTCATAGCTTATTTCCAGCTATTTAGACATATTCATGGGGCTCCTCCTGAAGGCCCTCAATTAGGCTGGAGAGCTGACACCCAATCCCTCTGACAGAGTGCCCGAGTACATTTGATGTTGTTAGCACTGCCCATAATTCCCATTATGAGGTACCACAGTGAGATGTTTAGAAGAGTGGCAGCACTTGTCCATTTGGGCTGCAGATTCCCATTCCAGCTATTAGAGGCTGATTTTTTTTTTTAAATAAACCCAAGGTATTCTTGCAGTTTTGACATAAACAAGACAATGACAAAACTGTTTTCCAGCATTATAATTTCAAATAATTTCTCCCATAAGACTATTACCCCTTCCGCCCTTCTGGCTGGAGATGTAACCCATCTGGAGGTGCCAGCACCAACCCCATAAGCTCTGGGTTGCCTGCCACCCATGCAGAGCTCCAAATCCAGGCTGCCTGAAAAACCACACTTGCACATTCTTAGGAAAAGCTGCAAGGTCTCAACAGCTAAAGTTTTTCTGGGATCCTGTCCTAGCTGGGCGGATGCCTGCTCCTGTCTGCTTCCTGTCCCGTCCAGATGCAGATGTTGGTGACCTCTCTGGGAGCACTTCCACGTGTACAGAGAAAACCAGGCACTTCAGGAACAGCCAAGCCCCTTGGAATCAAGCCCTGAAAATGGGAACTAGGAGTCTCTTTGCCATGTCTCTTCCTTGACCTGAAAGCTCCTGAAGGATGGGCCTGTCTGGCTGCAGCTGAGGGGGGGTAAGTGCCGGGGCTGGTGAATGAGTGCCAGACAGAGGGAGTGGTAGCAGGGGCAGGAGAGGGAGTGACCCATCTGCAGCAGGGGATGAAAGGGGATCCTGGAACATCTGGGCAGAGGGATGCAGGAAAATGAATGGAGGTGGGAACCACAAAGGAGATGAGCAGGCTGAAGAGGAGGTCTGGGAGTCAGAGAGGTGTGGGAGGAGGGGCAGGTTGAGGAGGAAGGATCACCATGGGGAAAGCAGGCTTGGATGCAAGAGTGGAATGCGGTGGGTGGGAAAGGGTGGATATGGTCTGAGATCTCACTGAAGCTGGTGGAAAGATTCCCCTTTAGAAGAGAGTAAAGGAACAAATGGTCTGAGTGGAGGAATGCAGAATCCCCAAAATAATGAAGTACAAGCAAGAAGCCTATCTAAAGCCATGTCTCCTGACAAAGAATTATCCAAATTTATAGTGAAAGAGCAGGAGATAAAGGAATTAAAGCTCCTGAAATGCAACTCCTGGGTTTTCCTTGTGTCGTTAAAGAGAAATTTCCCCTGCCAAGCACAAGAAAGGAGTGCACTGATTACACTTATCCACAGCTCCTCATGTGCCTGGCCAACAGATAGGGAGAAGATACCACTTGAGAAAGGGGTATTGTAAGCGTAACTACAGATGCACTGAAGGAGACTTAATGGAGGGAGGGTGATGGGACTGTGGCACATGCCCTGGCACAGGCAGGAGGTCTGAGCTAGCAGCCAGCCAGGCAGATCTCCTCACTTGCCCCATTGCTGCTTGCTCCCTCCAGGAGATCTCCCAATGATTCAGGGTTCCCATGGGCATCCCCAGTGCAGGGGAGCACCTGCCAAAGTTAGCCCTTTCCTGGTTACCAAAATCAGGTTGTTGCAAGGCCCTACTTCCTCAAAACCCAGGCTTGAACAGCTCCAGTGCCAGTGGAGTTGCGTGGGTTAAGACAGACTTCCCCACATGCAGCATGTCACACATGGGAGAACTGCACGGCTGTAAATGGAAACCATGGTCCCCAGAACTTCTACTCTTGAGTCCTGCTTCTTCCCACAGTGCCAGTTCGAAACTGAGTGTTAGATATTTCAAACATGAAGAAGATAAAACGCTTATTTTTTAAAAGTGCTTTCTGAGAACACAGTGCAATTCCTTCATGCTTGGTATACCAACACTCAGCCATGGTTTATTCAACTGTATTTGATTGTTGTAATAAAGTTATTTGCTAAATTAACATCTGGCTCATGTTAACTCCTCCCCAAACTCTCCAAAAGGAGGGGTGGTGTTATTTCCTCCAAAATATCACAGATCTGATTTTATTTCCCAGTCCCCTGAACAATATCCATGCCTTGCAGCTCCACCTGATGCAGTGTTGTGCGTCCAGTGTGTCACATGGCTGTTTGTGTCCCTTCCCATCAGCTTGTTCTCCAAGACAATTATAAAATGTCAGACCTCCCCTCATGATACTGCTCTCTCAGTCTCTCACTATCCCTCATCTTTGCTGACAGTTTAAAGTCTGGTTACAGTTCCCATATACTAAATTATTTCCTAGGAGTTAGAGCTTTCTTTAAGCAATGGTCAGAAAATCCTATTAATCATGTCTGTGGCAATCAGAATTCCAGTCAGGGAAAGTGAAACATAATTACTCATTTTCATCAGGCAAGCTGCTGCCCTGCACCTGAGTTTATCAGCCAGCCGGCATATCCGATCAGGGGACAGAAAAATCTCCCACCAGATGTCAAAGGGGAGAAAGCGGAAGTGTGCCCAGCTGGTCCTCAGCATTCCAAAACTCTTCCCTGTCCCTGCTCAGCCTTTCACAACTAATTTAACACATGCTATCCCAAAGGGCAGTGGGAGATGCAGGTTGCTTGTGCAGCAGGACGAGTGTTTTTAGCAATAAACACCTCTTTTCTGGTCTCTGAAGGAGCTGGCAGGGCTGTGCTCTTCCGGACAAAGTCCACCTCCCTGGTGCAGGTAGAGCAGAGGGGCAAGAGCCTGACCTGTGATACCACAGGGCGCTTTGAAAACTGTGTACAGCCCTGCATTTAGCATCATCCTTATCTGTTGTTGTTTGGGAATTAAAAAGAAACTTAATGCGAAAAGTTCAGGGTAAAAACCTGGCCATTTAGGTCAGTATTTTACCTCAGGTACATGATTAGCTGCTTTTTTTTTTAATTGCTTTTTTTCTTTTTAAAAGAGCTAAATCTGGCCCCTGATAAATATTCATGTTTTCTTCACTACTAGAAATGTTCCTGAGGCTCAAACTTTGCATCTTATTAGCTGAAGCTGTTAGTCTTAGTGTCGTTAATAACCATAACTGGGCTAATGGAGCATGTACCTGAAATAGTTATTGCTCTCTCTTGGAACTGAAAAGGCCATTTTGGAAGTATAAATGTTTTTTGATTTACCAGGAAAGGCTTCTCAGAGCATTTCCCAGATAATGTCTGGCTGCAGAGGAGGCCTTAGACCGCCCACACAAATGTATCTTGATGTCAGAATGCAGACTGAGAAAGAAAGAGAACAAACACAAACATTGACTGGTAAATATCTTTAAGATGACGGGCACACCGTTATGAACTTAGGAGAAATAAATCAGAACATTTAAAATGATCAACCAGAATTCAAGGACTTCTTAGCAAAACAGAGGCACGCTTTGAGGCTCGGATATTCACTCACCCAGCCACTACCTCATCTGAACAATGGTGAGAGTCTTTGGATTTCATCTTTGTTACTGCTAGTATGATATAATGACCCACTGAAGTTCACTTATCTGAGGCCTTTGTTTATCATGGATTCACAGAGTGATTTTCTTCTTTAGAAATGAAAACTATCAACCAGTCAGACAATACCAGAGATAAAGAGCATATGATCAAAAAGTGAAGCACAGAAAAAAAATCAGTAGCAAAAGCCCTCCTACCTGTCAAAAGCCTTCCTACCTGCTGTTATGAAAACACTGGGCCCTACGATTTTGTTTAGCAGCACAGTGGACTAATTACAAATGGCTTTGGTAGCACATACATTATTCACATTATCGGGCATAGGATAAGAATTTAAAAAACACTGCTAAATTTATTTCCTTCCCAAGATGAAATGAGAAGTTGCTCAGGGGACCAGGTGATACAGAGAATTAATAGAGCTTTGAACAAATGAGAGAACAGAGCAGGGAAACAGAAAAATCAAAGGGGTCTAAGTATTCATCAGCTACCTTAATTTGAGTATGAAAGCAAAGAGCCGTGACAGCCAACACTCAAAGCATTGCACAGGCCACACGGGTGTCTATTTAACACATGGAGAGCAGTCCCTGGTTGGGAATGGTTTCTCAGGGCAGGGCCAGGTTTGGTCCAGAGCCAGGGCTGGTGCTGGCGTTTAAGAGATGGGATGCGGAGATGAACAGGCAGTATCTGGGTTAACTTGTGCTTGTTTTACGCTGCACCCTTCCCCACATTCCCTAGTGCTACCATCCATGGCAAGCCAAGCAGAGGGGATTGCCTCCATCCCCCAGACCATGTCCCATCCCACCAGGCTGATGTCCATTCCACAGGGTGCTCCTGGGGTGGGTGAAACTCACTGCTGGAAGACCAGTCTGATAAGTCAGAGACAGTAAAGGTCTCATGGATCTCTTACCAGATCCATAGGAGTCAAATGTGTTGGTTTTAAGCCCACGATGACAAGGCAAGGAAAGTCCTTGTTCTTTCCCACCTTATATTTAGCTGCAGGGCTGGCACCTGGAAAAAGAAAATACTCCTTGTGCTTATGGGATCTCTCAAAGGAGCTGGCTTTTCTTAGAATGGGGAAAGCCATTCACATCAGATGAAAAAGGAGAAGCAAACTTCAGCCTTGGCATGCAGAGCGGCCCTTTACCAACACACCTCCTTGAAGTGAGAATACACCTGAGAACAGAGATGTGGTCCCTTGCAAGCACAAGAACATCCTTACTCTCTGTGTTCCTCCTGTGGGAGCCTCTGTGTGGCCTCTTGCCCTCTTTTTTGACCACAAACAGTTGGGACACAAGATGCAGCAGTTGATCTTATGCCCGGGTGGTTTCTGGTGATATCAAGGACAACCACAGAGAGATTGGGGAACCTTCACCCCCAAGACTGGGAGCCCACCATTCCCTTTCACACGCACGGTGGCTGTGTTATGTATATTCTGTATTTTCCATCATTCCTCTATGTTCAGGGGTGGGGGACTCACACACCCTCAGGGGAATTGGAAATCCCATTTGACCATCAGCACAGGGCAGGTTCCCAACATTTTGTGTTCTCTCCTGGGTACCCCAGATGGGAATCCCATTTTCCGAGCACTCCTGCTCAGCTCCCTCACGGAGGCAAAGCCCAGGAGAAGCTGGCTTGGTGGGAGTGCCAGAACCCTCTGGGGGAGCAGGACCTGCTCTTTTGTCTGTCAAGCAAACTGAGAACAAAGGAGGTGAAGGATGGGGCCATTTGCAACTAGAAAATGCAAGGAGGGGAAGAACTAGTTTTCCCACCATACTGATTTCCCACAGGCATTACGAGCCAGACTAACTTTCTCCTAGATTTTTGTCTTCTCTGGCCCACTCTGCTGCTTTCAGTCTATAGCTTAGGCTCTGCTCTTCACATAAGTAGTGGGAAACAAGCCCCAAGCAAGGGAACAGAGGGAATGGTAGCCAAAAATTGCATGTTTCCCTACCTCAAAGGCACCCTTAAGCATTTCCACATGAATATTCACACATAAATTTTTTTTTGTCCCCTGCCTCCCTCATTCTCTCTTGGGCATTTATTTATGTAAGAAGGGTGACAGCATTTAAAAGAAGAGCTAATTGGCTCAGACACAACTGGATGCTGCACGAGGAAGGGCACTCATCCCTGCTTGATAGATCAAAATGCTTCTGCTTTCTATTGCATAAAACATGCACAAAATTGGTCAGAAAAGAAGCATGCGATTACAAACAACTCAAGAAGTTGCCACAGTCACAAAGACTAAATATTTAATCGATTTGTTGTTTATGCAAGAGGTGAGCCCAAACCCCAGTTCCACTCACCTGAGAAGGAATGCACTGAGGAGTACTGCTGATGCCGGGTGACAAGTGGCATGGAGACTTGCCCAGCTGCCACCCATGGCTCAGGGTAACCCAGCTTTCAACTCAGCCTGGAAGAAAATGAATGATCTACTTTTACAGGGAAAAATTCAGAAGTCTTTAAGCGTTACTGAAAGACATTTTTTTTAACACCAGCCACGTGGCCTTCATTTTTTGGTAAGTCTCACAGTAAGAGCCACACCAAACAAAAGTTTAACGATCCAAATTTCGATTTTCTAAAGCCTCTTCCCTCACTGCAGTATTTGTGGGCACTTTGTTGAAGTGTATTTGCTTCAAAATGTGCTTAAGGGTGCAAGGGTCTGTTCCTTAAGGGTGTAAGAGCCATCCCTCAAATGTACTGCTGAACCTTCACAAAAACCTGCAGTTTTCCGTTAAAAAAACCCAGCTGATGTAGCTGGAGAGTTTGTTGGGTGAGAAAAATCAAGGTTGGTTACAGCTGGCCTTTGGCTTGAGCCTGCAGCCCTGCTCCAAACACTCCACTGCTCTGCCAGCACAAGGGGCTCCATTCACCGCCCACGTAACGTCGCTGAAGTCAGATAAATCAGCTCAGCTTCTTCTAAAAAGAGCATAAACCATTTTTCACGTTGCAATTCCAAGAGAAAGAAAGGAAAAAATGTATTAGGATCCAGACACCACACACAACTGAGTCTCACTTTGTCTGGAAACAATACAAAATTCACATGCAAAGCATAAGGAGGGCACAAAGGGCCCTGTCAACCCCTACGAACTCGCAACAGAGGGTTCCCCTCTGAGCCTGTATAAACACCATATGCACTGCTGGCTCTGAGAAATCCTGGGGACAGCTATGGCTGGACAAGAACTGCTGGGTCAGAAGATAATCCAGGAGAGAGAGACAAGCTGGTGCGTTAGACAAAGGCCAGCACAGTCCTCGCAACAATCCACCGCACGGCACAGTGCACACTGCGAGGAGCTTTGCTGAGCTGCTGAAGGCAAAACGTGGACAAAAGATTAATTGAGCCCTAAATAATAGCTCTCAGTGGAGAGCCGAATCTGTGTGCCTTGAAGAGGAATGCACTTGAGTGTGTCAGATCCCTGACAAATGCCAGTAGTGCCCAAAGAGGCATGAGGTGAGCAGAATTTGCTACCCTTTAGGAGAAAAAAATGGGTATTTAAACAATATGGTTTAAAAGGTAAATACTCAAAAAAAGACATGGTACCTATGATATGCAATGAGTACCTACGTATGTGTCGTACTCACCTGAAAACAGCAGAGGCAAAACCCAAACAGAGCCACCCCTCGAGGCTCTGAGCTGGTCCCCATCAGGTTTAGCTGACCAAGATGCTGTGTGGGACCTGGAGAAGCTGGTGTGACAGCCTCTCCTACCAGAAGCATGTCTTGTGCTCAACATCCCACAGCTCATGGGCTGCAAAGGTAGAAGGAATTATTTCTACTCTGCAGAGTAGACATTATTTCAGACTTCTCCATGGGTCTGGCACTTTGTCTTGAAGAGCTACGCACAAAGACTCCAAGACTGCGATCTAATTCCTGCATATATTAAAAACAGGACTATTCTGTGGCATGGGCAAACAGGAGGGAAAACTCTCAGGAAAGGCTGTATTAGGACCCTGCCATTCACAAGCAAACAAGTCATTGCTAATTGCTCGTAATCCATGAGTCCAGGGCTGCTCAGGGCAGGGTGACCCTCCTCCGGTTGCTTGCTGACCATTTATGTCATCCCAGCGTGCTCAAATTGGAAGCTTCAACAGCACAAATATTTCTCAAGTGCCTCAGCTCACCAGATGAGATACATACATATCGTCTCTCACCTTGTCTGTGCGTGGCTTCCCACCTTGTCTTCTCCACACGCCTTCGTTCTCATGGACCAGCAGTTGGGAGTGTGACACGCAGGGGCCAATGGCTGCATTACCTCCTACAACTCGGACTGCGCCTACACGGTACAGCCATGCCCTAACTCTCCAGGCTGCCAGATGAGACAGAAATCCCAGTGATGGTGGGACCTGCTGCTCTGTCAGCACAGGTGGGCTGAGTACCTGTGATATGCAGAGTGCTGGTCCTGAGAGGCTAGAGGTGGACTACTGGTAGAGATTAGTTCTGTAAATGAGACACTACCAGATAAGCAGAGAACTCTTTGGATGAAAAACTCTGCTCTCCTTGAGACTTACTGCAAAGCAAACCCAGAGCTGCGATCCCAGCATGTATCACAGAATCACAGAATCGACTGTGTTGGAAGGGACCCACAAGGATCATCGAGTCCAACTCCCGGCCCTGCACAGCACCATCCCCAAGAGTCACACCATGTGCCCAAGAGCATTGTCCAAACACTCCTTGAACTCTGTCAGGCTTGGTGCTGTGACCACTTCCCTGGGGAGCCTGTTCCAGTGCCCAGCCACCCTCTGGGTGAAGGAGCTTTTCTTGATATCCAGCCTGAACCACCCATGACACAACTGTTATGAGGCCCAGCAGTCCACAGCCTGGAGACTGGCTCAGGTGCTGCTGCCTCCCAAGAGCTACGTTTATTGCTACAGAAAACCCTCTAAATCCCTGAAACTCTTGAGGGTGCTGATGGTTTCCTATCAGTGGGCTTTCCTTAGCCACATGGAGATGATGCACCTTCTCACTCCTTGTCTTCCACATGGTTAGCTAATTTGCTGTGGAAGACAGAGGTCAGCCGGAGGACTTCAGAGATCATCAGATCTCATACAAATCAAAGCAGACTCATCTAGGAATTTACAAGAGCCTTGAGAACTATTTTTACCTTCATTTATAGATTGTCAATGTCTGAATAAGATTTTCTTGCTGAAAGAAGATTCCCAAAGTATCTTCTGAACCAGCTGAAGGATCTCAGCTGAAAATATCTTTGGATAGTTCTGGGTTTCAGAACTCAGAAGAAGGCTTTAAAATAGTAAAAGCCATGGAGAGTATGGATAAGGGACGGAGACTAGATCTCTCTAAGTTCAAAACCGCTTGTAAGTCTTGCAGAGCGCTAGTCATCCAGACCTTCAAAAGTAAGCTACACTCAAACCTGCAGAAAGAAGCAGCACATTGAGGCCACAAAAAGTGAAGTGTCCTGAAGTGTCATGGGTAATCAGAAGGTATCAAAACTGCTGAATGTATTGATGGTGTTTGCCTGTCACGGGACAACACCAAGGTTAAGCTCTGAGTCCTTGGAGATGTAGCTCCTGTCCCCCACAAGCCAGTAACATGATAAAACCATTACTGTCCTATTATTGGTTGCAGAATGAAAGAGTTAACCTACATTAAACTCCTCTCAGTCCTGGAGTCCCCTGGACTCATAAACTTTCACGAACTTCATGTCAGACATTACTCTCTATGCAGCTCTTGGAATAACATTCTGTAGCATCTCCTACCGAAATTCTACATCTCTGTTGTGGGACACAGAGTGAGCAAACCTAACCCATGCATACCCTGCCTTTCTGGACTATTTGCCATTTACTTCATCGGAATTTTCAAGCTTTGCCACCAGTATTTCCCAGCCTGTGTGGTCAGCAGAGGTTCCCTGCTGTGTCTGCAGGTCACAACTCCGCACTCCCCCAGACCTTTTCACTCCAGCTAGGCCTGTTAGAAGCACGAGATTTACATTTTGGTAGGGACCCGCTGTGTTTACACTTTCCAAGTGGTTTATATGTTTATGGCAGGTTATTGGGAACCTCAAGTGTCAGACAGATTTAAGAGCTCAATATCACTGTGGGCAGTGGAGAGCACTTGAAACTCAATCGATGCTGACCAAAGCCTTCTCTCTGAAGATGGTGCTTTTGCTTTTGGTGTTGGTCCCATTGAAGTACTGAACTGTCAACCTTCTAAACTGAGAATTTTGGGACTCCTGATCTTCTCCTACAAACATATCTTGCTTTTCAAGTGCAACTGAGATCAGAAAGATAAAGCTTTTGAATCTTGCATTGGCAGTTTTATTGCTAAGGAAGTCTCCAAAAATGCATAGTTTCCTCAGCTGGAGAGTTCTCAGCTGATTTTGATGAAACTTACGAAGTTACTCAGCATGAGCCTAACACATGCCCCCCTCCCCCCCCCCCCAAAAAAAGCTGATAAAATAGTTTTAAAATTTCTGCTGTGACCAGAGAATGAAAATACATAATCTTATGATGTTTTTTGGTCAAATTATACAGATTTTGCAGTGGCAGAATTTCTTAAATTTGAGGATAATTTTTGCAAGCTTATATTGAGAACATAAGACTGAGAGTAGACCTACGAATATGTCCATGCTAAAATGAGATCCCAGAGACTTTGCGGTGCCTTTTCCATAAATCTGAGTCACAATGAGCAAACCTCTGACACTGCTTTCTTTGAAGTATTGTTTTACTAAAATAAAAAATCAAAATCCATGTGCTTCCTTCTATGATGAATTATTCAGCCTCTACAAAAAAAGGGACAAAAGGAAGAAAGAAGAAAAAAGCCAGGAAGCATATAAATATCACTCACAAAATGCTAGAATAAATCTAATAACTTTTGGAATTTCTGGGGAAATATATTTTAATGTTCTTTTCAACACAGGAAGCATGGCCTCCGCTCACATGAAATAAATGTACATAAAAAAGATACCAAAGGTTCTTGTGCAGCTGCAGTGCAGCGAGCTGCAGCCATCCATCATGCAGTTGCTGCCCAGGGGGAACTGCCCTTTTATCCTAATTTTGTGCAGGGTTGTTCAGCTGTCACGTGTGACTCTGATAGTTGTTTCTGCAGTTTTGCTCACATTTTGTATACAGACTTCTGTAAATGGACCTCTGGTCTTCATTTCTCTGATCTGCTCTCTCTTAACAAAGTACAGTGTATCTGCAAGAGGGGAATTGTATTCTCAAAATTCAAGCAGGCACGGTTCATCTTGTGCACTATCAGAAGGAAAAAATCTAAACTGATATTAAATCCTGTGAAGTTAAACACTTTTGTTTCCAGCAGCTGATAAATGAAACAGAGATATTTATATTTTACAATGCTGATACAGATGACTTCGATGCTTTTCTCCTCAGCTATAATGTCCCAAATAGTTATTTCTAATGATCATCACTTTAAAGTATAGCATTATACACTTCCCTTGGTACAAATCGATTTTATGCAGAGGTTGATGCTTTCTTTCTACTATTATGACCAAGTTTAATTCAAACATAGTAGGAACACAGCAGGAAAATGCACTACTTCAAATACAACTCCTACTGCAGAGCAAAATAAGAAACTCAGCTTATCTTTCGATTAAAGCAGATGAGAAAGAGCAGTCAGTTTATGAACATGACTGTGTATGAAGCTCAATAGAGTGTCTGTAATGACAGCTGCATTCCGTTCACGAGGCACTGCCGGATGGGAACGTTTTGCAGTGGTGTAAGCAAACCCCTGTGGCTCGGTGGTGGTGGGGACACACTTGGTCCTGCCTCTTCCACCAGTGCTGCTCTGCAGCAGCCACCTGACAAGAGGAATGGGGTTGGAGGTGCCCTGAGGTCACATCTACCTCAGTTAGTTAGTTACCCCTGCCCCTCCCTCTGAGGTCCACTCACGGGCAGAGTCCCTCTGCTAACATCCATCATGTTGTGAGCTCCCAAGGGCAGAGGGCTGCTGCCCTTCTGGGCTGCAGAGAGCTTAGCACTACCACGTGCGGTCCACCTGCAACCTGTCCCTCCATTTTCCAGCTTAAAAAGTTAAACTTGGTCAGACCTGAAATTCGACTTTTAGTGGCTTCAGAAACAAATTTTTTCTAGCTTGTCAGAGTTGTTTGATCCTGAGTAAAATCCACAAAAAAACCCCCAAAAAATTATGTGTCTTGGTGTGATGCAGGAGGAGTTCAGACAGAGAGGAGCCTCCCAGTTCTTGCCCAAAGCTGGCCTGGCCTCTGACACTCTGGACTGAAAACATGGCAAGAGGCCAAATGATATTTTGTGAAAATATGCAAGTCCTTGGGAGATTAGATAAACGACCTTTTATAATAGATTCAAAAACAGCTTCCCTGGAGAAATGACAAAGCGAGTCCTCATTTTGAAGAGTGGAGTATAAAAGATAACTTCTTGGAGGTCCATGTCAGTCACATTGATGAGAGGAAGATAAATATAGCTACAGAAATGGCTGCTGTACTCCAGCCCATCAGATTGCCAGTGGAAACTCTGCGCGGCCTCCCTTCCATCATCTCGGAGCTGATGTTTACAAGGAATAAAATACGTAATTAGGCAAGCAGTTGGCAAAAGACATAATTTATCATATTAAGCAATTAAGCAGCACTGGACCGATTTGGCTTCAACTCTGAAAAATCCGCATAATGAAACAGTGGCACTTGACATTAAAGTTGAACTTTCCTTAGGTCTAATTTAGGCTGCCATTCATAGAGACAAAGTTATTTGGGCCGACCCAGTTGGGAATGTGGGCAGCACAGATGCAGACCCCGGCTGTTTGTCTCCTCAAGCTGCCATGGCTGGAGCAGGTCTGTGCCAGCCCGGAGCAAGAGCTTGGGCACCAGCAAGGGCTGCGAGCAGGAGCAAAGCAGCTGTGCTTGGAGAGCTGTGCCACCAGCATGACTGTGATTTTCGTGGACTGGGGAGGTCCCTGTGCAATCACCACTTCCCTGCTGCGGGGTGTTCCCTTCCCAGGGTCGCTCCCTGCAGGTGTGCCTCCTCACGAGCCTCTCAGCACACAGTGCTGGGGAGGATATTCACTGGAGTTTGGCTCTGCGGCAGTGCAGGGGAGAGGGAAGGGCAGGCCATGGTCTCTGCTGGCCCAGCAGCTCTGGTGGGGTGGATTAGCCCTGGCTCAGCAGCAGCCACCCCACAAGTGCACAGCTGTTCTCTATTGCTGCACACCGCTGCACAGCCATCATGTTTATATCTACAGAGGCAAACAGATCCCACCTTAAATGGGCCTAAAACCATCTTCTCCTAGTTTAGGGAGAGAGAAGGACAGCACCAAAAGCATCATAGCAATGCATTTGTTGTTTGCTTTCTATCTTTGTTCTTTCAGTGAACACCAGCATTTAACTCTAATGGAGCCATTTTATTTCTCTCCGTGATCCTTCATGATTTTGGAGCAGAGAGAAAGAAATCAAAGCACAGCCACAAAGTTGCATGCCCATCATTCATGCACTTACGAATGCTGCCAACAACTTCTCTTTTAAAAGATACCAGCTTTGCTGTCTAACATCCTCTAGTTAAAAAATTATCCATTAAATGTAACTTTCTTCTGGCTTACGCTGTTCCATCCGGTTTAGTTAACTGAAGCAGGTGGGTTCGTTTTGCTCTGTGCCTCCCCACACTAACACAACAGTTCTTTGTTTGTAGTCTCCATCGTTGCAAGCTAAATGTTCGAATAAACTGTCCATGCCTGGAATTGTTATATGTTTGAGAAGTCTTCTGTACACAAGAGAGCTTGAAAACCTTTATAAAAGCAAAATGTATCATTATTTTAATCAATAACTAGCTAGTAATGGCAGGAATTTTTAAAAGCTAGTGTTTATTTCAAGAGTCTGACTTGAGACTCTGTAATGGGCTTTCAATTACAGGAGCGTTGTATTAGGTTTAACTCCACAATCACTCTTCACGTTCCCTGGTCATTACTCCTGAGATGAAATGCTGAGGAGATGGGGGATCCCCTGTGTTTTGCCTGCAGCAGGTACCCACTATCAATACTGCTATTATCCCTACAGACACAGCCAGAAAGGATTTTTTGTGCTGTCAGCAATCTGCACATCAAAACACGTTCAGTGCAGAATGAGAGTTAATGAGCTGCCTCCTTTGTGCAATTTTATCAGAGATCAACAGACCTGGGTATATGAAAGGCCTTTATGTAACTGAAGGCAGCAATGGAAAAATTCAGATTGAAATTGGTTTTTTAAGCAACACTTCTGCTGTTTGGGTTTTCTCTTCCAGCCCTTTCAGGGCTGCTTAGCCAACGTAAAACCTCTATCTTTGTCTTCATTTCTACTTTTTCCCCCCTAAAAAATGGAATACGATGAAGGCCACACCAGAAAAAAACATAACCTGCAGCCATCATATTTGCCTGCAAATTCCTTCTCAAAGCTCACCTTGCTGAGATGTTTCCAAAACATGGCATGCCTAGTCACTGATATACCTAAAGTAAACTTGCCTCTTGCTCTTCCCAGTGTTTTGAACCTGTTGTCACCGTTATTTCCTGGTTAGATACAGCTCTGCTGCCCAGCATGACAGGTGTCTGACCAACAGGCTGTTTCTCAGGGCAGAAGTGCCATTGCTTATAGAAATGCAGTGTGAGCTAAACACCCTGGGACTGCTGAACCCATGTCTTAAAATTAGATCTTGCACTATTTTGCTTCTCTGTGCACTCAGGTATATTTCTCATGAGTCCCTTTCCTTGGGTGCTCGAGGACAAGAAGCAGAGGGATGGATGGGGGGGATGCTCCCAGTGTTCACCCAGTGATGCTGGGTGCTTGGCAGGGCTCCTGGGAGCAATCAGACCCAAGGTTGTGTTCACACTGTGAAAAGATGCTGGAAAAAGCCATGAAAGGGAGAAACATGTCCCACTAGAGTCTCAAAATTCAACTGATCTTGATGCAGCAAATGTTTGGTTTGGTTTTTTTTTAAATAAGAAAAATGAAAAAATGATTCTGAAATACTTGTATAGCTCTGCAACAGTTCAAAGGTTCTTCTCAAAACAAATCTGATGCAGTGCTCACAAAAATGCTGATTTATAGGCTAAAAGGTGATGTCATCTAGTTTGGAGCACGTAGACCTCCATGCATGCACTTATTCCAGGAAACAGAAGTCAAGGCTCAACCTGAGAAGAAACAACCATGTTTCTGCACTTACTTGATAGTACAAGACTCAAAAAACATATCTTCTTTGGAAAAAGATGACCTAATTTTGTTCCTTCTGTCTTACAAATCGACTCCTCCTTACAGCAGGTCTGGAAGCTGATGAACACCATCTTCTTGTAACTATGAGAAACTCTTTCCTCCATGTGTCTCCTTGCAGTAGGCAAATCTGCTGCCTGAGATGTGAGACTAAATAAAAGCTCTAGGCTGGTGCTGCTGGAAGGATGTGCAGTTTACAGCATGGATGTTTTTCTGCCTTGGCTTTCTGAGCCAGCAAGGGTGTAAGATGCACCAACAGGAGGAGTTTGCCCACTAGCAGAGGGTCCCTAAAGGCAGGCACAAAGCCTTCAGGCATCCTGATGCTTGCCTGCATCTAGTCAGTACAGTGAGATAGATCTCTACGTATCTAGCTCCCTGTTGTTTCCCGAGCATACATAACCCTGCAGGCAAACCCACGGCATGCTGTGGCCAAAAAATGAGGTTATCATCTGCAAACCCATGTTCAAGAGCACTGCGAGAGCTCTGGTCTCTCAGAGACACGCAGGCAAATGCCTACTGCTTGCAAGTAAAGTTATTTTCCTCACGACCATCTCCAAAAACTTATCCCTGAAATAAAAACCCAACTTGTCCTCCAACAAATGCCTCCTAGGCCCAAACAGATCTCTCACGCGTGCAGGTGCGGCTGATGTAACGCCATGGTTTTTTGTAGGGTAAACCACAGATCTGGATCAACGCCCCACTATCTCAGCACGCTCTCACTCCTGATAGGACTAACCTGCCTTTCACTGCACACACAGCCAATGCCTCTGCTCCTCTGTGCTGTCAAGCCTACGCTTCACTGGAGTTTATCATAGCACGGAGAATACAAAACCCTGCAGCTCCACGATGTTGTACCAGGGTCCCTCCTGGCCTCCACAATCTCCCCCTGCCCTGCACAATAGTTCCATCTCCTTTTTTTCCCCTCAGCATAACCCTCGCTTCTATTTTGCTCTTTCTTAAGGGATCTCTCCTTTCCACTGAAGCCATACACGTTTTCTGCCCTAACCAACCTGAATGTCACGGCTTCTTTCCCACCCATCCTAGTGTGAATGCTGGACGTGTATTTTAGGGAACGTATTTGGGAAAACACTCACCTGAACCTGTGCATTAATTCCACACTCATGGGAGCCCCTTTCATCCTAAGGCATCACTATCATGAACAGTTAATTAGGATCTCTGTGTATCTAAAAGGTGGAAACCTCTTTTTCTTGCAGAGAAGCAGAATGTGTGTCCCTTATTTCCGTTCCCTGCCATGCTCCTTGTCCATTTGCAGATTTTTTGCTCTGTGTTCCCCATGTGTTAGTGATTAGCTCTGCTGTTACACCCAAGCTAACAATTTCGCTGTTAAGGCCGAGATCTTGTTGGTTTCAGCAGTGAACCAGGACACACCAGTAAATATATTTGCTAAACAAGCCTTCTTAGATATTTGTTTAAAACCAGAAAATCAGACACATAATGAAGTACTTAATTAACATTTGAAACATATTGTTACCTCCATCTGGCCCGAGGATTAGCCAATAAGAGGGGTCTTGCCGGGTTGTTTCCACTACAATACAACGGATGATACGTCAAGCATTTCCTTGGTGCAGCAATGTTTATTTATCACATGAGACATACACAGAGCCTTGTTTCCCTGAGCACGGAGGGCAAACAAACAGGAGCAGGTTCCTTGCTCAGCAGCCCAAGCCTGCCTTTCCAGGGAGCACTGTGCCCAGAAGAAGCTCTGTCTCTTGGCTTGCTCCCAGAGGCTGCTCCTGGATCTCTTACTACAGCCTTTCAGTGACTCCATAACAAATACATTCCTCTGGAAAGTTGGAGAGCTATTTTTAAACCCCCTCACACACAGCTGTAATCAATCCATCGCCTGGCCCCGTTTGCCAGGACCTCTGGGGAAACCCTCCACCCACACAGCTTGGCTTCTGCTCAAGCCTCATAGGCAAGGCCAGGTGCTATTCTCTAATTACACGGAGGTGTGTTAATTGTGGCTATTACTTAGCCCACATGTGTGCCGAGATAATGCTCGTGGAGCTTTCAGCAGCTCAAGAGAAGGGTGTGATGAACACCTTGCAGTGTGAGGTGCAGACAAGGCGCCAGACATGACACACTCAGGTGGATCTGTCCTCCCATAAGGAGCGTGTGAGGACAGCTCAGGAATTCGCAGCTGATCTCCTCCCAAAGTGCATATCCATATTCAGTTCTGTGGCACCTGGGCCATCGTGCTGGTGGCCCAGCAGCTGCAGACAGCCAAGCAGGGGTTGCTTTCTGCCCCTCCTGTTGTACTTACACCTGCCTTGGCCCTTAGCCTTACGTTTACTCACTTGCACTGCGCTGCAGACCCACTGCATCACCCTTCAGGGCTGTCCAGCCTGGATCACGTCTCTATAGATTCAGATGAGCCCGTGTTTGGTTTTATTTCTGCAAGTCACACAATGAGAAAGTCAACTGTGGCCTTTTCTTTGATATTTTCAAT
This sequence comes from Mohoua ochrocephala, assembly GCA_013398855.1. Taxonomy (NCBI): domain Eukaryota; kingdom Metazoa; phylum Chordata; class Aves; order Passeriformes; family Acanthizidae; genus Mohoua; species Mohoua ochrocephala. The sequence continues at coordinate 152,380 of VZTA01023848.1, read as the reverse complement.
GTTTAACAGAGCAAACTAATACTTTGAAACAATTTCATAATCAAAAGTCCTGAAGGTCCCTGAGAAGACAAAGCATTGAAGAAAATAACAAAGATTTTGGAGTCAGGATAAATCAGTAAGAAAACACTAAGAGACCACTGTAGACCTGCCTGGGGAAACTGCACGTCTCTCCCACACTGGAAGAAGGTGTGCAGGGGCTGGAGCATTTCTGCATCTGCATCCCAGAGGAAAGCATTAAAGTCACTGACCTTTCCACTCACTGCAACATTTAATATCTGAATGTAAACATTTATGGAAAGAAATCAGGTCTGCAAGAAAGGAGGAGTTGTGGTCTTTTGGGATGGACCAAGGCTACAAAAGAACTCAGTCCAGAACAGGCAATAACACAGCTGCTTAAGGTGCTCATCCTTAGTACATCAAACCAGGACTCCAAAACTCCTATTTTAAGCTCTCCTTCAGAAGGAAATCCTAGTGTCTTCAACAAAGAGGGCAAAAAATCGGCACCGTGTCTGCTACAAGGCAGATACCAGCTTCCTCCCCAGCAGGCATTTCTCCCTCCTGCCCCCCACCTCTGATTTCTGCCCCACGGTGCAGTGGGCGGCAGGGCTGCCCATCCAGGGGAGGGGAAGGCAAGGAGTGAGCCACCATCCCCTCCTGTGCAGCCTTCATAAGCCACTGGTGGCTGTGCAGGCACACCAAGGGCAGAACTGGCAGCACCAGAGGCTCAGCTACAGCCAAACTAAAAGAAAGGCAAATTCTGTTCCTTCAACCCCCAGGAGAACTGAAATCATAGCATCTCACCGCCAGCCTCCATGGGGGAGCTCCTGCTCCCCTCCAGACAGTCCTGCTGGTTCCCCAGCCCTGCGATGGGAGCTGCGAAGGGGCTGCTGGTGGAAAGGCAACTTGTACCCACTCCTGGAGATAATCTGCCTCCCCTTCCAAGCAGAAATCCCACTGATGTGCAGAGGGTCGGCTGCTCACTGAGTTACTCATAGAGTATTTCCAGCCCCAAAACACACACGGCGCCTTTGGAGAGGGGGAAGAGGATGGTGGACTCCCCACTGCTCTGTGACAGGGCAGGCTGTACTTCCCCTCAGCACCAGCTGTGCTCAGGCAGGCTATTAATTAATTTTATAGGCCTTTAAAATTTGTTATGAAGCAGAAAATGGTTTTCAGGGAAAAGCAAACACACCCTGTGCTTTCTCCCCAATTAAAGCTGATGAGCTACACTGGCTCAGCCAAGACATAACAAAACAATGAAAACAAGGCAAAAGGTTTCAAAGTGCAAGTGGTCGAATCAACAAAGAAGTGTTTTCCCACATAACAGAAGGAAAATAATTAAATAAAGTGTTGCTCTTCAGAGCTATAGAAGGAAATGAATGTCTGAAGATGGAGATGTGGCAATGGTAAAATACAAACCCGCAAGCAACAGAACATCCAGGTCTAAGAGAAGGACACATTGACTACAAAAACTCTGGTCAGAAAACTTCTCTGCAGTGAAGACCATTACGAGGCAATTGCCAAAAATAGCCAAACTCCATATTTTAATGCTAAACAGGTATGTTCAGAGGCAACGGAAATTTTTCTGGTGCAGTGTCTGTACACATGAGAATAATTATTGCCTGCAGTAGCAGGAAGCTTCATGAAGGATTTGATAAATAAAACTGCACAAAACTAAAGCCAAATGAAAACATTGGTGAAAAGATCCCAGTGCAAGAGACCCCAGATTATGCAATTGCATGACAAGTGCAAGAGAAGAGCCAAGTTATGAGACTGAGTGATTCAAAGTCAAGAATACCCCTAAGGACAGATCCCAGGGGCAGCGTGAAGTTTGACGATCTTGCTGGGTCTAAGACAGGAACTGAAATATCAGCAGAGATAAGGCTGGGCTGTGCAATGTCCAGCACTGGAATAAACCAAGGTTTCCATTCAAAATTGCCAAAGCCCCAGAGAGGAAGACACTTTCACCACTGTATGCTGGGGTGTTTCACAGTCCTCCCTCTGATTTTTGCACAGATGGAAACTGGAGGGAAGCCAGGAGAGTTGCAGCAACAGGAGAAGAGACACCATTTCCCTCATCGCCGCTGACCAAAGGCGCTGCTCTTACCAACGCTCAGTTTCTCCCAGTGAAAAATGACAAGAAAATTCTTTCTAATTCAGGATCCAGCAAGGAATAAAGAGTATAGATGGTCAGAGCTGAGGACTGAAACCATCCTCTAAAAAGTACAAACATTCAAGCGCTCCCGTTTTGGGCAGCCACCTACAAAAAGCAATTGGAGTCTGCTGCAGAGCAGCCCTGTACACTTTAAGACCCAAATGCCCGAATGCACAGGAGGGAAAGGAGCGATGTCTGAGGGACGGCCACAGCCGCTGGGTGCCGTGAGCCTGCTCACATCCAGCACGGTGTCTTCCACAGACACGGAGAGAAAAGGATTGCAAAGGCTGATTTTGAAAAGAAGGAACCCGTGCGTGACAAATGTTATGTTTCACAGCAGCACAAGATTCCTTAGCACCAGTGCCTTGCCTCGCCAGCCTTGGGCTGGAGCTTTGGGAGCACAGAGCGAGCAGAAGCTGCAGCTCTGCGTGAGGAACATCTTGTGCATAAAGACCAACTGTGAGGAAATGCAAATCCAGACAGGCTCTCTGCAGGGAAAACTTAAGAATATTGACTTTTAAATTGATTTTTTATTATGTGGCATTCGTAGCGATGTGACTTTTATCCTGGCCCAGCAAGTTAAAGAGATTATTTTGGGGTGATTCAACCACCATGTGGCTCTAATACTTCCCATGCTTTTAAACATTCGGTCTTTGGTTTCTCACCCACATTTACATCAATAATTCAATGTGGAAAACTCAAAGTGCTCCTGCACCTCCTCTGCCAAAGCAGACCAACAAGCCCTGTTCTTCCAGCCACAGAGGTGATGGGAGGAAGGCAGGTGAGGATGAGGAACAGCCAGATGCCGAGCTGAATATCAGCAGTGCAAGTCCCAGGAGTACAGCACGGGGTTGGACATGGCTGATTCAGGCACAGGCAGAGCTCTTTACACACACACTTCAAATTCTGTAAGGACGCTGTCAGGGGTGGGGCACGGGTACCTGCTGGGAAAAGCTACAGGCTCTGCAAGATTTGCCAGTGACTGTGTCTGAATAGTCTTGGAGAGCTAACAGACCATCCCTACAGCTCCAGCACATAATGTCTCCAAAGAGAAGATACATCTTTTTAATTAGCCCTCTCCCTAGAATATTGACCTGCACCTCACAGATTCCCCTAGACCTCCATTAGTAACTGCTAATGCTTAGAATACAACAAATAAAATCCAAGAGGCTGTTTATCTTCTTCCTTTTCCCTTTTAGGGGTCATTCCTTCTTTCCATCACCCCCAGCTATTTTTTCCCACGTATTGAATCATTTTACGGTGCTGAAGTTGTTTCCGTACAGATGCTTTGCCTCCTACTGCTGTGAGCCCATCACGCCACTCTGTGACCACAGCCACTGCAAGGAAATAAACCTCGACAACATCTCAGTGGAGGAGCATTTGGAAGCTTTTAAAGAGCAGCAGTGCCTGTGGCAGAGCAGCCTTTCCCACTGCCACTGACAGATGGAGATAGAATAGGATTTCTTAGTCTCTTTTTAGAGAACCGATGCGATGGCAACAACAATCTGCAGACCAAATTGCAAGTGCCTCCCCCAGTTTATGTCTCATCTCCCATCAGGCAAACCCCTCCTGAAGGAAGATCTCGGTCAAGCCCCAGACATACACACGCAGGTGCCCTGCTGAGACCTATTTTTTGTCCTACTTACCATTTAGCTCATTTCCCACACTGGTCCAGTCACTCCTTCATGGCATCTTATCCCAGCAACAGCCCTGGTCAGTCCATTTTTCTAGGCAAATTTATCCCTGCCAGCATCCATCCCTCGAATGTGAACTCTTACCCCATCTGAAGGGACGTGTGGAAGCCTTGAAAACAAAGACCCGAGAAGGAAGGCCACATACAAAGAAAAGTGACTTCTTCCTTCTCCATTTCAATCAAAGTCAGAGTTACTGTCTATGGTAACAGAAGACACTTCAGGCAAAACTGGGACTTGTTCAAATTTACTAACATCTCTATGTGTCTTTTTATAGCCACTAACAGCTCATCTTCCTTGCAACCTTACTATACTCTCGAAGTTTGCAGTATCTGCAGACAATTCTTTACTGGGTGAGCCAAACATGTTTGTTGGCTGTGAATCTACAAACTCTTAGTTTCCCCGAATATTTTCTCATATTCTGATACAAAGTGAACAGAAGCTTTTTTACATATGTATATATATATACATGGTGTGATTCCTGGAGGGGTCCTGTGCAGGGTGAGGACTTGCACTTTGATGGTCCTTGTGGGTCCCTTCCAACTCAGTATATTCTATGATTATTATTTTATATATGTTTATTATCTTTGATTCGAGACATACATACAAAATTCGTTTTACAATTTTCTTCCTTACTGCTCCTCTCTGAAGAAGAAAAGCTTAGCAGTCCCCCTGGGCTCATTGCTGCCCATCACTTATTTGCATCCTATTCAAGAAGGTCTGAGCAGACTTGAGCACTGTCAGGCAGCTGCAGCACACTTCCAGGTGAGCGCCACTTTCCTCCTCTGCTTTTCCTTCTGCAAAAGTGCTGGTTGCCTTTTACATTGCTGCTGCATTGTGAAGCAAAGCCTGTCCTGAGCCACACAGAGGGATGGCCAGAGATTTGTTCTCCCCAGCACACCTCTCCCCAGCAGTACCTAAAACTTAGACTTTAGAAATGGATGCAAGTATTTCACATTTATACCCTAAATAGGGCAAGCAGGGATTGTCTGTCCTTTCTTCAACTCAGCAGTAAGCCACTTTAGTACATTTACTGACAGCTAAAAATAGACCGCCCATGCCTCTGCTTCCTCCACTGACTCACCAGCAGTTTTCTGACCAATCCACAGTTGCACAGCAGATGGTTGGGCTCCAGCTCAGAAGGTGCAGGGTGTTTAACTCCAAGCACTGGCACGCTCACGGACCTCATCCATTGCCTTACAAGGGTGCGCTCCTTGGAAAATGATAGGCAATACTCTCACTGACAGGGATGCTAGGCACGAGGGAACACCGACGTGGGCTCTGTACTACCTGCAGGGCAGGTAAAAGCAACTCATCTAGCCCTCAGGATCTGTGCAATGAGGCAGAGCCTAGAGTGGGGGAAAGTCTGCAGTCCCAAGGAAGGGGGGAATTCCCAGGAAGCAGAGAGGGCACATCCTGGGCTGAGCTCAGGGACTCCCGCTGGAATGCAGCCAGCTTTTGCACAAGGCAGCTATAAGTAAACACAGCCAGTGCTCTCCAAGAGCTGAGCGAACAGAGCACTGTGCAAGACTTTGTACCAGTGCTGCAAGAAGCCAGAAATGTGGCTAAACTCCCTCACCGAAGTGGCTGTCTTTCCACAGCCAGCAGCCCTAGCGATGGGAAGGGTGCCTACAGGGATAGATGCTGTGGAAATCATGCAGTGCCTCATCCAAATCTCTATCCTGCCACATCTCAGCTGCCCTCAGCCTTGGTGACATGGTGGCACAGCTGGGTTTGGCAAAAAGAGGTGCTGGCATGGCTCGGTGACCCAGCAGCAGCTCCTGGTGCATCGCACAGCCCTTCGCCAGCTCCAGGGATTTCCACAGGGTGTGTGAAACCCAGGGAGGCCCAAGGCAGCACTCTGCTTTCTTTCCAACAAGCCAAAACGATGTCCCCTGTCCATCCAGTGCCCCCCCACAGGCCAATTCCTGGCACCTGTTCTGGGAAACTGAGGTAGAGACTGCTCCCGGGCTGTGAGGGAGGTGGTGAGGCTCTGGTGCCATGCGCACGTCCCTGAGATATTAGACACAAATGTCTAACAACCTCATTTAAAACAAAAAGGTAATTAGATTTCTCTGATGAGACAGCATGTTTTACTGGCTGAAACAGGAGACAGGATTTCTGGCTTCCTTTTCAGGATTACCCAAAATGAGTAATTTTCCCAACTTTCTCTCAGCTTGAGAATAATTATTTATATATTTGTTTATTTAAAGTCTCTTCAGATTTTTGTTGTTGTTTGGTCTTTCTTGCTTGTCTTTTCATTGAAAGGAATTTAGTATACTTTCCTTTTTAAAAAAAAATCCCATTTAAAATATTACAGGCTGGTCTCAGTTTGACAGCAAGAAGGTGGGTGTGGGGATGTCAGAAAAGTTATTTATACTGGGTAACTTTGTTGCTAGCTGTTTCTTCTGGGAGGTTCAATAAACCAGTTAGCCATAGGTTGCTATTCTTACATGGCATTACCCTGTTTAAAAGAGGAGTGAGTTCAGAGAAGTGAGCCCCAGGCTGCCACTGGCATGGAAGAAGAGTGGAAACACGCACTTGGTCCGACATCCACTGCAGGCTGGAGCAGAGATGCTGCACCCAAGTGACCAGGCTGTGTCCCAGGACACATGATAGGGGATGCTGAGCCCACGGGATCACACACACCCCTAGCTCCCCAGAAAGCTGCCCAGTTTCACCGTGGTACAAATGGGTTGTTTGTCAGGGCCACAGGATGACGGAGCGTGGAGAAAGTCCTGTCCTCAGGGCAGAAAGCATGTGAGGTAATTTCTTGTCTAACATGATCCTGTAAAATCTGGGGTAAGTGGGTACCAAAAAAACTTTCTTCTGTAGGATGGAGACGGGGGTCAGATCCCCAGCCTTGCTCCAGCCTGTGCAATAAAACCTGATTCCCCAGCGATTCACTTTGATTTTTCCACCAGGCAGCCTGGCAGGGAGAAGCAGGTGTTGAGCAGACACAGGATTTCAGAAGGAAATCTGATTTCCCTTGAGTTTATCACTTCTCCCTCCTGACTCTGCTTGTCTTTTCAGCAGCCATCAGCAGCTCCCATACACGCAGTACACTCCCCTCATTTCCTAGCTGCACCAGGAGCCGTCGTAGTAGGAGGCTCAAATAATTGTTTTTGCAAGAGCTGCTTTCCGTAGAGCCTTTTGAAGGTCGTGCTGATTATTTCCTCCCAAGCGAGCAAAGCACCATGTAATTATTGCAAATGTCACCTGGTGAAAAACCACTTCCAGTCAATCATCTCAGCCTGAAGATAACTGCTGCAGCTCTTTGCTACTGCAACAAGTCAAACAGAACTGATGAGGGGGTCTCGCATCTCTCCTGTCAAGACTTACATATCCATGCAAACACGATAAATTCGTTAAATAATATTCATGAGAAGCCAGTCCATAGACTCACTGCTCAGTAGGATCGGCATGCTGGTGGATTATGCAGGATCCTGCTCATGCTATGGGTGTTCACACAAGGCAGAGTGGATTGTAGCTTTCTAATTCAAAGGGCAAATAGGTCCTGTAAACCTACTGCCTCACGGCTGCTGCAGAGCAGTGACTCAGTGACAAGACACCAGTGTGGCTCTGCCAGGACAGTCACACACAGGAATGCCACTGGTCCCAGCCTTTTCTGCACTGGTAGAGTCCAAAGCCAAAAGCATGTAGTACGTGGCATTACATAATGATGGTGCGGAACACTTTCTGCTGTAGAGCTCTGGTTCTATTTAAACTTAATTTGTCATGATCACTATTTGGGACAAAAGATTTCACATTTAGTTAATGCTTGGAGATGTGATTGCTCTTTTTAAAAGACAAAGCCTAAGAGCAAAGGTGATTCAATAACATAGACTGCAATTAATGTGTTTAATAAACATGGAGGCCTCATATATATATATATATATATATATATAAAAATCTGCTTATCTGTTTCAAACATCTTGGAAAAACAGCATCTTATTTTATCTTAAACAATCAGTTGTTGATAATGAAAAAATTATTGAAAATGAGCACTTAGCACACCATAATTATGAGCATTGATCTAAACCTCTCAACAGGTAAATATCCTGGTTTTAAAAGCAGCTGTTTGGATGTGCCTGAGACAAGGTACAAGCCTCATATTTCGCAGAGTGCACAGGAGACCGAACTCTACACACAGGCAGCTGTCAAGCATCTGTCAGGGATGAAATGCAGAGCAGAAATCCATGAAGCAAATGTACGTGCTTGTGGGTGTGCCCTGTCAGAATAACTG
>VZTA01023848.1:38898-144247 GCA_013398855.1 Mohoua ochrocephala | reverse complement strand
TAAAAACATTAATGGCATCTTAAGTTACCAAGAGGTTGAGGAAAAAACCTTTGAAGGCTTCACAGGGATGAAATAGAGGAAAGAGCACTGGTGCTGTACTGTGCCATTCAGCTAAGGGCACACACGCAAAAATAGGCTACTGCCATAACTCCCATGCACCAAACTAGCAAATACAGCACACACACACGCACACACATATATATAAAAAAAAATATATATATATATATTAAAAGATTTTGTTTGGGCATTAGCAGCTGCCATCTAAGAAACAATAGTGAAGTTCTCTCTTACCAGAGCTTTGAATAAAGCTGGCACAAAGAGGAAGGATCCTTTTGCAGAAGTACTGGAGGCAAAATACTTTGTGCAGATTTCCTCTCCCTAAGTCTAAGCAATGTTCTGGTCCACTTACTGAAGATGTCAAGGCAAACAACATTCACAGATGTTAGAAAATACAGTCCCGAGCACCAATCTCACACAGCAGGACAGCATCAGACATAAATGCCCTGGCACCCACATGCTGACTCATGGCCAGGCTGGCGTTCCCTGCAAATTGCTTTAATGCAAATTCCATCTTCATCAACAATTTTAATAGGGATATGAGAACAAAATCAGATGTGTTAAAAAAAGCGCCATCCATTGGACAACTCAATGGCCATGAAAATCTCCTTGTCAGAACAAAGCATATACTGGAAATCAATAGAGGTATTTTACCTACAGGAAAAAAATACAGGACTTGTGGTCCAGCTGCTGTGAGGTCACAGATTTTTGACCTGGTTTGAAACTAGTCTGTCACAAAATGTAGAATAACCAAAGAAATCATTAAGGAAGTTCTCTGGTATTTTCTAGCTGGCAAAGAAGAGCCAGTGGAGCAAAGTTTCAGCACAAGGTTAAATCTAGCCTTGCCCAGAAGCTGTCTCGCTCACAGGTCAGTATGTACATTACTTGGAATGTGCAGGGTTCTATCGCTCTCGCGCAGGTTCTGTGGGGCTGGGCGTTACAGCTGCTGCGTGTTCCACAGAGCCCCTTCCCTGAGGGGTCCTGGGCGGGGCCAGACCCCTGCTAGCCAGCTGTTCCTCACCCAGGGCGATGAAAGCCAGCAACCACCCTGAGCATGTTGGTTCAGGCACCCCCAGAGGTGGAGAGGTGGCTCTTGGGCTGGACTGCCGTAGGTTTTATTGTGGGGGACCCCAGGGAACAGAAAGGTCCCACATCGGTGTCCCAGGAACCAAGAGGCCGAACTTCCGTTTGGCTGGGGGTTATAAGGGGGTCCCGAAGGGGCGGGGTAACACAAAACAGCCAGTGGGGAGAGAGGGGGAAAGGGGCGGGTAATACAAAACCAACCGATGGGAACAGAGGGGCAGGAATGGGGGGTTTGGGTACATCTTTCAGGGGTACACGAATATTCATAAGAGTCGATGGGAGAAGCTCTCACAACAAACCTGGAGGGGGCTTTCTTGGACCCAGCCATGGTCCCTTGGTCTTTCGGGCGCCCCTGCTACCACCCATTGCAACAGGGTTCCTAATGGCATGGAGCTGAGAAGCAGTAAGAGACCTTGCTCTGACTCCAGGCATCCATGAGAAGTATTTCTCGTGTCCTGTCATACCTTCTGCTTGTTCCTATTCCCCATGGCCCAGGAGAGGACAGAGTCATGTCTGTGGGACCTGGCGCTGGTGGGTGCACAGCCTGGCTGGGAGCATTCCCAGGGGGGATGCTCAGGGACCCTTGCAGTGAGAAGGCTCACCGTCAGCCCCGTCTGTTCACATCAGAAAACCATTTCAGAAGACTCCGTATTTCTGTTGTGACCCTAGGACTCCTTGGTAAGTGACTGTTCATGACACACAGCTGGCATCCTGCAATACCACAAAAAACACCTGACACCAGCTACTGATGTGACCAAAGCTGGTGCTGGGTTTGCCCGTGGAGGGCAGAAGGGCTGGGCTGCAGGCTGGTGTTGTGTGCTCGCTGGGTGGGAAGAGGAGTCCCCTCTCCCCCAGCGCTGATGTGTCTCTTTCCCTTTCAGCATCCGTCTACCTCAGGAGATGAAGCAGCATGGTGATGCTGCCTGGGGCTCCAGTCAGACTATTTTTAGATCAAAGGAAGCCAGACGCTTATCAGATTGAAAGCAATTTCACCTCTGCAATATGCAATTTCAGTGTTGGAAATTATGAGAGTTTAACAGAGCCCTTGAGGATTTCAACATTTGCCTGAAAATTATTTGGCAAGTCTTGAAGCAACAACATTATTGTCTCAATGTATCCTAAAGCTCTGACAAGATAAAACCTCAGCAAAATTCCTTATTTTTAGAGCAGTGTCCAGTACTTGGTCATATTAACCTGTACCATATTTGCCATTTCTCCTTAAAAACGAAGACTACTGCTTTCACCTGATCTGTTTTCCAAAATGAGGTCTTGATATTGATCTTCCTGCTGAATCAGGAACCGTGCTGTGCATGCTAAATCACCCAAAACAAAATAGTCCCTAACAGATAAATTATATGTTTTCAAATAATTCTCTCAACAATAGCTAAGCTAGTTTGCGTTTGCTTTTGCTTTTGACTGGGCTGCATTTTTTTCTCTATTAACAATTTGATAACTGTGTAACCAAAGAAATATTCCGCTGAAGACCACAGGCATGTAAAGCCTCAGCAGAGGATCCACTGTACTTTACTCTGGTAGATGTAATAAATCTCATTTAAGAGCTTCAGAGCTCAGCAATACTTTAAAAAGGCCAGGAGAGAGCTACCAGTTGCTATTGCACTCATTGGTCTTTTCTCTCCTGGAAAAGACAGAAGCCTAAAGATGTCATCAGACATGAAATCTGGTTTTCATCTCAGCCTTGTTCTGGCCTCCTTATATACATTCTTGCTTCAGATTAGGTTTTTTGCAAGTATCATTTTTGGCCTCTAGGATTTAATTCCCACAGCTGCAAATTCTCACTGTCACCCACAAGTCAGACCAACATCTAAATTATTTTTAACTCTGTGTCATAAAAAAAATGGATCTTATAACAATATATGGGGTTTTTTTGAGAATATAATTTGTCCCAGAGCATTTCAGGTTTAGATTTTAAGATGAGTTTTTTCTTCTGAGGTGACAGGCATAAAGACTTCACCTTGCTAGCAACCAGCTCTTCAATTATATGCTTTCAATTTCTTTTCAGATAGAAGTGAGCAGACCGTAAGATAGAAATGAGCACACTGTAAGATGGAAATGAAAAATACGGCAGGCAGCTGAAAGAAAAACAAACCCAAAAGGTCGTATTCCCCTTTGCCTGCTCACATCACACCACAGGTTACACTAACTCTATACTGCAAACAAGCAAATACTCCATCTCCCACTTTGTCCCTCACTCCCCCAAAGGTGTTTCCTCTGCAAACACAAGCGCAGAGGTGTGCTCAGCAAGAGATCTTACAAAGGATCACTGGAAAATCCTGCCAGGATTTGTCTCTTACACATATTAAGGATCTGGAGATCTCACCTAGCCAACATTTGCCTTTAACCTGTTTCCAGGAACACTTACAATCCTACAGGTGGCAGAAACCACTGAGTACCTATCCTGGTCTGGCCATACAACTTTGGCCAGCTCAATGTCAAACTTCCCAAAACATCTCTGAGGTCAAAAGAAAGCAGTGCAAAGAGCCTGTGACCTGAGCTGGGAAGGCAGCGGAGCCCCAGGTGTGTGTGTTAGCTCTTCTAGTCACCAGCTGCTAAGGGAAAAGGTCCCAGCTCTGAGAAAAATGCACTAGAGGAGCTAGATTTCATCAGTCTCAGTAAGGCAGTGCTATGGTGGGCACAGAGGGAACAGGTCTCTGTGGACGGTTTCAGAGAAGCTGTAGTTTCTGCAGTGGCAGAGCACAGAGGAGATGCAGGTTTGCCTCTGGAGAGGGCACTGGGGAAGCACAGAGGCACCTCAGCTGCAGGGTTTGGCCACCAGAGCAGTGACGCAGAGGCAGAAGGACAGGAGAGAACCCCAGGGAATGAGCTGCAGCCCCTGGGTTTGTTACTTTGTGCCTCCTCAGCTTTCATTGTCATTATGTGAATGTGGTGGTGACTGAAACTTCCTCCAGTCCCAGCAGGCACTGTTAATAGCACAGCCTGAGTGAGAACGGGTCCCTGAGGCCCAAAAGTGAAACAATTTAGAAACTGATTCAAAGTAAAGTTTGCTACTCAGATTCCAGAGTCGGTGATGCATGACACCCCACCAGCCCACCAGAAGCAATGGCCAAAACATAGCAAGGAAACTGTGTTTGGAAAGTGATTTCAGTGCTGCTATCAAAGCGCAGTCAAGCAATTGATGAGCTTCTTTATCTTTTACCATCCCCCAGCAGGTTTTGGACCCAAAACTGGGGATGACAACGATGTAAAGAGCAGGTGGGAGGGAGTGCTGAGGCAGGTGAGTGTTAGAGCGGGGCTTGATGGATGATGCCTCAGCTCTGAAGTGTGGTCGGCATTAGGAGAAATGGCAGGCTTGTACCAGTAATTCTCCAGAATCTCTTTGAAAAAAATTAGTTGATCAGGAAAGTTTTCTGCACCAGAGGGTCATTCTGCAGAAATAGAAACAAGTTAGAAATTGTAAGGAACTCAGCCAAAAACACTAATTTGTTTAATGTGTTTTAATTAATATAACTTATGTTTTAATTAATATAACTTATGTTCCCTAAATAGAGTCCTTCTATCAAGAAACCCTTCCTACCCACTTTTACCTAGCTAGCATATTCTATAATTTACCATGCAGCTTTTGAGAACGTTCCAAGCAATCTGCATACACACACACACACACAAACACACACTTCCCCTGCTGTTTGCTCTTGGCAGTGGGTAGGAAAGAGTCCATTGCACTTCCTCACTGCCGGTAATGCAATAATTGGATAAACTATGACCGCGTGAATGAGCAAGGCTGGACTGGCAGCACAGCCTAAGAAGCTGACAAGCGATCAAAAAGAAACAGAGGAAGGCAAGAGCATGTACAGCCTTGAGAACAAGCCCTTGGGCACTCTAATGATCCCTCTTTCTGTTTTTTTCCCCCTGCTGGGTTTGATGCAGTATTCAGCACCATTACTTGCAGTAGAAGGACTCAGTAGCACATTCAGGGGTGCACGTGTCTACCCAGTGAAGGACATAGGTTTTCCACTGGTGCCGCATCTTCTCAGTGTCCTCTGAAACAATCTGCATCACTGCCACTTTCTGCTCGTGGGCATTTGGGTTGACCCCGTGATGACAGCCCATAACTGCCACAGCCATATCTGCATCTGTTTCTGGCTGGGTGCAGTACTGAAGTTTTCCAAAACCCAACATGCAGGATTTCAGCCAAGATATAGTCATGGGGAAACAGGAAAGAAAAATAGAAAGAACAAGAAAAAGCTTATTGCCAAACTTCTCCATGCTGGCAGACCGTCCAGTTGACTTGATAATGGTATTTTTAATCTATATTAGGAAATAGTTCTCTCCCATATCCCCAGCACCGCTCTGGGTGATTGCCCACACCGAGCAGGATTACTGCAGATGGGGTGCACAGGCAAGGAGCAGGTCGCCTGTTTAAAACATGGGTGCACTGAAGGAGGAGCGAAGGAGGCTGGGTGCCACATGTGGTGCTCTCTGGCATCTGAAGGCTCAAAGCTGCCACCTGAAAGCGGTTATCCACCTCACCCAGCATACAGGGAAGTGGGAAGGCAGGGATTGAATTGAAGAACTAAGCAGGATGTGGGCTGGATGCTGCTGGTGGGGCATAACCAATGAGTGCCAATGCGGGTCGCCCTGTCTGTACTTTCTGTTTTCTCCTTTGAAGAGTACAGCCCATGCTGCCCCAGGTGGGAAGGACAGGAGGAGGAGCAGTAATGTTTTTTCTGGCAGTCCTGGAAACAAAATCAATGCACTGCTCTGACCCACTGCTTGCGATCTCCTGCACCTCCTCCAAGATCACTGCCTTCCTTCTGGCACTGCATCATGTCTGGGAAGGGGAGTCAAACAGCTTCTCCTCCTTTATTTCAGGGCACTGGGGGTGCCCAGGGCAGCACATACTCAGTCACTGCCAGTCCCAAAATTAGGCAGGTGTCCATCACAACTGGGAAATCTCAGACGCTTCAGCTGCTGGAATGGGAGTGTGTGCACAGATTTGGTCTTATTTGAGTCCTTGTACTGGGGCAGGCAGAAAGCTGCTCCCTGACACATGGTGGAATGGCAGACATGGAGACCCGGCTTCCAGAACCAGGTTCTAGGAGCCACACTGAGGAAACGCTTCCAGAGTTTCTTGGATGGGCAGCTCACCTGAGTGCTCCCATTACCTCATTCTTTCATAAAAGGAGCACAATTTTTGGCTGAAATTTTTCAGATTTTCTCAGCCTGAGGCGAACACCTGGTATGCAGAATTTTGGCCCCAACAGTTGAAAGCTGGCAAAGTCAAAAGAACGAGAAACTGTGATGCTTTAGTGGAAAGTGTTAGGCAAGGTTAACGCTCCACCATAGCTCCAGCTGTGTTGCTCTCTGGTTTGGGATACAAACCCACAGGTCAACCCAATGTTTAGCTGTGTTTCTAAACAGCCACAGACATTATTGATATGAAGTTGTCAGTTTTGCCCTAGGACTGGATCTACAAGGAGATATGCAATTACAGAGATCTTATCCTGCTCACCTACTGGCAATGTTTTTTGTCTCATTAAGACTTCGGAACATAAACTTCAGGCTTTCTGTTCCCTGTGTCATTGTTCTACCCATTGAACTCATTGGCAAAAGGCAGATGTGTTTTACTTCATCTGGATTTTCCTAGCAGGCTTAAACACAGCTCAGCTGGATCCTACCCAGCAGCAATGAATCCTCAGGTGGGACAGGTGCCCAGCTCCCCAGCATGGGCACTCGTGCGCCAGCATGGACATCTTCAGGTGTGCAACCTGAGGATGTCACAGGAAGAGTTTGTGGAGCAGGACACAGCCTGGGAGAGCAGGAGGTCACGTCTCTCTCTGCAGCTGCTGTGCCAAGTCTCAGCCATGCCAGGATTTAAGCCTTCTGTATCCTATCCACAAGCACCCAAAATGCCAAGTGCTTGGGCTTCTCAGCTGATCTGGGACCTCTCTGCTGGATGCAGCAGTGCAAGCCCTTGTTTGGTGCAAGTGGGCACCAGTTCTGCAGCAGTCACATAGATTTAGGTCAGATACAAACCTTGACTGATTTTATTGACGTACACTGGAGAGTGAAGCAGTTGCTGCAAACTCAGCTTTAAAAAGTTAGAGCTAAGCTTCTGTCAGGGATCCCTGCAGCCTGCAGCAAGTTCCCAGCAGCACAGACCTTGCTGGGCTTCCTTAGCCCCACTGCACAGCAGGTGGGGGCAAGCCGTGGGCTCCAGTGCCTGGCACAGACCCCTGGTTGTAGCATGCACTTTACAACACCCATGCTCCGTGAAATAGCCTGGTGAAGAAATGTGCTCTGGACTTTCAGAACCCACTGTGGGGTACTGAGCTCTTCCCAAGCCCACAGAGACAGTGGGGGCACTCAGAATGGTGAAAGAAGAGTCCCAAAGCAGGGTTCATTTGAAAAATGAAATCAAATTGGTCCATGGGGATGATGCACCCAAGAATGAATGCCCATGGGGTGTCCTTCACCAGGGACTTCTTTCTGTAGTAAAGCTAGCCAGAAGCAGCACGCCTTTCGCTTGCTCATGTGCTGCTGGATGTTTCACAGGCTCCAGGGAGGGAAAGTACAGCTCTGGCTTATGCAAAGGAGAAAAACACATTGCTAGATCATGTGGAGCTTATAAGCCTGAGTTTGCATTCCTAAGATACTTCAGTTTTAGTAACCCTTTGGAGAACAATTGAATTTAACTCCCTGTAGCAAAGACATGCCAACTATCACCTTGGGGTCTCATATTTGTGAAGCCCCATGCTTTTGAGTTAGGTTGCTACCAAAAAAAAGGTCAAGCATCCTCCTAGCAGATGGTTTCACAAAAGAAAATGTAAACAAACTCTGCAATCCAATATGAAGTAACACCGGTGTCCAGATACTGCCTAAATTTCATACCCTATGTAAAAGGTAGTGGGCTGGTATTATTTGAAAAAGGAGGTCAAATGAGCTGATACAAATAAAGGCTTTTTAAAGGAAAAGGAAGCCTACCATCCTATCTACGCTTATAGTCTAGGCTCGAGACTAAGCCCCATCTTTTAACTATTTAGGATTCTGGCAATAACTACCAGGAGAATTTTAAGCTGGTATGTAAACATTTAAGCAAATGTCAGCCGTTCTAATACAGTGAAATAATTCTCTCATGATCAAGGACACATAGATATTAAAACCAACCCCAACTTTTCCACTGACTTCTCATTGCAGATAGGACTAGAGAATTTCTTTACATCATATCTATATTCTGAACCTCAGGTAAGGGCACAGACTGTGTCTGCTCACCTGTTAAAAAGAAACTTTGATTTGGGGAAGAGAGCACTAGGTTGGCACACAGGAGAGGGAGATAAGATTCCCAAAACATTTGTGTGACCTTGAATAAAATACACTTACTTTCTCTTCCTTTTGGCCAGGCTGTCTTTAACCTGCAGGGAATGGCCTGGCCATTGTACAGCAGCCAGCATGGTCCAGTTCTGATGCAATCAGTTATTCAATACTAAATCAAATAGTTACAAAATAATTACTAAATCAATTATTCAGATCAAAAAACTATCCTGAAATATTGTGAGCATCTTCACCTCAGTTTCAGAGGAAGTGAGAGCTCAGCACCCCACACTGTTGCATCCTGGAAGAAGGAAACCCTCTCATGGATAACATCTGGTCTCACACAAAAGCCACCAAACGCTGTGATTGTCACCTCTGCTTGCCATCTGGCACACAACACAGGTGGCTTTACAGACAGATGTAAGAACAAGCCAAAGCACCTAAAGCCCGTGGCCAGGCTGCAGCAATAGCTGGCTGTGGCATGGTCCGATGTGGGACACTCCCAGTGTTCCCAAAGCATGCAGAGCACTGTGCTCCATGGCAGAGGCATTCATTAGCCACACACAGGAAATCCCAAATCTGCCCACTGGGTTGACTGGGTTGTGTCTTACTTGCCTATCTTACACACAAGTGCTTGAGTGGCAACATGTTGGGCTGTGATGAGGGGCTCCCACCAGCCATTCGACCAGCAGGAAACCCCAGCATGCCCTTCCCTGCAGCATCCTTCACCCCTCAGAACACAGGAAATGGGCCAACAACCTCACACTGGTGGTTTTCTGGGCAAAGAGTTGCTTGGTGATGTACAGATTTTTCTTGCCAGGAAATATTTTGGCATTTCCGGCTCTGGCAGTGACTTCAATGTTATCTAAAAATTCATTTCATACCTCTTCTAATTACTCTTGGCAAATTAAAAGTCAGTATTTAATACTGTTTGGCTCAAGACCTGCTGCCCCAGGCAGCTGCAGACACAGGTAACCGTGGTGGCTGTGGTGCAAAACAATCTAGAGAACCTCTGTGAGCAACATTTCCATGAGGGATGAGAGGATGTGGGAGTCCTAAGTTGAACAGTGGCTATCTGTACCCTCTTAATGTTCAGCCAGTGTGCTTCATTTCAGCAAACAAAACATCTTCCCCACCAAACAAAAAAATCCAGTGTGCAGAGATGTGCCTTCAGCAGCCTGAGCTTTCTGCACCTTCCTCTCCCTCGGATTTGTCACCAGAAATGTATCTAAACCACAGCTTTTGCTCTGACAAGCCCAAAGCCTTTCCTTCATCCCTTATTTGTTGAGGTAAGGGAACAGGGCTTGACATCTGCAGCCGTGCTGGAGTTTTGTACCTCGGCCTCATCCCTGCCATGCTGCACGTGCCCCCACAGGGTCCCAGCCAGACCACTGTGCCTGCCCCTGGATCCTCCCCTCCAGCAGCAGCAGATTTTATTTACACTCACTCATAACTTCAGGAAGCAGTTTCAAAGCTGGCACCCAAGATATCTCATAAACCCTCCCACTGTAAGAGAAGAGCAGGTTTTGGACTACTTGATGAAATTGAATAGCCCCAAGTCTATGGGATCTGATAACATGCGTCCTGGGGTCCTGAGGGAACTGCCTGATGTTGTTGCCAAGCCTCTCTCCATCACCTTTGAAAAGTCATGGTGATCAGATGAAGTCACTGGTGACTGGAAAGAAAAAGGGAAACATTGCTCCCATTGTTTAAAAGGGGAGAAAGGAAGATATGGGGAACTGCAGGCCAATTAGCCTCACCTCTGTGCCTGGCAAGATCATGGAGCAGATCCTCCTGGAAGAAATGCTGAGGCATATAAAAGACAAGGGTTAGGGTTAGGTGAATTGAGGCAGCCAGCACAGCTTTACTAAGGGCAAATCGTGCATGACCATTCTGGTGGCCTTCTATGATGGAGTGATGGCAACAGCAGACAAGGGGAGATGGCATATGTCATCTATCTGCACTCTGTAAGGCCTTTGATATGGTCCCACATGGCATCCTTGTTTTCAAATTGGATAGACATGAATTCGACTGATAGACTGTTCAGTGGATAAGGAGATGGATGGATGGATGGATGGATGGATGGATGGATGGATGGATGGATGCAGCCAGAGTGTTTTGGTCAATGACTCTATGTCTAGGTGGAGACCAGTGACAAGCAGTGTCCCCCAGGGCTCTGTCTTGGGACCAGTGCTCTTCAATATCTTCATCAGTGAGTGCAGACTGGGAGAAGAAGTCATTGAGAGCAGCCCTGTGGAGAAGGACTTGAGGGGTGTTATGGACGAAAAGCTGGGCATGAGCTAGCAATGTGTGCCTGCAGCAGAGAAGGCCTGTTGTATCCTGGGCTGCATTAGGATTACAGGATGAGGATGGTCACCTCATGAACAGGGACAGAGACAAGGCAGAGGTGTTCAATGCATGCTTTGCCTCTGTTTTCAACATGGATGGTGGGCCAAGGGGGTATCAGTGCCCTGGGCCGGAGGATCACAAGTGTGAGAATGATAACTCTCAGCTGACCCTCGTCACAGTCTGCAACTTCCTCGTGAGGGGAGGAGGAGGAGCAGGCACTGATCTCTCCTCTGTGGTGCCCAGTGACAGGACCCAAGGGAATGGCCTGAAGTTGTGTCAGGGGAGGTTTAGGTGGGATATCAGAGAAGGTTCTTCACCCAGAGGGTGACTGGGCACCAGAACAAGCTCCCCAGGGAAGTGGTCACAGCACCAAGCCTGACAGAGTTCAAGGAGTGTTTGGACAATAGTCTCAGGCACACTTTGTGACTCTTGGGGGTGGTGTTGAGCAGGGCCAGGAGTTGGACTTGATGATCCTTGTGGGTCCCTTCCAACTCAGCTTATTCTGTGATTCTATGAAAAGAGAGATGGCCAGAAGGTTGAGGGAGGTGATTTTCCACCTATTGTCTGCCATCATGAGACTGATCTGGAGTGCTACATCCAGACCTGGGATCCTCAACACAAGAAAGATGTGGACCTGTTGAAGTGGGTCCAGAGGAGAGCCACAAAGATGCTCAGAGGGCTGGAGCACCTCTCCTGTGAAGACAGGCTAAGAAAGCTGGGGTTGTTCAGACTGGAAAAGAGAAGGCTCTGGGGAGACCTTGCTGCAGCTTTCCAGTACCTAAAGGGGCTTATAAAGAAGAGGGAGAGGGACTTTTTATATGGGCAGGTAGGGGCAGGACAAGGAACAAAGGTTTTAAACTGAAAGAGGGCAGGTTTACATTGGATGTTAGGAAGTAGTTCTTTACTGTGCAAGGGATAAGGCACTGGCACAGGCTGCCCAGAGAAGCTGTGGATGCCCCATCCCTGGAAGTGCTCTAGGCCAGGTTGGATGGGGTCCTGAGCAAATGGGCTAGTGGAAGAAGTCCCTGCCCATGGCAGGGGGGTTGCAACTAGGTTGTCTTGAAGATCTCTTTCAACCCAAACCATTCTGTGATTCTGGGATTTTATAATGAGGAGTGCTGAGACTCATGTCCATAACTGAATGTTGTTCACAGGCTTTTAGAAAGTGGTTGGCCCTCCCTATGGAGTCTCAGGCCACGTGGAAGGAACTGCAAGCACTCTTGTTCTGGGAAGCTATAGTTTGGTATCCTCCATTGCTCCCACTCCTCCTTTCCCTTTGCTGTCTGTTATCACTAATCCAGTGCACCTTTGTGTAATAGCATCCTTCATAAGAGAAGCCAAAATGTGCAGCAGAACACTGCTGCATAGATTTAATTATGCTATTCTGCCATCACACTTCAGTCAAACTGAGGGAAACTGGGCATTAGACAAACCCTTTGATTTCAAATGTTATTTAAAGGATGATTTTTTGAACCATAAAGAATTTTATTAACTTCTGCCATTCCTATAAAAGCATTATAATTCAGTGCACATCACTCAGCTAAGAAAATAATATTGCATCTCTATGGCAACCTGCAATGAACAACATATTGACCATCTCGAAAGACACGGGGAATTGCATTATTCCTGTATCATAATGGTTTCTACTTAGAGTATGCCTTGTGCTTATACATCTTTAGGATTAAAAAAAGCCCAAACAAACTAAGAATTGTGAATCATCAAGCTTCCAGCAAAATGTTTGATGCAAGAAGCATTAATTTTACTTCCTGTAGCTGCTTCTTCTTACAAAAGAAATGTAACTTCATTCATGCTGCAAACATTTCTCTACACAATTCCCAAGGAAAATACAAAGTCAACGACGCTATGTGCAGTCTTGATGAAAGCATGAAAATAAGGCCAACTGCTTCTCTGCCCCTTTCATGTCTGATCATTTACACTGTTCACATCTCCTCAGCTGTTACAACACTGCACCATCACATCAAATGTTCCTTTATTCCTCAGAGCTTAGCTCAACAAAAGGGAGAAAGCATGCGTTTCAAAAAATTAGATGGGTCTGGTACAAACTAGAAAAAAACACAGAGGACACTGTAAAGGAAAAAGGTTGCTTTCAACCCAAACGGCACAAAGACGAGTCGTGGGGAAATGAGGCTGCTCTGCGAGAGAAGGGCAGCATGCAGAAAGGAGAGCAGGCAGAGAGCAACACGCTGAGAAAGGCAGACACTGATAACACAGCAGTGGAAATCCATCTCCAGAGTCCTTTAAATGCTTTTCAGAAGGTTCACGGCAGGCTTACAGTGGAGAGGTGCTCACTGATTCACTCCTAATAATGTCTTTCAACAACTTTGGGACTCTTTGGCCAGACATGATGACATTGTACTCACTTTGCCTGGTTGTAAAATTGTAGCCTTGTTAAAGGCAGCACAGCTTTCTCCAGCTCCTTGCACATGCACCTCAATAAAGCTTCAAGCTTTAGGGCATAATTCCCTGCCAAGTAATGAAAGCTAGAGAGACTCCTTCTTGGTGAACAGATTATTCCACTTCTGACTATTTCACGGTTTTTCTAATTTCTCAGAAGCGTGTCAACCCGGGAGAGACGGTGCTGGAATAGAAAGACTGCAATTTGTGTGTATAGCATGTTCCCTCCCCTTTCCTATCGCTTCTACATAGGAAAATTCAGTGGTTCTGGCCACGTTTAAAATGTTATACTGCAGAATGCTCCCCAGCAAAATCAAGAGGCAAAGAGCACCAAATGATACTTTTAAAACAACACTTGGCAATGCTGAAAAGTAGTGACCTGCAGTATAATTATGTGCCTTGAAATCCACATCCATGATACAGTGCTTGTTGCTGTGTCCAGTCAGCAGAGCACAGAAGGAGCCTCTGGAGCTGGCAGCAGCAGCAGGCAGAGCCACGGGCAGACCAGCCCTGCCAGCACCAGCCCTGCCAGACAACTGAGGAGAAAAGCTCTGTATTAAAATTCAGGAGAACTTCTGCTCTGTATCAGTTTGATTCGATAGTTGATTTAACTTCTTTGTGCTCACCCAGCACTCGGTGGCTGAGTTTTGTATTCCATGTTCTCAGAGAGCAGATGACCTACTTTTCTTGTATTATTATTCCTGGTTTCAGCAGCCTGCCTCCCCGGGAGTGGAGGAGGAGTGCTGGTGGTGTGTTTGTGGAGATATACAGCTGGGACTTGGTTGGTGAGTGATTTGGAGAGAAAAGGGGTAGGGCTTTCAGTATGGTTTCATGGGAGGTGAAAATGTATTCAGCCTGCAACACCGCACCCTGCAATGGGGAAGTCTGTTTACAGAGGGGTTTGATACAAAAATGAGCAAAAGTAAAGTAAGTAAACTTCCTGGCAGAGATGGGTGGAGGAGAATGTGTGAAGGGTGGGAGGAGTGGGGTGAGGGGGGGCAAGTGGGGAGGGTGGTTTGACCACGGGTGTCCAGGAGGAAGATGCACAGGTTGGGCCAGTGCTTCCAGAGCCCCTGGTTGGTTGCAGGGAGTGGGGTGTGCAGAGAGAGGGGTTTTTGGAGAAAGGATGTAAGGAAGGATGATGACAAATGTATTAAGTGAAAGGGGGAAAGGATGGGATGAGAAAGAAAGGGACAATATGCCTGAAAATTAAATTCTTGCCAGTGTAGGAAGGTGAGTAGCTCAAATTCCCCTCCAATGCAAATGAGCAATCCTTGCTGATTTTGGGTAAACGACTCTCAATAGGACCTGTGCTTGCAGACCTGTTGTAGCTGAGACCTTTTTGCACGACAGCAAGGCTTCATCCCACCTGAATGAAAGATGCAGTCAAAATCATCTTGTAAGGTCCAAAAACCCAAACCAAGGAACTGCCTCCAGAACACAGATCACACATTAGCAGGTGAGAAATGTCTTAGGTAAAGGCAGGACTTTTGCAGCCAGAGAGCAGCATCAGGAGGTTAGGCAAGGGAAGGAGAAGACTTGGGAACCTATCTCAGACAGAAAACAAAATAAAACATATTTATGAATGAAGAGCTGTCTGGGGTAGGAGTAGGACCTGGGAGCAGGAGCAATAAAACTGACCTCTGTTTCAGCCTCTATTCCTACTTCATTTGGGAAAAAACAAGCTGTTTGTATGTTCTTTGCAGGTAAACATTTGTATCAAATGCTTAAATCCATCATTTCAGTTGCCTGGTGGAGCAGAACCCAAATAACAGCCAACTTCATTGGCCAAAGCAAACAATAAATTATTCTTCTTCTTAGTGCATCTGCACAGCTTTTCTTGCAGCTCTTTGGGCAGTCTAGGGAAAGGCTTTTGCTGCTGCTCTAAGTGAAGCAAGGTGCTTGCAACCAACCCCAGAGCCAGCCAGGTATAGAAGTCAGGGCTTTGCCCTGGATCAGGAAAAGCTCATGACCTGCAGGAAGCTGTGTATTCCCTGATGGCTGTCAGTTCCTTTCCTGCGTTTTCAATATTTGCACATTGACATGCCTTGGCATTCATGAGATTTGATGAAAATAATTCCATTTAATACAGCATCCAATGGTAAGGAACACTTCTCTGTAAAGGTTTAGTGTGACACTCCAGCTTACATTTTCCAATACAGCTGGAGAAAGTGTCTGAAAAATGATATCTGCAATTGTAATTGAAAGATTATAGTCTAACACTTTCTTCCAATGCTGGTCTCTTAGGGCATGGGCAGGCCAATAGGCCCTGACAGAAGGCAGGACTTAAATACGCATTACCTCACGCATTTTATGTACAACTTCTTGAGCAGTATGAGAGCTGATTACAGCTATTAGAAAAACACAAAATAATGATGCACATAGCAATGGCACAACCTTATCTGAATGTTTTCCTTCTCTTAGAAATGGCTTTTCTAGGTCTCAAAGCAAGAAATCAAATTACAGTATTGCTGGAGAGCAGGGAGAGAGACTGCTTGGAGCAAGACAAAGGGTAAATGGCCATTTGTTTCCATGTCATCCACTGAGCAGGTGGAAAACCCAAAATATCCACTGAAGCGGAAAGGCAAGAGATGTATTGTGTCTCTACTTTATTGCTTAAATACTTTCATGCTAATGAACCCCAGATGACAAGCAGTGCAGATAATTCATGAGTGAATTGATTGCTTATGACCCTTCAACACCAGGGAGGCATCAGCACTGCTCTCTGAAAAGCTCACCATAAGTTGCAATTGCCAGAGACCAATAAACACTTTGGCAAAATTTAAGATGAGGAGACATTTCACATAATTAACAGGCAGAGAAAATGTCACCAGCTTCTCACCTACCCAGAAACTTGTCACGAACAGTCAGTTTCATGTCTTGATTTACTGAAGAGAGGTCCAAAAAATGTATTGAGGAATTCTGTATTTCTGCCCCCCACAGGAAAACTACTCATTAAGAAACCAGAGGACAGCATCTTTAACTAACCACAATTGCAAAGCAACCATTGATTTAGGCTCTGCACAGGAGCAACTGTGGCTGTTTGCTATTTATCATCCTGCAAGGAGCTGCTGTCTGTTGCCCTGAGCTACAAAAAAAGGCCAATGAGAATTAATTTGACATCAAAAGAAGAAGAGCCAAGCCATATAAGCCTTCATCAAAGGAGTAAAGCAGATGTGTAATTGGGTGCTCAGAGTGAGTTAGGCTTCTGCTCACTCCCCACAACGCTGCAGTGGATGGATCTGCTCATGTACACAGCCCTGGAGCGACCAGCACAGGGGGGCTCCTACCGACCCCCTTCTCATTGCCTTATTTCTCCCCAAACAGAAGCAACACAACCCTCGCGGTGTCTGCACTGCTATTCGCGGCTCATCTTCCTTGAGGTTCCTTATCAGTGGGAATAATTAGTGTGAACACTAAAAGCCCCTCGGTGGGAATAAAGGGCCAACCCCACATCTCCTAGCACAGAGCAGAAGCTCATTATCTTGCATGAGTTCTCCATAAATTGTGGAAGCATATTCAGCATATGGCCTTGTTGTGCTTTTCTCCCCGAACAGAGAGAAAAAACATATATTTTTGTTGATAATTTTCTCATATAAATTTGATTGGAAGTAAGAACATTTTTTTAATGGACTGTGTATTCTGCATCTGTGTTTCATGCGTTAAAGAGAAAATTCAATCATTTCAGTGTAATTGTTTTATTTACACCAGTTTAACCAGAAAATAAATGGCTACAATAATCTTCTTCTGAGTAAGAAATTATGCAGTTCACACCAGGAGGGTAATCAGCAATGAAAAAAGTTATATTTTCCTAACAAAACTGGGAATTCATGAATGCTCCCATGATGGGCAAGAAACCAAAGATTGAAATTGCCTCAGGTCACTACACATGACAAAATAACAATATTTTATTCATCTTCCCCTTTGTCTTTTCACTTCAAACAAGTGCAGGCCAGATGATTAACTTGCATTCAAATGCCTGGGCTCGGAAGCAGAAGAGTCTTCACTCCAAATAAGGCCAGCACTGGGAGATCTCAGGGATGCACATCAGTTCTCCTGTAGGGTTTGAAGTAGAAAAATCGCTGAAGGAGCTCAGTGAGAGGGAATCTGCATGTCAGTTGTGTCTTGTCATTTGATAAATTTGATAAAAGGATTTGATTAGAGGCCACATAATAACAGTTTGTCCAATTAACATGCTCAGGAGGAAGCGAGCACGGCAGAGCAGCACTGAGAGATGCCCGATCCCCGCAGCTGCGGTGACTTGTTCTCAACCCAGCCCCTCATTTCCGTGCTGCCCATAGGGCACCTACCCTACAACTGCCTCGCTTTTCAAATTGCCTTCCAAAACAGCCACTAAGCAGGTGCTGATGTCTAATGCTGCAAACCCTTCCTGTGACTTCGGAATGGCACCCAAGCATTTCCTGGGATGCACCAAAGGGACTCCAGGCTGGGCAAGAGGGAGAATTCCAGAACCAGAGCTCTGAGGATAGCTCCATGATCATATTTGACTTAGTATAGAGGTGTGAGGAGTATTCTCTTCTGGATCTTTTCTTTTTTTTCTAGAAATTATGTCATCTACCGAGGAAGGACCTGTGCGGGGAGGCAGGGATTCACTAAAATAACCCACTCAGACATGTTTAGTAATGTGGCCACCCAATAAGAGACTCCTTTTGTTAAAGGCCAGGATGTGGTTCTGCAAGAATGAAGAAGGCCAGAAACCTGCAGCTGCCCATGGGAATGATGGAAACAGCAAAAAAGGACGCTGTCACCTCCCGCGTCAAACATCATGCACTGCAAGAGGACAATTCCTCAAAAGCAGCAACTGTCCAATTGCCACTGCTGAGGTGAGCATTGTCCCACAGATGGGAAGATGCCATGGCCAGGCCAGCACAGAGGCAGCATCACGGTGCAGGCACGTACATGATCCCTGAGCCCCAGGGCTTTCCAGTGCCTTTCTCAAGGAAGTCTGATTGCTTTGCTTTCAGCTTTCAGATAACAACTTCTAACAAGAAGCCAGAGAAATCAATATAAGTTGCTCAGTGGTACCCTGGAGTAGCTGTAAAACTAATTCAGCAATATTATAACCTTGAAAATCCACCTTATCTGAAGTGGGATGGGTTATATCCAACACTTTAATGACTTTGGACATTTCCTTAGTACAGCAGAGAGCAGTACTGCAGAACAGAGCTAGCTCAGGGGTGCATATACTGCCAGTGCCTCACAGCTATAAAAAGGTTTCCATCTGCTTTGTTAAAATAAGGTTGTTTACTCGAAATGCCTTTGAAACAGAGATGAGGAGTAGTACAAATTGCTCTAGAAAGGAGCACTGCTACTTATAATAAATCTGGATGGAAACAAAGGTGATGACAAATGCAAGTGATTACACTGGAACCGCGTGGACAGGTGAAACTGTGATGGTTTTGATGTCCCTGCAAAGAGCATTTTTCAGGCCAGAATTTGTTTTTCATCCACAGACCTTGAAACAGCTTTATGACTTTTTTATATTATTATTCTTCAATGGTAGGATATTGAAATCATGGCCCAGACAAGACCTGGAAGGAAGGCACAGAGTGGCTGTGGGAACTAGGGCTGTACTTGGACTCTTTATCTGTCAGGGCAGCCTAAAGAAACATGGAATGCTGAGAGGTCCCACCAATGCAGACCGCTGCCCCAAACTGGTCAGTCTGCGTTTTCAAAGCTATCTTTTCAATGAAAGTGGGTAAACACTGATTTTTTTAAGATGACAGATAACCCAAATCAGAGAAGCTTTGCAAGGCTTGAAACCTGTCCCTTGCACTAGGCCTGGCTGAAGGGCTTAGTTGGGTCAACAAATGGAAGGTCACTTATACGGTCCAGGCAGTCAAAAAACGCAGCATCGAAGCCCAGGAGCTCCTGTGTGCAGCTGTGCAGGAGCCCTGCCCCCCACTGCCTGTGGCTGAGCACGGAAAACAAGCTGCTGGTAGCTAAAGACTGGGCTATGCACTCCCTGAACCTCTCAAAAGCACCTCTGTACCATGACCCCATCTGCATGAGATGTGTAGGAGCTTACAGGATTTTCATATCCATACATCCAGATGTCAAAATGTGTTTTAAAAACTGAACCATTGCCACACTGTAATTAATATCCTCATTAGTGAAATGGCACAGGAACAAATACCGATGAAATTGCAGTGGCCCTGCACAGCTCTCTCACAGGAGGTGCCACTGCACTCTCTATTATGAGGTGCAAGATCCACAAATTTACAAAACCAGCATCCTGCCCTTGGGAGCACTTAACAAAAGGCTTTAAAGAAGAATCCAGGGAAGTATTCGCGATAAAAAAGCTCAAAAAATGTTCTGAAGTGTCTTTGCTGTTTTACTCCTACATTTGCCATGCTGCATATCCAACTTGTTTCATGCTTAGGCGAAATAAATTAATCAGTAGGGCTGCAAGGAAAACATTGCTAATTGAAAGATAAATAGACTCCAGAGAAACCTCCTCCAGGAAAGAGCTGACAAAATAGGAAATAGCAGCATAGGAGTAACACAACACTTGAGGAATAAAAATAACAGAAACATCAACAGTGTTGTAATAAAAACAAACACATCCAAACATTACGTGAACCACACAACCATTCAGAAGTCATCATTTTTTCATCTATTTAGGAAAAACTAAGATGTAAGCATGCAATGCCTATCTGCAGGGAAGCAAACTTGATTCTAACCTAATTTTAGCAGATGAGCATGATACATATCAAATTTCAGATCCACAACAGTTAAATCGAGGAAAAACAGAGTTAGCGGCAATTGCAGAAAGTGAAGGATTCACTGCAAGGAGATCACTTTAGGAGATCACTGCAAGGTTGTTTCTTTCACATTCTCTCTCTCCTGTTCTCCTCCAAACAGGAACATACCACCTTAGCTTCATTTTTTTCCAGACACTGATACTTGCATTCTTAAGCTTCAAATCCTGTCCGTGGTTTTTGCACGTACCTCGATAGTTAACAGACCTGTTTGCACAAATGAAAGGTACTGCTCAGTATTTTGCGGACTTAGAATTATTGTCTCACGTCAGTGGGGCGAAACACCCAGCTTCACCTCCCTCTGTGCATTGTGTGGCAGCAGAGAAGGATGTCATGGCTTTCTCAGAAGCAGGACACCTTCCGTCCTGCGGTGCTTTCCGCACGTTGCTGATGCTGTGCAAGAGGAGCTGTGATTCCGCACAAGGATCCCAGCAGCACACCCATGGGCAAGGACCCTGTAATCCGGACGGCAATCAGAGAGGTTCAGCACCTCCTCAAAAAGTATCTCTTTAAACTGTATCTTAAGGAACATATGACAAACATCCAACACACTGCATTTTTCACCAGTCAGCTAAAGACATGAGCTAGAATAGCGTTCTCTGCCAATTTTCGAGTTTCCAGCACCTGCTACGGAAACAGAAAGATTGTTCATAAAACATCTGTGAGAGGAAACTCAGCTTGGAGTCAGAGAAGTCTTCTTTCCTCACCAATATTTCTGCAGCTATGGCTTTGGGATGTACTCACACTGCAGAAAGCGCATCCACTCTTGCGACAGGAGTAAATGTGCAAATAAAACAAAAAAAAACAAATAAAGAGATTGGATGAGGAAATGAAAGTGACCCATTAGACTAATGACTGTTTACAGCATCTATACCTTAGAGAGGCTCACAGATGTAAAGCCAGAGTACTCAGCAGTGTTTGCCAGCGGGCACTGTTTGAAAGTAATGCAGGATGTGGTCACCCTTCCTTCTTGTCAGCCACAGAGTGCTACAAAAAATGAGGACTTATTACTGCAGAAGAAAGACACTTGATTAAGCAGATACAGAGTTAAAATTTTGTGATGTTAATTATAAACATGTAAACATTTGCAGTGGCAGTATCCTTCTTTTCTCCTCTGCATAGACAGATGTATATATCCACACACACAGTTACCTATAGAGGGAAGCAAGAGATGCAATCACATGATAGAACATGCAAATGTATAGACATAATTAGTGTATAAATATATTAATTACTTGAAATTTAGAAATATAAACTGTATGACTGAAAGGGACCAACTTAGCAAGTCTGCTACCTTGCATTGCAGCTCATATCTTGCAGAAATCCTCGCTGCATTGTTAAAGGTTTGGGCAGCTTGCTCTGATACTCACCCACATGCCTCTAATGTTTACTTTATTTACAACAGCTCATACACAGATGGTCTTGGGTGGGCCTTGTCCTTTCCCAAACAATTGTTGTTCACTGTGATCTCTGGTCTATTTATGGACAGCATCAGTGTCCCTGTCACCTCCTGGTCTCAGTGCAACTGAGCATTCAACTTGGTTCCCTCTATAGCTAAATGTGTGTGTGGATATATGCATCTGTCTGAGGACATGAATCCAAAATGATTGTTTAGTTGCTTGGCTGTCTTGTTCCTGAGGTGGAAAACAATTTCCTCTGCAGACAGTTCAGAACTAGGGGTGAACTTTATCACTGTCACCAAGCAGTGCTTGGACTCTCATATCGCGCTGCAGGCTGGACTCTCTGACCAGATTGCATCTCCCACCCACCTGAGTGGAACCATGCAGATGTCAAAGGATACCTCCCTCCAGCAGAAATTGCAAATTTTTTTCATAATTATAACAAAATCTTGGCTAGACAGGTCTTCCATCTAACTTCACAGATAAAAATAATATTTTAAACTCTGTTAACAGCATCCCCTAGTAGCCATGTTGCAGCGCTACTTGTGCATTGGGGAAGCAGACAGCAAAGAGTTTTGGCTACAGTTATGCCAAAATATTTACTTCTTAGACTAAAGTGATCTCCTCCTGCCTGTTCATACATCAGTTAACTAATAAATACCCTCTGTGTTTTCTTCTCTTTGTCATATGTTGGTGGTTTTGTTAGCTTCTTTTACCTCTTTGTCTATAAGATGAATAAAAAGAAATAAGTCAGGAGAGATGGGGAGTTCTGCTTTGAGAAAAGAGTTACTTGAACTTGACTTTGTGGGAAAAAAACTTAGCTAAAGAGGAGATGCTGTGAGGAAGCTTGATAGGGTTCTACCAAAGATTGATGCTTCTGAAAATTACTGAAAACAACAAAAAATTAGATTCTCAGGTTTTATAGGTGCTTTCACAATTCAGCTTTTGATATCAAGAATACGTCTAAAAACTAAAGCAGATGATACACAATTCCCCAGGCAGCACTGGGTGGAAATGATTTGTACCTGCTCCAGCCACTTACAGCACCATGGTCTGGTGCTGGGCTGCCTCCCACCTTCCCTCATTCCCTCCAGAACCTTCCCTCATTCCCTCATTGCTGGCTGCTGCACAGATGGGAAACAACATTTCTCTGTCAGCACTCTCAGGTAGACACCCAGCCCAGGCCCTTGAGGCGCGTGGGAGCGAGCTTCCCTGGAGCCTGCATCCCTCCCAAATGTGCACTGCCAGGCCACTCTTGCTGCCAGCCAAGCGAGAAGGCACTCCATGACAGACAGAAGATGCACTCACTGCGGTCAATTAAATCCTTCTGAGACTTTGTTTCCATGCTGGGAAGAGGCACCATTTTTATCTAATAGATCTGCTTTATCCTGCTGTTTTCTCTCTGGTCTCAGCCCGGCTTCCAGTGAAACCAGCAGCGATACGTGCTCTTATCCCTGGGAGCGGGATGCTTAAAGTGTTATGCAAACCATTTGGCTGCACTGGCACTGTGCTGCTCAGAAGCTATTTACAGAGGCAGAAAAGGTAAGACAAATGTATGGAGGGCTACAAACACAGCTCTAGTTTATGAAAAACTACAAACAGTTTTTCTGCTTGGTGCTGCACACGATAGAAGAATAGATGCCACTTCTCAGGTGTGATTATGAAAAGGTGAAAATTCAGGGTTGCAACTCTTTTCATCAGCAGGTCTCCAACACACCCTCAGGAGTGACTACACACTGTCAATTGCTTTTAAAACACTACATGTAAGAGCTTCTCTCGTCCCCATCGTGAACTCCTGGGAAGAGATTTCCCCTTGCTTTCCACCTTCTGATTTATGGTGTGGTCTTGGAGAAATATGCTTCTACTTTGACCAGACAAATTTGTCATTCCTGCAGTCATTCTGCATTTCTGCAAATCAGTCGGCAAATCTTTGGCTAGATGGCACCGAGGGTAAGCAGCCGAGCAGCGAATTGTGGGGCCGTGGGCATTTGCCCATGGACTACCTCCATAGTCCTCCTGCAGCTGCAATGGCTGAACTGCAAACAGCAGAGCCAGAGTGCAGCCTTGTGCTTCATGCTCTGCCTCTCTCTCTGCTCTGTGTGCGCTCATCTCCAGTTGTCCTCTTCTTCAGAAACAAGGTCAAAATCAACACAACAACCTGAGAGCTACCAGCAGAACCCAGCATGGTTTTCCCCTATCCTCACCCCTTATCCACTTTACACCCCTTCTCAAATGGCACTTGATGCTTTGCTTTTTTTTTCTCTCAACTTAATTATCAGGGTTTTTTCTTTAGAAAAGATTCTCTCTAAATAAAAATTCATGACAGGAAAAAAGGATTACATCTTTGTGTTGCTAAAGCAAATTTTTAGTTATGTTACATGCCAGGTATATTCTTTAATAACGCCAGGTATCTTCTTTCTGATTTTGCTCAGCCAATAGGTACAAAAAAATTTCTGTTTAAATTAGGAACTTATTGTTACTTGTAGAATAGAAGCCCAGTCCCAAACTGGTAGTGGCACTGACGTAGTGATTGTGTCTTTTAAAAAGAGAGAGTGACAAAAATAATGAAATTCTACAAAAAACCAGAAATCCGGGCCGGTTTTCTGTAACGCATACTGGTTACAGCTCAAAGCCTGACTGAACTAATGAATTGGTCCCTTCCATTAATTTAGATAAATTTAAGCAACAATATTAAGAAGGATGTAATGGAATTTTGCCAGTCACATAGATTGGTAAAAACTACATTCCCATAAAGCCATTATTAACTGTTCTTTCTACAATTACATTTCATCTTTCGTGTGGAAAAAGGATGCATTTCTGACATGTACAAACATAATTTTGTGTACAAGCAGAGAAATCTTTGCCTAGCAGAAAAAATTACAATCTTGTTTAATTGCTGTAAAAATCAAATTTTATATATAGCAATAATTGTATACAGCCACCTAGCAAACACAGGTACAGAGCAAAGTAAATAAGTAAAATAGCCTGAAAACATTCAGGAGCTGTTGGTGTCACAAAATGCCATTTCACTTAGTGTGTTACAGTCTGTAGCATTAATTATTCAGCTCTGCTTGGGAAAAGTCTTGAAAGAATATAAATTGCCTTTTTTTGTCTACCACAAGAAACAAATAATCATTCTCAAAGATAATTCATTCCCTCTCTCATGGCTGCAGTGGCTGCTCATTAAAAATAGCAACCAAAATCAAACAATGGAAACCAAGAAAGTATAAATTAGAAGATGTCATGAGCCTTTCCAAAGGAGCTTTTACCCAAGTCTGGAATTGCTCCTATTACATGTACTAGGTCAAGAGTATCTAAGCTTGATGATGCTTCAGCAAAGGCATCAGCAGAAGTCCCTCACTGTGGCTATGCTGGGGTTACAGATCGGTCCCTGTCCCATGGCTGGGCCAGGCAGGTGGCACGGGCAGCAGGGAGCCAGCTCTGGGGATGCCCACACAAGCAGGGTGTTGAGGGGAGGATGAGAAAAGCCCTCTCTGGGGACCTGAAGTATCACAGCTGCATTCCTGAAATACTCCAAATCACACACTGCATTTTAATAAAAATTACTCATTTCCTTAAACAAAAGCAAGAACAGTAATCTGCTACACCATTAACACCAACACCTTCCTCCTAACTTCAAGAGATGCATGCTGGCACCACTTCAGACTTTTTTCTGTTAAACTGCAGATAGTTCATCTCAAAATAAAAGTTATGCAACCGCATTTTGTACCTCTGATCAGGACCAACTGCTAGACTGACTCCTGTATTACACAAGAACAAGATGTTCTGTCAAAACTATTAATACCAAATCTTTCAGGAAAAGGTGGACTATTTTGGCAGCAAATCCTCATTTCCAGTGGAGAACAGTCCAAAAGGAAGTCAAAGATCCGGGCTCTGAATGCAAAACAAGGAGCACTTGTAAACAGTCTAGACGTATTTCCATGCAATGGGGCATTTTTAAAGCTTTTTCTTCCTTCACTCATATATAATCTCGTAAACAGCAGTCAATTAAAAGCTTAAAACAAACAAAGCAAGTCTTTTAGAAAAATGTTCCTTACTTAACTAAAGCCGAGAGCTGGGTGCTTTTTAAGCAAAGCAAACTGTGTTACAGCACTCTGCAGGCACCAAGGCTGCTCCTGCTTCTCCTCGGGAGCTGAACCCTCCCGCAACCCACAGCTGAGGAGTGGGTGTCGGGCCCTGCCACACCAACAAACCCACTCTGCACAGCTGCCCACACCAGACTCTGGGCTCCAAATCAGTGTTTCCTCATGCACTGAGATGGAGCTAGAGATCAGGATAAGGTGATATACTGGAAGAAGGGACACTGGAGGGTGTAACACCACCACAGAGATTTTTCTGAGCAGTTTAAAGCTCAACCCATGCTTTGGCCATCTAGGCTGCAGGGTGAATCTAATGGGCTCTTTCAGCTCTGGCTGGACCAGCATCCACCTCAGCTCTGCCAGGTCATTTCTCCTGGGCCAGGAGGAGTACAGTGCCCCTCTTGAAGAAAGGAAGTTCGAGCTGATGAAGTCTCCACAGCAAACACCTGTACTTGATTTCTTCTTCAAGGGGAGAGAGAGCAGGGTGTTGCATTTGAACACAACAACAGAGCTCAGTCTGGGGCATGAACTGTGAGAGAGCTTAGGCAGGCCCTTGTGCAGCCAGCCCCCAGCCATGTCCCCAGTCCCCAGCAGGGGCTCATCTCTCCACGGGTCTCTCAGCCTGCAAGCACATCACAGCTGGCACAGAGGATGCAAAATGGTGAGATGTTCTGGACACAAATGAAGGAAGATAATTTCTGCTAGTTTCCTTGCTCTCCAACATCACTAAAGAATAATAAATCCGTAGCATAAAGGAAAATAAATGCAGAGAAAATAGCTTGTTTTCTGTTTGAAACATCTGCCCATTATGAAGGTATGGCCACCCATCTGAAGGAGCCAGCAAGTCCATGTTGCAGGTAACCACTGCCCAGGCAGACACAGAAAGTGGCAGATGCTGTTTGCTGGCTTGGACAAGTTCTTAAAGACAAAATAAGCACAAGGATTCTTGGTTTTGCATATTACACCATCCAAAAAAACAATGAACAGAAGTGTAAGGCGCTCGTGGTGGGCAAAGCGAGGTAGAAAGCGGCTCGTTCAAAGGGTCCTTCTCTCCGAGGAGCCCTGGCAGTGCTGAGCAGCACTTGCTGGATTACTGCCTTTCAGTAATGTGCAGAGGAGCACACGGCCAAACCTACAAAGGCTGACAAGTTTAAGCGCCGCTAGAGATGAGAGATGGACCTCAGCCAAGGAACCCCGAAAGGTGTTTTATTCGGTGGGGTTCCAGTGCTAAGAGAGAGAGAGGGCCTCTGGGGACAGGTAGAAAAGGGGGTCTCGAGGGGGCGTGGTTACATAAAAATCAGCCAGTAAGGAGAGAGGGGAACAGGGGATTGGGTTGCATCCCTATATGGATTTATGAAACTTGATAAGGATAAGCATTTTATACCTGAGAAGTGACCCACCACCGTGGTAACTCAACCCGAACTTCTGTTTGCTCAGCTACCCCAACACAGAAGCTTTTAAGAACTAAACTGAGCAAGACTCACGTGTGTTGTGGTTTAACCCCAGCTGGTAACTCAGCCCCACACCGCTGCTCGCTCATTCACCCGGTGGGACAGGGAAGAAGATTGGAAGAATAAAAGTGAGAACACTTGTGGGTTGAGATAAAGACAGCTTAACAGGGAAAGCAAAAGCCGCATGCACAACTGAATCAAAACAAGGCATTCATTCACAAGTGGTTTCCATGGACAGGCAGGTGTTCAGCCATCCCCAGGAAAGCAGAGCTTCATCATGGGTAACGGGGGACTTGAGAAGACAAATACCATCACTCTGAATGTCCTCCCTTTCTTCCTTCTTCCCCCAGCTTTATATGATGAGCATGGTGCCATATGGTGTGGGATATCCCTCTGGTCATCTGGGGTCAGCTGTCAGATGTATGATATTCTCATACTGTCTAGTGCATACTACACACATAAGTTGCAATCTGGCTTTACCACCAATGAAGAGAGCCTGCTCACTAGAGCTGTTTTGAGTACAGCACTTTTTTAGCACTCCCATTTCCAGCTGATACCCTGCACAGCACTTTTCCATGGTGCCATGCTCAGCACCTTGCCAGGACACCACAGGAAGACTGGCCGCAAGCACACACGCTCCACCAGCAACACAGCTCAGCATCCTTCCACCAGTGGGAAACCTCACGTGTTCATTAGGCCTGAAAACCGCTCATTCCAGTGCATGAGTACCACAGACTTTGAAAAAATGACTCCTGTTAGGTCTTAGTATTTAGCAAATTCTTCTCACTAGTTGGTTATCTCTTCATCAAACAGAAGCTCTATTCATGCTGTTGACAATCATAGTATGTATTGAAACAGAAGAGAGTTGTAACTAATTGAGCCTTGTTCCATGGGTGGGTGTAAAAGCAATTTGTTTAATTCATTTTGGAACTCACAGAAACAAAGCATTAAAGCTCATTTTACAACATTTATATAATTTTAATATTTGAAAAGCCATTCTCCTTTTAATTTATCGAGATGCAGTTGAGCCATTTGCACTCCCAAGTGGCGCGTTGTTGCAGGAGCGCGGCAGCGGTACCGGCACAGCAGCGGCGCACCGGGGCTGGGGCGGAGCAGTGCATTGCCAGGCACCTTCCAGCACCTCTGCAGGAGCTGTCCAGGGGTACACAAGACCTGCTCCCTCAACCCCACCAGGGATACTGAGGAGGATCTCTCAGCACAGAAGGAAAAGGACGTGCCAAGGAGCTTGCCAGAACATTTTTCCTCTCCATCTGCTCTTCCAGCAGTGGCCAGCATGGGACCTCCCCAGGCTCAGACATAACCACCAAACATCATTCTGGTCTTTGAGAACTTTTCTACTGTTGTCCCCACAGCATTAAGCTGCCCATCCCATCCCATATCCCAGTTATGCCTCATCAGCAGCCAAAGGCTGCGCCAACTCTCCTATCCTTGCTGGCTCTCTGACTTAGTTGCACCCATCCCTCCCTCCATCTCTCCTGCTCCCCATCCTCCCATTCTTTACCTCCACAAACCCCTCCAAGCTCCTCATCTCCTTTGACAGTATAATTCTTCAGCCTCCTGTGCATCCCTGCGATGTCTGTCAAGATCAAGTTGGATGGGGCCCTGAGCAACCTGCTCTAGTGGAAGATGTCCCTGCCTAGGGTGGGAGGGTTGGAACAGGATGATCTTTAAGACCCCTTCCAAACCAAACCATTCTACGATTCTGTGATTTCCCCTCCTTTGCCAACAGCAGTCAGCAACTGAAACCTCCTCACAGGGGCTGGGAAAATACCAACAATTCACATCATGCCTTACACTGCTGTATGGACAGCATTTACACACGGCTGTGGATTTCCATCCGTTGCAATGACGAGGAAAGCTAGAGAAGGATTTCACACTAGGGAGGGAGAAGAAAAAGAGGCAGATAGTAAGTTCATGAAGCTTGTGCTACAACGCCGTGTCAGACGTCTAGAGAAAATGCAGGCACTGAAATCACGAAGCAGCGTGGCTCAGAGGACAAGCTTCCACCCACACCCACCAGCCAGTGCTAGGAATGAGCGTTTGGCTTTCTGCCACCTTTACCCTTTACTTTCCATTTTAATTTTCACCTTTCACAAGTTGTTCTTCAAATAAGCTCGTTGAGGATTACGCAATGGTTTACCTGTGGCTGGGGACACATGGTCTGGATGGCAGAAAACATGCCAGGAAACACCAGCTCACCCACTGAGCAGCACAGCCCTGCTGCAGCCCTCATTTGTGTAGCACACAGGTTCTCCTGCTCCAGTCCAAGCTGCCTTCTCCTCAACTGGGGAATGTCAGCCAGCTTAAGGACATTCAGTAGAACTGTCTTCAGCTTTCATACAACACCCCCAGCAAATACAAAGCAGCGCTGCATTGTCCTTATCGCACCTTTCTCAGTGCTCTGGACATATCACAGCAGAAAATTAGGAAAAGCAGTGATACTCTGTGACCATGTAGGGCTTTAAAATCAAATGTATGTGGACTTGCACACAGGTACAGTTTCTAATTCAACACCCAGTCTTCAACAGTCATGCCTTTGTGCTGCCCACATTGTGCAATGAGTTTGTGCTGAGCCCACGCTCAGGCCTGGCCCATCTCCACCATCTATGCTGTAGTGTGGAAAAGGCAGGGAATTACAGCCCAGCGCAGCAAGTGATGTGTTGCAGAGTTTGTTTCTTTGGCTGGTGGCAGGGAAGAAAACATGCACCAAGCACCCTCTTCCTTCCTCTCTGGGACAAACTCGCAGCCTGAACGTGTAGGTAAAACCACTGATCAAAGAGAAGCTTTTAGTCTTTCTACAGAAACCAGCCCTTTTGCAGCTGCTCCTGACTTCTAGAATCCCTGGTGCTGGTGGGCACCACTGCTGGAAGCCTCAATTCCACCCCTCTGCTCCTATGAAGACAGGCTGAGGCAGCTGGGGTTGTTCAACCAGGAGAAGAGAAGGCTCCAGGGAGACCTTACAGCACCTTCCACTGTCTAAAAGGGGCTTAGAAGAAAGACGGGAACAAACTTTTTAGCAGGGCCTCTTGTGATAGGACAAGGGCTATTGGTTTTGAAGTAAAAGAGAATAGATTCAGACTATATATAAAGAAGGAAATTTTATGATCAGGGTGGTGAGGCACTGGAACAGGTTGCTCAGGGAGGTGGTAGATGCCTCATCCCAGGAATCATTCAAGGTCAGGTTGGACCAGGCTCTTAGCAACCTGAACTTGTTGAACATGTCCCTGCCCATGGCAACAGGGTTGAACGAAATGACGTTTAGAGGTCTCTTCCAACCCAAAATCATTCTACGATTCTGTGATCTGAAGAGGCAGAGGTCATGCTGGCCTAGAGGCAGGACTCTAGACTTCCTCCCCTGCAGCTGCAGACCACAGAAGAAGTGAGGTTTCTTGCCTCAGGACAGGCTGCATGCCCTAGTGCCTCAGAAACCTGCTTGAGGACTATCAAACCTCACTGCAGGGAACATGGGAGGCGTGTTTATATGGTAAGTGCATGTGCATGGTTCTGCTCCTGAGGCATGGAGCCTGGAAACACAGCTGACTGCCAGGGAAGTAGATCAGGAAAGAGGTACTATCTTATCAAACTGCTTATCTTGATTCAGGCAAAGCTCTCCCAGAACCTGTCTTAATTTTATTTGGTGTTTCTCAAACCAAACGTACTGTGAGTGAGCTAATTTGGAATGAATACAAAGTACTAGTAACTATGCTGCAAAGGGAAAAGCAGACGGGCCAGAGGTAGAGGGACATTTAGATACTGCTAGGCAGCAGTTTCCAAGGAAGATCCGTACCTGAGGTGAGGTCCGTGGCATGCACCTGCACAAAAGGCCTGTCACAGTCCTGCAGAGAAAGTTTCCATTGAGCTCTGTGAATGTGTGTGTACGTGTGTATATACACACATATAGGTCCAAAATCATGTTGGATTTCTGTCAGCATCAGTTTGCAGACTCCTGTTGCCCTGCAAGGAGGTGTTTGGTGAATGACTCATTCCTAAGTTTTCTACTTCTCCCCAAATAAACATTTCAAACTGCTTTCCCCAGGAGCCAGTTTAGTGCTTTCAGACATGAATCCTGTTTAATTTTGACCCCTCTTTTCATCTTTTTAGTATTCTTTTAGTAGAGTAATGCAATAGCTACTGGTTGCTGTGTGGAAATTTGACCTTACAATCCTTGAAATGTTTGGTTTTAATTATAATTAAAGATGCAGAGGAAGACAGAACTCCACTCCTATTGGCCACTCCTTGTGGCTTATTTCACTGCCGTTAATCACTACACATTGTTTACAATTTCTCAGCCAATTTTCAATCAACAAGAAACTGCAAACTGCTCACATAAAAGCCAGTCTGAATTACTTCTGCAAGTGAGATTTCCTCAGATGCCCAGCCAAGCTCAGCTCTTATATAACCCAGCTGAGACTGGTGGATTTATC
Source organism: Mohoua ochrocephala (assembly GCA_013398855.1). Taxonomy (NCBI): domain Eukaryota; kingdom Metazoa; phylum Chordata; class Aves; order Passeriformes; family Acanthizidae; genus Mohoua; species Mohoua ochrocephala. Next base: position 112,878 of record VZTA01023848.1, on the reverse strand, counting down.
CTAAGGATGAATTTAAACAAGTGAATCAAATTCCAGAGCCTCTGACAAATCCCCACAATCTGGCATCACTGGGTGCGGGATGGGCTGCCAAGCCTTGGCAGCACGAACACACGTGCGGGCAGCTGCCTGTGCTGTCTGTGGCTCATTAACGGGGCTGCAGCCACGGCTGGCTGTGACAAAAGGCACCTCATCTCCTTTTGGTCCTTCTCCCTCTGATGGGACAGCTGCCCCGGGCACTGCTGGCACTGCTGCCCCACACCTTCGCGGAGCCTGGACGGTTGTGCTGCTGTCAGTGAGGGAGAGAAGGGCCACACCTGCTCCCTGGCATGCCCAGAGGGCTGCTTCTCTTCCTCTCTCTGCCAAAAGAAGTCAGCCCCATAACCAGATGCTTTCCCGAGGTAGAACCTGCTTTGACAATTCTACTCTGGACTCTGTTGCTGCTCACAATATTTCTTCATGCTCTCCCCATTTGGCCCCTCCCAATATTTGGCTTGCAACGTCAATTAGGGCTACCATATTAACGTAACTTTTCAAGATAATTCTTTTACATCTTGGAAAATGAAGTTCCATGGAAGCATTGAAGATCCGACATTGCTCATGAGGCTGTATTTATAGCACTGTTGTTTCCATGGGGTGGATGCTGCCAGACATATTTTCAGGGCTTCCTTTTCCAGGGCTGGTTTTGAGGGAGTTTTGGCTAATTTTACAGAGTCTTTGTTCTGCCCCAGTCTCCTTCCTCCTCCAAAAAAGGCACGCACCCGCTTCAAGCCCACATTTACATACCTGCTCATGAAGAGGCCAACTGGATCAGTACCTCCCTGCCTGCTCTGAAGCAGCCCTCAAGCAAGGTATCCAGCTTCTTGAGGTTGGTGCTATTCTTTTTTTCCTGGGGTCCTTATGCAGCAATCTTCTTTCTAAAAGTCTTTGAATATTGCTTGCCTTCTGTTATCTCTCTCATCCTTCTTCCTCAACATTTTCAGCTGACCTTTATCTGAACATGTCTGGGAAGGTCTCAGTAGCATGATGATTTACATCTGGAAGGCATCTAAAGGTTCCTCTACCTCTGCCACAACTGCTTTTCCCTTTGCAGCATGTTTACTAGTACGTTGCATTAATTCCAAGTTTGCTTTTTGTAGCTGTGGTAAATTTACTATGATGAATTCACATCATTTCTCTTCACCATTATCCTAGCTTTCGTCTTGAGGCATTTTCTGAAGTGAATTTAAAGGTGGGAAGCAGATAACAACTCCATAGTGCTGTAACAATGTTTAGGAGACACTTACAAATTAAGACTAAGGATTAAAAGTGACCAGCTCAATGTTCCCTAGAAAAAAGCTTCCTCAAAAAGGAAGCCCTAACATCTCTTAAAGTCAATAGTGAGATTATCAGAACTGATCATAATCTATCTTCCTCAATAGTTTCAAACCTATTTACAAAATGGTTAATCCAGTTCTAAAACTGGATTTCTTCAAAGCAGGTAAATATTACCACTATCATGGACATTATGAATTTTTTTTATGAAATCTCTCTTGAGCACAAAGGGAATATATGGGACATAGAAAGATTAAGTAATTCACCTCAGATCATGAAACTCACCAGCACTCAACTAGAAACCCATTCTTTCCTGTTAATAAATGATTAAGTCTAATCTGGGTGGACTACTGATTTTGTTAACAAAAAATATCTCCTAATAAGTCACGAAATCTTTCATCATCTCTCTTCTTGTTTGGGGAAGTTTATTTATTTTTTCTGTATTTTTTATATAGTACCAAAGTACAGTGCTAAATTCTCTCTAATTTTACTTGGAAAATAATTGTTATGGTTCTCCACTTCTGTCTGATGGACTTTCACATTAATCCTTCACCTGACTTTTTTTCCTCCTTATCTGCTAAAGACAGAGACCAAAGCACAATTTAAAAAACCTCAGATTCTAATAAAATTTAAGCAATGTAAATACAGAGTAACTACACAGCTGGTCATAAGCAGGAACAAAATTTGCCTAGTTTTAGGATTTCTAGTTGTTTTGTCCTCTGTGATGAGTAAAAAATGAGAAACAAAGACACCTTTGTCATATGATATCAGTAATACTTCACTATTTGGGCACTCAAAAGACTGATGTGTTACAGTACAGTTAGAGCCTGTAGAAAGATTTCAATAAATACAGCTCCAAAAGGAATTAAGGATAGGAGATTAAAAAAACAAGAATCCGTTACCCCAAGAGGCTGAGCATCAGAACATTTAATTTCAGCATTTCTAGGATGTAATGTCTCATTTTATTAATTATAAAGTTGACCCGACTTCATTCAAAATGGTAATTTTCACCTAAAATTTTACTTCTAAATTATGGCATGGAAAAAAGAATTAAATTTTTGACTGAGTGATGTAGTTCAAATCAGTCCAAAGTGATCTTTCAGGTTTCCCTTCTACTAAAAAACTAGGGGGAAAAATTCTCTATAAATTGGAAAGGAATTACATTTTCCAGCTGGTAGGCTTTTGGGTTTTGTTGGGGTGAGGTGGAAGGCAGCAGCTCCAAAGCAGTAAATCCATCCTTTACCAAAATGTTCAGGTCCTGAGACAACTTGTGCCTCTTTCTTTAGTTTCAGGAAGGCTCTTTGTATGCCTGAACACAGACCATTTATTCCTCACTTACCCTTTTGCAAGGTCTGGTCCTCTCAGCCCATCTGCAGTGACAGCCCCAGGCACGGCAGCTCTGGGCAGCACAGGCCCTACACAGGCAGCCCACCAGGCCACCACAGCTGCAGTTCATCTCCTCCAGAAGCCTGTGGGATCAGCCTGCCACACGGCTCTTGGATCCAGCCACGGATCACTCGCTGCTTCTGTTTGAAGACTACACAGGTGTGAAGGGACAAGACCCACCTGGACCTGCCCTGGAAGCACCATCCTTCACCAGCTCAGTAGCCCAGGAGCTTCAGGTAAATCTTCCAAGCACTCACTGCCTTCTTCCTTGGCAGTCAGTTTAATTACGCTTTCCTGTCCACGGCTTTTCTTCCTTTTCTTCTCCCTCTCGAGCCAGATATTTCCCTCCCACGAAATCCAGCTACCTCCATACCTGTCCCTGATCCCTTCCTTCCAACAGCTGGATTTTCCCACAGGGGAGAGGGCAGGATGGCAGCTTTCATTCAAGCAGAGCATGAGAGTTCAAAAGCCTGTGGGTGCAGGAGTGTCTGCTGCTGCCACATCCTGGTTTCAGCTCCTGCATAAGCAAAACCAGAGACAGGGCTCTGCAGCCACGTTCTCTGCCCAAAATGGGGTTTGGCTGCCTGTGCTCATGGACAGCTGTGATGTGGTGCATCTGTAACCTGGGATCAGCTCTGAGGAAAGAGGTGCAGGTGAGAAGGGGCTGAATGACCCCCTTGGGAATTCCACTCCCTCGCCTGGGAGCTGCACAGGCATTCAGCCCTGGTCCCTGCCTGAGCCATGCCACTTGCCTGCCCGGGTCCCTCACTGACTTGGGTCTGTAGACTTAGCATCCCATCTGCTTTGGGCCCAGCCAAGCCCTGTGCCTCACTGTGTCCAGACAAGCCTCTCTAAAATCTGAAAATTCATACACCAATCACACCAAATTAAAACACATAGACAAGTCTCCATGGTAACTGTATATAAAACAATTACTAGAGATACCTCTAGCCATGCTTCTATATCTAGAAGCAGCAGTTTGTTTCACTCAGGTTTGTTTAATCCAATCACTAGCATATTAATAATAAGCAAAATAAAGAAAAAAAAATAACTGGGAAGGTGGTAGAAACAAACATTCTTCAGGAAAAATTTGCATAGGGGGAGAGATCACATCACCAGAGAGTCTCCTATTAGAAAAATATGTAAGATTGGAGCAAGTCTTAGCCCCATGCAGTTTTTTTTAAAAGATGCACTCATTACATATCATTACACAACTCACAATTAGAATAAAAGTGTTTCCAAAGTCTAATTCCTTCCTTGCATAAGTGACCTACTTCAATCAGTTTATTTACTTGTTGAAAAAGTACCTGTCATCTTAGCACATTTCCTATTGCTCTCTTCTTATGGGAGGATCACTCTAAGGATCACAAGTGTTTTTCTAAATTAACATGCTGTAATCTGCTCGCTTTTTAAAATTCATATACTACATTAGGCCTTATTAGATAAGAAATCTGTCTTCCTCCCACCACGTTCATCCTGCCAGTGAGTATCATCCCTGACACTTTATGATAAATCAGGGTTAGACATAAGGAAAGCAGTATTCCACTGAAACTGCATCAGGAAGTTTAGCCCAGCAGCATCTATTTACTGAGATCAAAAGCAATGCAGGATACCTGGGATATAACGCCCTGGTTAAAGACAATCTGGGATCTCACTACCAATTTCTGTTTAATGGTATCTAACAAGACCCATGAGAAAGAAACTCTACATAACAAGAGACAAATAGTCTTCCTGTAGGCTGGAGCAATTGGTTCGAGTTGGTAATTAAATTATTTCCTACTTATTGTTTGGCAGAGTGTTTTGGGATTGTTGAACAGCAAATAACTTCACTGTTACTGCTTTCATTGTTAACAAGGCTTTTTTCTCGTGAGTATTGGGAGGCAGCAAACAAACACTGACAAATAAAGCTGCAACAGAAACCCAAAGCAGATTGTGGTACTGGGGAGGTACTTGTCAAACCACGACACAGCTGAAGTGCAGAAAAAATTATGATTATTTCTGATAGCATTGTGGTTTTGGTGTGGGGTTTTTTATATATTTTTATTTAATTAAATGACTGCAATACCAGGAATCAATCTTAAAAGACCAATATTAACCTCCGAGGCTGTGAAACCCATCCACAACTCTTCAGCTGGATTTCAGTTCAGTGGACACTCCAGATTTAATGGCTATTCTTGACACTACAAATCGCAGGCACAGATGATCTGCATTTCTGAAAGAGTAGATCGTGTTGTCTGGCATCCAGCAGCTGAAATTTCTGAGGTAATTTTGAAAAACCAAGCCTAGTCAACCTGCAAAAAAGTCCATGCAGGGATGCAGAGGCTGGGGCCCAGGGTGGCAGGCACTGCTCCCAGGACACTGCCCATGGCCTTGGCCGGAGGCACACGATGGGCCCACCAGTACATGCTGGGAGTAGACTGCATGGGGTCTCCCATATCAGTGCATCCTTCCACTTACCCACAAATGCCTTTTTAAAATCACTCTCCTGACTGAGTCAAGGAAATGGGAGCATGCACTGGGGCTATTGTTGCAATGGGTGGTAGCAGGGGTGCCCGAAAGACCAAGGGACCATGGTTGGGTCCAAGAAACCCCCCTCCAGGTTTGTTGTAAGAACTTCTCCCATCGACTCTTATGAATATTCATGTACCCTGCAAGATGTAACCAAACCCCCCATTCCTGCCCCTCTGTTCCCATCGGTTGGTTTTGCATTACCCGCCCCTTTCCCCCTCTCTCCCCACTGGCTGTTTTGTGTTACCCCGCCCCTTCGGGACCCCCTTATAACCCCCAGCCAAACGGAAGTTCGGCCTCTTGGTTCCTGGGACACCGATGTGGGACCTTCCTTCCCTGGGGTCCCCCACAATAAAACCTACGGCAGTCCGGCCCAAGAGCCACCTCTCCACCTCTGGGGGTGCCTGAACCAACACGCTCAGGGTGGTGGATGGCCTTCACCGCCCTGGGTGCAGAACAGCTGGCTAGCAGGGGTCTGGCCCCGCCCGGGACCCCTCAGCGAAGGGGTTCTGTGGAACACGCAGCAGCTGTCTCACCCAGCACCACAGACCCTGCGCAAGGCGCGACAGGCTATAACAGACTGCTTTTGGTACATTTGCAAATATGCATTTGTGCTGGAAAAATGCCTTCTTTGCATTATAAAGAGTACTCCCTTAATGAAGCACTCTTAAAATATCTCCTTGTACTGACATGTTACTTTAAGCTCTCTCATTTCCTCACTTTAATAACTTTATCTTAAGGAGCTTTGTTTGCAGGAATTACATTGGAGCCCTTGACTACAGTATTACCAAACTCAAAGCCTGTGGTTCATAGCCACACTTTCTTTGGGCATTGAAGAAGCACCACTGCAGTTTGCAGCAACAGACACATGCCATGACTTCTACAGCACTACAAGTGTTTTTCTGCCCCTTCTTACCTCAGCTCCTCTGTTCCATTCAGTTCCCCTCTGCCCTTCCCTTCACCTCACTGCTATACAACTTGGCTGCTCCCCTGCTAAAGCATCTCTCTACAGATCTCTCCTTTTCATGAAAATAACTTCTGGTAGCATATTAAAGTCTGTCTTTAAGTCAGGCACCTCCGTGGAGTGCGATGTAAGATGTAGTGAGAAAAAGCAGCAAGATAAATAATCAGAAAGATTGTGAGGAGCAGCTGCGGGAGCTGAGTTTGTTTAGTCTTGAGGAGGCGAGGCTCAGGGGGACTTCATCACTCTCCACAGCTCCCTGAAAGGAGGCTGTGGAGAGGTGGGGATCAGTCTCTTCTGCTGTGCCTGCAGTGAGAGGATGAGAGAAAATGGCCCTAAGTTGAAACAGGGGAGATTCAGATTAGATATTAGAAAAATGTTTTTCACTGTTAGGGTGGTCAGGCACTGGAATAGGTTGCCCAGGGAGATGGTGGAGTCACCACCCCTGGAGGTGTTCAAGACGCATCTGGATCTGGCTCTGGGTGATGTGGTTTGGTGGTTTAGGGGTTACAGTGGCAGTGCTGGGTGGGCAGCTGGACTGGATGATCCCAAAGGTCTCTTCCAACATTGATGATGCTGTGATTCACTGCTAGCAGCAGCATGAACTCTCTGCTGTGGTATTATGCACTCACATTTCTGAAAACTCAGCTGTGCAACCTAACCTCTGCCCACCCTCCTTCACATCCCTTGGTGTGGGAATTAATGGCAGAGCTTATGAGAGGAACCATGGCAAAACTTAGAGTCTGTGAAGATGTAATATCAAACTGCACAGAACTGTGATCTACCACTGCTCCTGCAGTGTGAGTGAGGGCAGCCCAGTGCCTGCCTGTCTGCAGCACCTCCTCCCTTCCTGCCCAGTGAGCACAGCCTCATTGGTGGAGGCAGTGGGGAAGGAGAAGACTCAGGACATTCTGCTCTCCTGGCCCTGTAGCACAAGCCATGTTGTTCCCAGCAGCTGCTGGGCAGGGAGCGCAGTAGCTCTGAAGGTCCCAAGAGGACAGTGGGTGACCTGTGCTGAGGCTGTGGTCCCGCAGCCTTTGGGTAATGGATGATAGAGAGAAGTAGTACCAGCACCTCCAAAACCGTCTTGCACTGTGCCTTCCATCCCAGAGGCAGGCAGAAGCACATAACAGCAAGAAACAGAGTGGAAGTGGGGCAAGAAAGGAGAACAGAAAAGAACCCCATCACTTTTCCACACATGCTGCCACCTCACTAATACTTCTCATCCAAATACTTTTGTCTAATTGAGGAACTTGTTGGTATAAGCATACCTCTCTCTTTTTCTCTGGATTCTTTTTTCTTTGTCCTCACATCATTGTCATTAAGGATCTGGAGGCTTTCTAACTCTTGTGGGTACAAATCCCACCACTTGGTACAACCAGTAGATTACCCCCAGCTAAGGAACTCCAGCTGCTGAATTTTTCCACAAAGATGTCCTTCCTGGAATGTGTTTCACAAACATGGCATCTTATTGTTCTGTAAATACCGCTGTGTTTGCCTTGCAAAAAGAACAATGAGGGAAAAGTCAGCAGCATCATTACTGAGAGAGGTACCATCAACCAAGGAGCACAGATAATGGAGATGAGGGGGTGTATCAGACTCGTATTATGACCCTCACTTCACTGGAGAGGTGAGATTTTCTGTTTGATGTAATTCAACAAGTTAGAGCTTTTCAGCACAGAGCAAAGTATTCTAAATAATATGATCCTCTCAGCAAAACTTTAAAAAAATAAGAAAATGAAGGAAAAAAAGCTCCTCATCAGTGTTCATTGACGTAGCAAAACCAGGTTATTTTAATAAATAAAACTAGCAGTTCAGTGCAGAATTATTTATTATCTCTATCATTCACACTCCCACTGGTGCTATCACCAAGTGCAAGTACAGGTGGAATAATAAATATATACATAAAAATGATAAAAATAAATAAAATAAAAAATTATAATATTATAATAAATAACAATATATAAAAGGAAATGGGCTGACGTTTTAGGATGGGACAACAGTTGTTCAGGTTTTCCAGTCATGTTTCAATGTCGAAAATGCACAGACTTCTGCTTCACCAGTTATAATGCCACAAGGCTGTAATTAATATATCCCAACTGTCTATCTGCAAAGGTACAGCTAAGGCAGAAAAATGTATTTAACTCATACAAAATCTGGACAGAGTGTATTCACTCTTATCAGTATTTAATTAAATATAAATCAGGTCATTAAAACAACTGGCAGCCCATTACATCCTGGCATTGGTCTGTTTCTTTTTAAGNTTTTTTTTTTTTTTTTAGAAATAAAAGCCAAACACTAATTTCTTAGCTGTCTTGACATGGTGATGACAGCTCTATAAACTGGTGTAATTATAGGAAACTGAGTTCTGATGCTCGATTTCGAACGTACCCTTGCAGAGAAATATTATGGAACAATCTTTGGAAGCTCACTTGCCGTGGCTGGGGAGCGTGTGTTTATCATGCTGTTGCCCCACAAAGCCACCACAGATCAAACCCAAGGATGTTCCTGGGGCTGTCGTTGAGAGGGGTAGCCCAGACCCCCCTTGCCGAAGGAGCCTTTGGGCTGCACGCACACAGATGCCGTCGGTGTGGAAGCCCTCCCCAGCCAGGCTGGGTGTGCAGTCTGTGCACACCTGGCTGTCAGCAAACAGGTGGGTGCTGCCATGCCTGCAACTGGCTGCAGAAGTAGTGCTCAGTTTGGGCATGGAACGCCGTCGGATTCATCCCAGCAAACACAGGCAAGTGCATAACACGAGAGCTGTTCTCCAGTTTGGGCAAAGCCTGTTTTGATCAAAATGAAATTCATATGAATAATTTACTACTCTAGAGATATATAAAATGATAGCCTTTTTTCCCATAGTGTTTAAGAAAATCTAATTTCTTTTAACACAAGAAATCAGGGAGTTAATTAAACCCATCCTTCACTCCACAGTGAAAGCTAAAACAGACCTTAATAAATGTACTGAGAATTGCCAGTCTTTGATTTTGGACAGCATTCCTCTTGTAATTAAATTGTGTCCTAACATAATCAGGTTACTTTTTGCCTCTTACTGAGATTTTAGGGACATCAAACACCCCTTCGGTAACAGGGTTGCAGCGCTGGATCCATTTCACCCACAGAATTAGGCAAAATCGTGTTTGGGCTGACAGTGATGGGGTGCCTAAGCTTCCTCCTCCTCCTCTGCGTGCTGAGAGCACTGCTAGGGCAGTTCCAGTACTGCCTGCACCACTGCTGAGGTTGGTGGTGTTTCTGGGGACTGGCTTCAGAGGCTGGAGAAAGTCAGTACCACACCACTCTCCTTCAGAGGCATCTTCTGAAGAGTGAGTGCACAGCATGCAGTGTTGAGGATGTGGAGGAGAGTCATTACAGAGCCAAAATATTACAGACTGCCCTGGTAAGTGGATGTGAAAGATCCCTGCCAGGAGATTTAGATCTTCAGAGACTGGCCTAAAATGAACTTGAGAGAGCACTTTCGGCAGTAATTTAATACTAACAGGATTTATACATTTATTTTGAAAAATCTTTCTGCATGAAATATCCCCAGTGCCTTAGCGACGGCATGTCAGGAAACCATCCTCCGGCTCCCAGGTCTCAGCCTCACTGCTGAGAAGGGAGTTTTGCAGGAATCCAGAGTCAATAATTCCAGCACAAAATGAGGTTGTTTGCTTTTTTCTGTAGGAACAACAGGAGAGAAAGAGGAAGAATTTGAGGAGAAGAGGAATATGGGAAAGCAACAATAGGTGCCATTTAAAGCAGAATTCAAAGTAATAAATAACACAAACACTAAGCTGATTACCCACATTGGTGGAGGTAAATATGTTTATAGGAATGCAGAAAGTGGAATATGCCATCACAGAAATGCTTTTTCCTCACGTGTTAAAAACAGTGACTATAAGTACAGTCTCTTCATGGCAAGAGGAACCATATATCCTCAGCACTTCTGACAATCCAACAGACATACAGAATCCTGAACCAGCAGAGGTCTTTTCCATTATGCTCTTCCACTCCATCTGCCCTTCCTTCCCCCACCCATGGATGTGTGTTGAGCTACAGTGTGGTGCAGAAAACAGCCCAAGCTTTCCCCTAGCAGAGACCAGGCTTCCTGAACAAGCCTGTCCTTTGTTCCCGTTTCCGGAACTGCCGGCTCCTGCATTGTTACCACAGCTTGCAGAGGGAGGGTGGGCAGCCTGCAGGGGCCGTACCCACCACAGCCATGTTATATTAAATCCTAAAGGTGCCATCAGAGCATCCCTCAAGCCCTGTCATTGCACTCCTACAGAATGCAGTGGCTTGTAAATTATTCAGTGGCTGCCAGGGTAAATTCCTCCACCCTGGGCTGCAGGAGCACTGCCACACACCATGCTCACTTTACAGCAGCACTGGGGTGAGAGACGAGGCTCCTCATTGACAGTGCCCTGACACACACCACTCCTCCAAAACACCACTGATCAAGCAAGGATGTTCTCATTTTTTTAGCTAAAAGATAAATGCAATCTTTGTTCCACTGATTATGGCTAACTCTGTTTCTCAGCTAGGCACCATGTCTTCATCATGAGCTTCACCCCATTCGATTTCCTTGTGTCAGCCACTGCTCAAGTTGTCCTCGTGTTAGTCATGGCCAGTCCAAGCTTGGGACCAAACGTACACTTCTCTACAGACCCAGTTCACGTGAATTCTATTTTTAAAAAGCATGAGGGATTCTCAAGAAACCAACAAGCTCTGCTTCAACACAGATGTCTTGTTTTAATAGAGATTGAATTTTCTTCTCTCAGAGACAAGTGGCAGACACAACAGTTAAAATATATACCTTTGTCGAGGAGAGAAAGGTCATCAGTCCACCCCTGAAAGTGGTGCCAGGCACAAAGACCAACTGCCATGCAATTGGAATAAACTGCCATGTCTCCTTCAAAGTGTGTTTTACATGAACAGCATGAATGCAATATACTTAAGAAGAAAGGGATAGGGCACAGAAAAAGCAACTGGTTAAAAAAGGTTTTAAAGCAGAGAAGGTGGCAGCTTCTGTTGTCTGTTCAAAGTTTCCTTGTAAGACAATTCGCCTACCTTATGTAAAAGGCATCTGTAAAGAGTTCAAAAGTTTCCACAAAGATCCCTACAAATCTAATTCTTGCCTAGATGCAGAAGCAGTTTAAAGCTTCTTTCAGTCTATTCATTTTCTTGAAGTAGATCCAGATTAAAAACAATCCCTCCAAAGAGAAAAGAAAATCCAAGCACCTATTAAATCTATTCCCTCCGATAAATCTCTGTATCTGTATCAGGTGTCCTCAGTTCCCGTAATCCCCATACTTCAGCCTGCCATTCAGTAATTTTATTAAATGGTAACTTCCTAAGAGATTAAAAGAAGATTTATTCTTTGACCTATATTCCTCTTTGCAGAAATGATAAGTTTCTGATGCTCTCTCGAGGCTGAATGGAGGTCAAAGCAATTGTAACTGATCCTGTGCACACTTAACTCCTCCAAAGACTCTTCTCTAATATTTGCTAACTGTGTGCACTGACACCCTGTGCAAGTCACCTGAAGGAAAGCTACGCAGGGCTTTAAATCTTTTGAGCCATGCAGCCTTGCCTCCCTGCACAGGACGGTTTCCAGTGGTGTTCAGTGCCACAGCTGCAGGTAGCCAGCAGCATCCCCTGCCCAGGGACCGCCCAGGCACAGCTGCTGCCTTTGCACTTGCTTAGCACCTCGCACTAATCTATCTTGCTGTAAAACCTCCTCAGTTCATTCTACAGAGGCACGTTTACCTAGTCTGCTGGCTAATATTCAAAAAATATGGCCATTGTGCAGCTGGTAATAACTTGGAACAGCTTTTTAATGGCAAATTGCACTGTAGAAATGAAATAATTTACATCCCTTTAAAAATTGTGATTGTTCCATGCTAAATATTCTTATATTCATTATTCTTATACTTGAATGGGATAGCTCATTCTTTGAAATTACTTGATCAAAGCTAATGTCAAAATAGTTCAGGTCAATTATCTTTACTCACAAATAAATATTTAGATAGTTGCTATTTCATTCACCCTGTGAATTCGGGGGACTGTAAACAACAAATTATTTTACAACAGACACAATTGCTATTATTTTGTCTCATCAGTCTTCATACCAATTAAATTGACCTTATCCTGAGCAGCAAGCTCTGAAAACTTGGGCTGCTGTGTACTCAAAAATATAGGGAATTTTAATTAGCCATGACATACCCAGTAGTGTCTGTCTGCTGGCATGGAGGAAGCTGCCTAGCAACAATGCAAAGAAATCCTCCAATAACCCCGGTGGATCAGAGAGTCTGTTAAAAATGGTAATCTCTCTCATAGACAAATAGAGATGGTTTCAATTAAGGACAGTAATTCTCAACTTGTTATTTATATGCCGTGAACTAAAATAACATTCATATAGTATAAATACAATGTGGAAAGGCCATGCAAAATTACCTAGAGATTTAATTTGCAGTACTTCATTTGATATGCACATCTGTAAGCCTTTTGTTTTGCTTAATAGCAAAAACATTCCAGCTAGGCCAGACCTACACTGGAGCTTATACAAGATAGAAATCTCAGCAAATGGGGCGGGAATGGGCTCGAGGAGTTGTTTAGTCCATCTGCAAGCACCAAGTCAGGATAAATTATATATAAACCATTCCTATCAATAACACTTTACTTGTTTCACAAAACCTGCAAACCTCTGCAGGAAACAACTTCCCTTGGCACTCTGCTCAGTTGCCTGACTCTCCCAAAAATTAGAAAATGTTGGGAAATCTCTAACATGAATAGAATAGAATAGAATAGAATAGAATAGAATAGAATAGAATAGAATAGAATAGAAAAGAACTTAATGAAAAGGACCTTAAAGATCATCTAGATCGGACCTCCCCCAGCCAAGAGAAGGGACACTTTCCACTAGACCAGGTTGCTCAAAGCCCCATACAGCCTCACCTCGAACACTTCCACAAATGGGGCATCCACAACTTCTCTGGGCAGCTTGTTCAGTGCCTCACCATCCTCACAGTAAAAAATTTCTTCTCACAGGAAACCTCCCTTGCTCCAGTCCTGCTGGCTGTAGTGGAGCAGACATAAAGAACAATACACATTCTTTTAGGAATTTCTGATGTGCTTGAAAATGGCTATCGTGTGTCAGCCTTCTATCGGATGAACAACTCCAGCATTGCTCAGGCTTTCCTTATATAGCTCATACATCCTTACTGGCCTGCTTCCTATTTCTTTTGGGTTCTTTCTCCAACTCCTTGTACTCCTTCTTGCCTTTCATGTTGAATAAAAGCGCCCTCCCAATCAAGTGGTAGAGACAGCTCTAGATCTGTGACCATCACTTCTCCAGGCATCGCAGGACACAGAGGACTTTTCTCTTTCCTTTCCTTTCCCCCTACGGGTTCACATCCCTTTTGATGCTGGTGCTGTTCATGTCACTGATCAATCCTCACCTCTGGCCTTTCTACGGAAAACTGCACCAGCAGAAAAACAGGAGCTAGCAAAGGCTGGAGCTGCCCACTCAGGGTGGACCCTCCCCTTGTTTGAGATCCCATTTCTCCCCAGCAAAGGGCAAATGTGGGGCTGGAGGCAACAAGACCCTGTGTGGGCTTTTGCCTCCAGCCCTGCAGCCCCGCCTGGTCAGGCAATGGAATGTGCCCAGACCAACAGCATTGTGGCCAGATTTGCATCCACTCCAGTCAGTTTATCCTCTGGATAACAGGCCCTGCTTCTTTGCAGATGGAGCCCTGGGGTCCCCATGGGACGTGTCCTTCCTGCCTCAGTCCAACAGAGCACCAGGACACCAGGGCAGCCCTCAGCTGCCCTCGGCAGGGATGTCTGCAGGCAGGAGCACCCATAAACAGATTTTGGTTTCCCCAAAAGACTAACTCCTTAAAGAATTAAAATTGAATGCCTTTAGAGATTGCATCCTGGCAAAACAAAGTCCCTAGTCCCTCCTCAGGAACAATGAATCACTTTTTTCTTGATGAAACAATGAAAGGACTCAGAGTCTTCCAGTGGATTAGCATAAACCTTTGTCCTAACTTGGCAGAGCTGGAAGCAATGAGGAAAAGAGTCCAAGAAAGAAAGAAATAATAGAGAACCTCAGTACCTGGAGTTAAAACACTGGGAAAAGATTCGCTGCTCAACACAAGCTGTCAACCCCAGTCTTTAGAAACATACATTTTTGAATTCAGAACAAAATGCCAAAGAAACAACTTCAATGTTGTTGACCAGATGTTTATATTTTGTTGATATTTTTAACAGTCACCTGGCAACGATTAATTCAGTGCTTTGAAGAGGGGTGTCATTATGTAAGGTCTTGCTATTGGTATAATTATAAATGGACTTCACCGTTGAGTTTGGTAAATCAGGGTTCTTCTAGATCCTACACAGCATGTGCATACTTACTGTGCAGCTGCAAAGTCTGCATTAGCATGAAAAATTAACTTTCATACATGCGTAGACATATACATAAAAGTTTATTAGAGGTTCTTCCAAAACATACCAAATACATGAATATATACACATATATATGTATTTCTATATTTTGGTCATATTAGGTAGTCTGTTTTCCTTTTTACTTATTAATGTGCCTGGTTTTTTAGCTCATTAGGTTTTTTCCCTCTGTTCTTCTTGCTGGGAGTAGAGTTTTGATTGTGGCACACTCTAGAAGCAATGAGAAAATGTGATCATTCTCAAAGGTCTCAGTCAAATGCTCTGTGTCTTACACTTATCGATCAAGTTCAAACCTTTAAATTTCACTACAAAAGACAAAACTTTCCTACCTGTCACTCTCCTCTTCAGGAAGCTATGCCTTGGTGTGCTAACTCTCAGCCTTTGGACTACCCAAAGTGGGTATTTCAGTGGTTTAATACAGTTTAAGCAATGGGTTGCAGACACGTTTCTTGTATCTGCATATTTATTCCAGCAAGGGGAAGATTTATACGCAGGGGCATTCCTTTTGTTACTGGCAACATAATAACATTTGCTTAATTGTGTTTTATTAATGTTAATATACCCACAGGCTTAGACTCTGCCTGCACATTTTTGTAAATTGAATTAAAGGAAAAATTAATCAGAGTTAAAAGACAGCTGATTAATTTTATTCACTTGCTTAAGGGGGTTTAAGCCAAATGGTCTCCACATCTATTTTTCTTTAGAGAACAGACTTTATAGCCATAGGGCTAAGAGAAACATGTCAGTAAGCCATTTTCATTGCCATGTGTCAAGGAGAGCTATTTAAAGCATTAAAAGGAGGAGACATTAGGGAGAGGTGCTTACCCCCTGCTCTGTACAAATGGCAAGGTTACACAGCCATGGTCTCTCCTGCTTGCTGCTGAGATCAGAGGGCTTTCATAAACCATTTTTTAATGAAGCTCTCAGAACGGCCCCCGGAGCCTGCTGCTTGAGACAGGCAAGGACACAGGCACAGCACAAACCCACAAAATCCAACTTATTAGCAGGTCTGCCTCAACACATAGTGTAATTTAAAGAGTATTATTGCACTATTTAATAGGCTTTCAGCTAGTCACAGTAGAAATCAGTTCTTGAGACAGATTTCTCATTTGGAAATAAATATAATTCATTAGAGACGCCTCCACTGGATGTATATTTATACAAAGCCTGGGCTGAAATATCAGCATGGATGTGGGGCTGTTCAGTAGGAACCCTACTCTATTTGCCAGCTATTGAGAAGGGTCTGGCCTGAAGGGACCCTGTACAAAAATATGTTGGGCATTTCTGGTAACCCTTCCTTCAATGATTTCTTCTGGTAAGTCAGGAAAGATAGTAAGGTAAAAATCTCAAAGGAAAAAGGATGGTTAAAATATATGCAGAAGTGAATGGCTCGAGCCCCTCTGTGTCTGCAGAAGCTGCAGCAGATGTCCCTTATCATGACTGGGATATCCTGTCAGGATCAGGATCTGAATATTTTTCTATCTGTTTTGTCAGCAAGAGAGCTGGAAATGAAAATCCCTAATCCGCATGGGAAGGATTTCCACTCTTCCAGTTCCCGTGACCCTGAGATGGGCTGGAGAAGGGTCCCAGGCAGCATAAACCCATCTTCACCACATGGCCATGGCCAACGCTCTCTGTAAGCACTCAGGTCACCTCACACTTTCCCTCCTGGTTAATCCTGATGCCTCAAGTGGTTCCCACCTCCTCTTCCCACAGCTAATGACATACGGATAATGAAAATGACCCAGGAGGAGGAAATGTAAAATTTCTGGGAGCAGAGGAAGTTATTAATAGGCTCTCCAAGCAACCTGTGAGGGGTTTCGCACACTTTTTCACATTCTGCGTTCCAGACGAACAAGATACATATTCCAGTAGGTCTTGCATGCTGCATGCCCTTGGCAAATACTCTGCTACATCCCTGCCCATGAGATCCCTCCACGTGCCACCAGGCACAATGAGCAAAGCGATCCACCAAGCCAACAGCCATGATGAAATGTGGGAAATTTGTGGCACGGCTTTATAGCTGAGGGTGGCAAGTTCCTCCCGTTTGATCTCTGTGCACATGTCACCAACACAATATCCTGGTGGAATTTTTCACACTGCTTGGACAGCCGCGGTGTCTACCAAGCCCCCAGACAAGGTCTCTGGCCACTAGTAGGACATGGGTGCTCACACCATCCTGGGCACCCACACCTTACCATGGACACCTCACACATCCAGAAGAACATGGTGTTAGCTGACCTGCAGCCCAGAGCTCTGCATTTTGCACTCCCACCCCCTGCATCTTTCACGGTCGTATCTCTATTGCACGGACAGTGTTCAACCTCGTGTCGCTGAACGAGAGGGATCCCCACCAGCACAAGCAGGGCTCGGGGCTATCTGACAGAGCTGTTCTGTTTGCAGGGGTCCTGTGACATTTGATCAGAGCTTTGCCTTCCCTTCATTGTGAAAAAAACAAATTTTGCTTCTGTATGCAGAGATTTCTCCCAGACTTGTAGTATTTTGGCCTGACCTCTTCTGCTCAAATAATTGTAGGACAGTTTTTTTGGTCTTCCCTAACTAAGCTAAGGATCTGGAACTGCTTGCTCTTTGCCTTCAGAAATGGAAAAAAAAATACAAATGTATGCACATGGCTTTGGTTCCTCTAACTTAGCATACTGTCTATTTTAGTCTCTGAGTATCTGTTCTGTAAATAGGGAAAAGTAGACTTGGTTAGAACTTCTGAAAGTGGAAACAAAGTATTAAGGGTCAGTCACTTCATTCTCTATTAAAACATTCAGTTAGGCATTTTTAAAGAGTAAACAGACCAGAAATACGTTTTTTATTCTCCAGCACAGAGGCACACACTATGGAGAAGGCTGAAAGCTATGAACTTGCATGTTGGGATTGGTGTTTTTGGTGGTGACTTTAAACTGTGTTGCGACACTGGAGTGCTTTACTGATTTGAATATTTCTGATAGCAATGCTTGCACACTAGAGAAGCCTGTTGAGGGTGAGGAAGCATGCAGCTTGATGGCAAATTCAAAATAATGAACAGTGACACAGATAAGATAATGTATTCAAAACATTATTAATACTTAAGCTTTCAAAATACTTCATAGTTAAGAAAACTTTTGGGGAGCTTTGATTTCTGATGAAAAGTATCAATAAATTGAGATTAAAACACTATTATTCGCTGTTGTTCTCTGTAGAGAACTAAAATGTTGTTCTCTGTACAGTATTTCTCTAACTGTTAAATTTAGAGTAATTTTTGTGTAAAGGGAGTGAGATGTTTAGGGTTCCTTGCCTCACTTCTTTTTCCCACTGAAAATATCTGAGGTGGTGTAAGATGTGAAATGTATATCCCATACTTCCTCATTTTATTTACTCACTAGGATGCACAATGGAACTTTGACACTCATAAAATTGATAGCATGAAATATTCCGTGATTCCATGAAATTAAAATGCGGGGCTATCAGGCTCTGAATGAAAGAAAAATGCAGCTGTCACTCACATTCCTGTCCTGGCAGGATGGAAAACCTTTGGAGCCTGGCACAGCTGGATGGGGAGCTGACCTTCTTCCTGCTGCAGGCAGCAGCACGGAGACCCCTCAGAGCCGTGCGGGGCTCTCAACACCCACGCAGAGAAGTGTGTGGGATTTCAGGATGGCTGCTGCATCCCTGTGCTTCTCCCAGGAGACACACATGCTTTTTAGTATTCTTCCATGCTCCAAGCTGGGGGAGGCAGGGACGAACAGGAGAAATAGCACTCTGCAGAAGGCTCCTCCTTTTAGCCCTTTACGTCCATTGGCACCAATGCAGTTGTTTTTCTCCACAATATACAGCACAGAATAAAGACTTATGATGAAAAAAATCCTATTTTTAAAACTACAGCAGAAACAGTTACTTTTCAGAGAGCTCTGGGCAAGCACAGCTGTTCTCTGGGGCTTATGGCTGGTGGGCCAGGTGGAGCCAGGCTGTAAGCAGACACTGCTCCTTTGATCTCAGTGAGCGATGTTCTTCCTTGCACTCCTGCTGAGCTTGGCCTGGAGTGCCCAAAGCCCTACAGGAGCCCATCAGCAGCCTGAGAACTTCCCAGGCCCGCCGGAGACCCCTGAGGATGCGTTCACAGGAGGAGCCTCACTTCTGAACTTGCCCTGTCAGAAGGAGAGAAATGGCTGTCATTTAAAAATAGAAATAAAGTTTCTACACATCCCGGGCACGCAGCTCCCGTTTGCTTGCTTAAATTACTTCCAGCTGAAGAGGCAGTGCCCCCAACAGCTCCTGAGTGGTAGGAACTTCGTGCTGAGAAGGCCATGCCAGCTTTGGTAGTATTCAGAAAGATGCTTTAAAGCTAACACAGATTTGCTGTCTCATAGGAAGACCCCAAAGTGCTCCCTTTGTGTCATGGCAGGACTACTGTGCACACTCACAGAACAAAGGCTGCTTAAAGAAAGCACAAAGCATATGCATGTGAGTGAGGAACCCAACTCATCTGCAAAGCACTGCCACACTCTTCACTGGACCACACCAGAGCAGCCAGTCATGGTCTTTGGAAGGGTCTGCCCCACGCAGGAGAGATGTTGCTTACAGCAAAGGCTGGCAAAATAAAAACAATCAACGAAACAACTGACTCCCTGAATTTCCATTAACTGAACTGCAGTCTTGACAGGGAGTTCTCCAGTCTCACAAGACTGCATTGATTGCTGTTGAATGCTGGGGAGCTCTGATCCAGAGATCCTCCTTGCTCCTCCTGTACCTTCAATCCAACGTGTTGCACTGTTGGAAGAACATGAGAAATGGTGTAAGATCCAGCTTTAGGTGTGCATGTCTGTGTTACACACTAGCAGTGTCTCTAATAAAATGTCAAGAAAGGGTCTCTGAGTACCACAAGAACTACAAATGGAGTACCAGTTTCCTTCAGCTAATTTACCAAGGTCTATATATGATTTGGGAGATTATTTATACTGTAACCTTCATCTGCACATCACATTCTTAATACACCGTAATTATGTGATCTCATAAATTCCCTGGGAAAAACTTTGGTCTACTCTGGAAAGCACCTCGTCCGCTTTTGACATTGTGAAAAATATTTTACACAGTTATTTTTAAGACTAAATCTCAAAAATTGGATTTTACTTATATCAACAAAGCCTAGGCTCTAGTAACTTATTAGCCCTACGAAGTAACTGTGTACATACATATTTTAACAGGTCAGTTATGCCAGTTACTTAAATGAAACATGACTGGAATTACTGAAAAAACACATTTAGATTTTCAAAATTTTGCGGGCTCAGGACGTCTTCTTAATGTTGTTATGAATAATCTGTTGATTTTATTGACTACAGCATATTTTGTTGACTTTCAACCACAAACTGGTAAGAAGGAGTTTCAGAGGTCAGAAACAGTTCTCACTGTTTTGCTAAATGTCAGAGAGTGTCTAGTTCATGCTTGTCACTGGAAAACATCTCTTCAGACGTGATGCTACTCATTATTAGCTTCCACACTGACCTGTGCTGGTTGTTGGAGGAAAACGTCTCACTCTGAAATACCCTTGACCTTGTACAAGAGTGGCAGGCAACAAGAAACTGGACTAGTTCTACCTATGCTTCACCTCTCCTTGCATACAAAATCCTGGGTTGTCACCTTCCCTGAAAATCCCTCTTAGCGGTAGATTAATGTTATGGGGAAGTAAAGAATTAAATTACCTAATTCAGTTTGGAGACTGACAAAATATTTTCTCAAAACGTGAGACACATGTATTCAGCTCCAGGGTTTCCTCCTTGTTTTCCTCAACCTTGCACAGCTTTCAGTCTTTAGAGTGAGCATGGCTTTAGGGCACATCCTCACATACCAGTTTTCTCCCTGGGTTTTTGGCTAGGTTCAAGTCTTTCCCACTCCCCTGAGAATTTCCTGTGATGCAAAAACAACTCAATGCACCATTATAACTACCTAGTTTGAATTCTTCTTTCCAGTGTTATTGGCAGCTTCCATCTATCTTCAGGTAGTCCTCTCCCTTGGGCATGCCAAAATGAAGCCACTGTCTGGCCAGAAAATAAACATTTCAAATAATTGATCCAATCATTTTACACAGCTTGACCATCCACTGCAAGGAAACACTCTCTGTCTTTTGTCACAGTCAGGTTCCAAATCGCGTGTGTGCTGTTTTAGCCCTGTTACATTTCATCCAGCCACAAGCACTGTCAATCACAGTGCACACTAAAACATGCAGAAGAATGATGCAAATGGTTTGTTACCAGCAAGGGAGCAAGCCCAGGCTGCTGGCAAAAGAGCATGGAACAGGAGAGACAGCCCCTGCTCCTGCTGCTGGAGGGCTGCACAAATGAACCTCATCATCTCCTCGTGACATGCCCCTCGTGTCAGCAGGCACAAAGGAATTGTTACAGCAAATGGCACAGCTAAGGCAGGGCACCGCTGGGAACAGAGGCTGGACCTCTCAGCAAAGCCTGTTCCGTGCTACCAACCTCTTCCACACCACAGACCAGCCAAGTGCTTATCGCTTGCTGCACTTCTGGCCCTCTGTATGCTTTGGCACTCAAAAAGAGAACAGCAATCAACAGTGTGAAGACAAAACTGCAGTATGTGTCTGCCAGAGATGAAGCTCAGTCTTGTGCAATGTTGAGTATCTGTAATTTGTGCTACAGTCAGCTGGATTCATGGAAGTTCAGCATCTCCTTTTAAGGATGCAATAAACCACAAAATAAATACTTAACTAGACAAATCCAACGTGTTAGCTGGTGTCCCAGCTGGTGGTATCCCATTTACCTTAGATGATGTTCTGAATATCATCTACCCTGTTCTAGCACGGTAGCATTAATCTGATGCAGAAAACTCCATGTGAAAGTGGGAATTTGGGCCTTTAATCAAACTAGAGTCCTTTTCCCAAACGTCGTCTGAAAAAATCTGATTCCAAGTGTAGGGACAGGGGCCGCAGGAAGAAAGTATTTTCAGTCAACAGCCTGTTTACACCCAGGATTCTCCATGAGATGTACTCGGGTAAAAAACTCTGTGCTCCATGTAGTAATAATTGTGCAAAAAATACGGTTTCTTGAATGGATTCTTAAAGATAGGTGTAAAAACCCAGACAGAGCTACTAACTGACTAACACCACAGCTCTGTGACACCACAGCCATTCAGCCCAGCAGGGCACAGACTGCTGCCAAGGGTCATCATAATTAACTCATTCGTTAACTGCCACCGTATGAAACACAAAGGGAGCGAGGTATCATTTTGATGACAAAACCAGATGATGTTTCAGAGACAGGAGCACAGTGTGTTAGCAGATGATCGGAGCCGAAATTCCAGAAAGGATACACAGATGTGATGTCTGAGTCAGACAAAGGGTAATGTTTTCCACCATACCCCCAGCTCTGTCCCACAGTAGTTGTCAGTAGAGACTTGGCCTGTCCCACCAGCGGATAGTTACCCAAGATAGGGTTCTCAAATATATTATATCAGAGAAAAGCAAAATCCCAGCCCGTGAAGAGGCTCGATGCCCAGAAGAGCAGCTTAAATCACCTCTGCATGGTACAGGTATGTCACCAAGTGCCTCTTCAGACACGGTAAAGGCCTGGACTAGTAAAGAGAAAGACTTTATTTCTCACAACCCACTAAATCTCTGTGGTTAAAAGCTTATGAGACAATTTACAGGTCTTTGGCTCCAAGAAAGCTGCAGATTTGATATACACAAACTCTTCCTGTCTATAGCACTCTGATTCCTATGAATTAATGCCTGTCATTAAGGAACAAAAATCCCCCAGACTACAGTTTTCACAGTTCTTTGTTGATTTAATAAAGAAATAAATGGGTTTAGTAGGTGCCTTAGGAAGCAGAGCTGAATGATGGAGTGACACTTATGTGGGTTAACAAGAATGTCACCCAAAGGAGAAGTGCAATAAGCTATGGAATTCACTGCCATTCACTCCTTCCCATCATCTTTCACTCCTGATCAAGTGTCACACAGAAGAGAGCATCCCTAATGTTCATAATCTAAACCTGATTGTTCAGCCCGTGCATCAAATTGATTCTGCTGTACAGAAGAGACAGGGATGGCTGCCAGGCAGGCTTCCTGCTGGGATATAAACAGAGCTCATCTCCAGCCTGGTTTGTCTCGGTGTCACAGGGCAAGCGGAGAGGCGGCACATTGCCCCTCCGTACCGAGATTCCTCCATCCCTGCTCTGAGAGAGAGACCTGGCAGTCAGGCAAGATGCTCTGCTCTTCCCAAAAACGCTCTTCACATTTCTTCCCAGCTGGACAACATGCCATATGAAGTGACCATGGAGAATGAACCAGTTAGTACCTGTAGAGGCTTCTGCTACTTAAAAATAGTGCAAACTCAGGCAGATATGTACTCTGCTGTTTGGCTTCCTGCATGTAATTTTCTTTTGCTTGAACTGTGGATTCAAACAGATTTGGTCTGATCAGATTCTCAATTTTGGGTAAGATATTCATCCTCTAATTTATTTTCTTATGTTTAAGTGAGGAACTGTAATTTGAGTTTTTCCCATGTTATGTCTATTAATAATATTTTCCTCTCAACCTCTCTGCCCCCCAATCACACACATATGCTTTGCAAAAGCCTGACAACATCTTTATTCTTTGCCATGGAAGCATGCTACCAAACAGCAAAAGGAAGCTTTCCCTTGCATTTTCTCTTCTGCACTAAAATCCTTCCAAAAAAAAGAAAATCCAGAAATAACCATTTTCCTTTGTGTTCAGTCGTGTCAAAACAATGACTATGTATCTGTGGGGCAGTGGAGCTCTGTGACAGAAAATAGGCAGAAAATGGTATTTGGGACCCTTTAAATTGAAATCCCTAATCCCCAGCAGTACTGAAGGTTAAGCTGCTTTGAGAGTCACTTGGCAGATACAGTAGCTTAAAATACTCTATATAGGAAGATGTTAATTAACTTTTCAAAAAATATACTACCTTGCAGGCATTGCTTTGTCAAGGACAGTTTCCTGCCTGGCTCTGGGGACCATGGGCAGGGAAACAAGCTGCCTGTGAGCATCCAGGAGTGTGAGAGGGAAGGCAAGGAGCCAGGCGACTGCAGCTCCCCACAGCCAGAGCACACCTCACCCTGTGGCTCCATGCTGCTCTGTGGCACTGGGAGGCACCAGGGCAGATACCAAACCAGTGGATGCTTCTCAGTCCATTGGTCTTGTTATGGGGAAAAGCAGAAGGGAGTGGGAAGTCAGGAAAGATGGGAAGGAGAAGAGAGAGGCAGTGATGGCTTAATGTCTGTCTTCTCCAGATACGTTCTTTACAAACAGGCATAGGGAAGCAGAAGTGCAATGGGAGCAAATGTCCTACAGACTTCAATGCTGGGTGAAATTGATTATCAAGAAATGTGGCAGGGGGTCCTCCATTTTTTAAGAAATATATTTCTCAGGCCCAGGAAAACTAAGAATTTTTCAGAGCTCTGGGTCAGTGAGTGAGTCGCTGCCCTTTGCTGAGTCAGGTGCTTTTGCATTCCTGCCCACAACTGTTAATGCTATACTGCATTTACATTATTCATACATTGACAGATGTGGAGGCTGAACATGGAAATGCAGACGTTAGGAAATAAAAATTTTTTTTTGAATTGGCTTCAAAAAAATTTTTATTTATCATTTTTGTACAGAACCTTCCTCATTATATGAAGGAAAGAAGGAATTACACTTTAGAAAACAGTAAGTTACAGTTCGGAGACCCATACACAGAAACTTAGATAATATACAACATATATAATTTCAGAATCCAGGCAGTATCCACTCTGGGAAAAAACAGCTGAAAAACAAACTCATGTGTGACTGGATCCAACCACTACCTGTAGGCAGCCATTGATATTTTTAGTAGTAACTGATGGAAGTCTCCCCTTGATGCTATCGCAGAGCAGTCTCCTCACCTAGCCTCAGAGGCACAAGGACCACAGCTGTCAGGGGGCTGCCAAGGCAATTTGCTTGATGCAGAGTGAATGTTACACGCCTGCGTGCACAAGCACACATGCACTCAGCGAGCTTGTTGGGCTTAGCTGCAATTAGGAACAGGGGCAAACTTGCTTGAAATATATTTATTTTGATTAAAGGCTTTCATTTTACAATACCTCCACTTCTTTTTTTAATATATCATCCCACAGACAGTGCTACTGTTCCATTTAATCCAATAACCTTTCTCCTGAAAGAGGTCAGCATCAGACACCATCTCTCAAGTGGGCAGGTAGGGATACCCTGCCAGAAGGGGCACTTCCAGAACTGAAATAAGTATTCTAGAGGAAGGTGTCCCATGAATTTATGGGTTGGCATGATGATCTGGATATTTTTTAAAACTCTTTCGAATCTAGAATTTTGCTTACTTTTCTAATCTTTTTTTTCATCAAGAGCTAGGTCCAACCCAGTCCTACTAGTGGCAGTATTTATAAACTATATAATCCCTACTGATGTGCAGTCCTGCATATTTGCATGCCCGCCTCATGGTTAGTAACTGCTGGGAGAGTAGTAGTTTCCCTATCCAAAGCCTTTTGGTGCACTCAGACTGTCAGATTGTCCTTCCTCCCAGGAGGCGTTGTACACATCTACATGTATGTGCCCCACCTTCTCCTTTAGCACAACACCTTGAACCATGACCACCCAAAACTCAAATACAAAAATAGTAAACTTTTAGGTAGGTTTTAGAACCTACCTTTACTAACAAAGGCTTTTGAGCAAAAGGGAGGATACATGAAAAGTCCATCATAATCCTGCTTTATAGAGATTTAAAGGATACTGTTTTGCTTTCCTTCTCTTAAAATATAAAAATCAAAATAACCTTCAAATGTTTTAATTTTAAATTTGCCAGATTTTAGAATACAAAATATCACAATCACATGACAATCCCTGCAGATATGGGCAAGTTTTCATTAAAGCATCAAAATTAATAGATATTTCTCTTTAAGAACATTTTTCCTAACTGGTATTTCGATAGGACTTGCAGACAATTTTTTGTGCTGTAAAATGCCCACTAATTACCATGGGCCTAAGCCAGCTTCAGAATAATTGGTGAGATTTGGAGATCAGCAAGATGAAAACTTGGTGGCCACTTGCGTATGTCAGAAACTAATCTCATGCGTCTGGACATTGAGTAATGTGTGTTCTCTGCAGCTGCTTCTGTGGAGAGAGGAGGGCCACTATGATATAAGCCTTGTAGAAACCCTAAAGTGCTTCACCTTTCTTGGGAGACTGTACTTGGAAGCTCCAAGCTGTCACAGTAAAATCTGAAACTTTCCCTACATTTAAATTTGGGCAGACAGTAGTTACAGCATCAGGAATATTGAAATGTTGGGATATGAGCACAAATGCACAAACTCTGGGGTGTTTTCATTAGGAAATCACTGGAAGGAATCATTGCAGTTTTATGAAATTTTGGAGTAAAACCGTGACTGTTTCTTACACTATTTACTAATTTTGGTAAAGTGATGAATGCCTTGAAATCTTATTAAGATGATGGCAGTTTAGACTTCTTAGCATGACTCAGGATCATTTCATACTTTGGCCTGGAAACACAAAGCATTTTTCATAAAAAACAGCTGGAGCAATCCCAAAGACATTTTCTGTTGATTATAGCAAGAATTCAGTCAAAGATTTAATGAAAAACAGTGGGAACAGGTAAAATCTCATATTCAAATCCACCATTTCTTTTTCAGACTAAACAGATCTAAAACCTTGATATCAGGTAGCAGATAGCTATAATAAGAAAAAATACCTGAAAACTACCTGCCTCTGCTAAAATGTTAAAAAACCAGATGCATACCTCAGTTTGCATCAGCCACACACTGTTAGGGACTGGGTTGAAATACTAATGATGGCAACATCTCCTGGTTTTGGTTCAGGTGACCATTTCAAGTTTAACCCCTTTCTATACACAGGTTTTAACCAGAGCTGCTACTATACACCAAAAATACCCACTTCCCTGCCTTCACCATTAGCAGTCACCCTCACGGTAGTGCAGAAACAAGAAGCCCCATTTCAGGAACAGTCCACATTCATGTGCTGATGCCTTGGAGTGGCTGCCTGCAAACAGAGGCTAGACACGATTAAGAGAATAAAACTGGGTATTTATTGACGGGCCTTCAATAGGTACACCTTGGACAGTCAAAAAGCCTCCAAGGGGCTACACCCAAGATGGACACTGGGTCACGGGTTTTTCACACTTTTATAAGTTTTGTCCATTTGCACATCAGGGTTAATTCTCCAATTACAATTCCAGGTAGTCAAGTAATTACCCCAAGTTTGCTCCCCCGTTCAGAGGCTTCGTTTACGTATTTTGGGGCCTGGGACAACAAGGTGTCCTTGAGTCCAGGCCCAGAGAGGATTTGTTATGTCTAACCAGAATGGGAGAACAGTAGCTATCAGGCTGTGAAGTTTTAGAGTTAACGACTAAAGCAGTACAGAATCTGAAAAATGTAAAAGCTAAATCCTAAGGCACCAGTGCAGACTGAAATCTTCCAGTAGATCCTGCTTCTAGATTTGCCCAGAAGCCAGTGAACATCTTCCTTCGGCACTTCAATTCTATTGAAATTCCTGTCAAGGCTTTATGTCCACTCCATCTGAAACAGCAGCCAGAAGGGAAAAGACCACAAGGCACCTGCACAGGCTTATGTGAAACTGCATTTCATCTTTAGCAATCAGGATAAGGTATGACTAAGAGCTGTAAAGGGTAGAGGTTAAGACAGGTAGGGAAAAAGTCAAGAAAACCTGCAACAGAGGGAAAAAGCTACTCTGCACAGCAGGCATACCAGTTTGCAGGTCTGCTCCTTAGGGGAACACACATCTCTTCAGGCAAACTGTATGAGCCCCTAACCATGCTGCTTAATATTTTTGCACATCTCCAATAGAAACATCTTACTTCAGGGGAGGGGAGATGCCTGACCATCCACAAACTAGGACACTGCACAGAGACAGCCAGAGCTTTTGCTGTGTTGGAATAGAAGGTTTGTAGAAAATCAGTTGTCAATGACCATTTCTGTAAAAAGCATCTGAGGAGATGCCCGTGGGAACTGGTAAGTGAGCGTGGCAGGGGCAGCCAACAGCAGATCCCTCAGTATGTGAAAAACAAAAGCCAAAAAAGAAAAAAAAGAACATAAAGGAAAGAGGAGAACACCAAGAAATTATGTGCAGTGAGAGACACCAAGGCAAACAAAACTAATGTTAATTTACTAGAGGAAAACAAGAAGAAAAAGAGAAGAGAATACACACCTGGAAGAGGAGGTTGACAGCACAAATTGTCAGAGACACAGAGAAAAGAGTGGAAATATACAGCACCCAAAGACAGGGAGCAAGGAGGAAAGTAGGAGAAAGTAATGAATGGGCAAGTGTGTGGTGTGGTGCGAAGAGCAAACATCTTGAACACAGTAACCAAGGACCAGAACAATGTAAGAACTGGTGCTCAGGCTGGGATAATCTCAGCTCTCCCAGAGACCAAATAAGCTGTCATGTATGGCGGGGAGGGAGAGTGGGACAAAACGTCATGTCACAGGAACAAGTCAGTCTTACTCTAGCTCATGGCATTGAAGCCTTGAGAACCATTTCCAAGAAAAATTGTGCAGAGTGTAGGAGAGGAATAACTTACATTTGCAAACTCACAACACATGCTGCGAGCCAGGCAGTACAACAAGCAGCTCATCAGGTAGACATCAGCCTGTTTAATATCTGCACTTCTCTGGTACCTCAGACCCCAATGAGAGTGGGAACTCAGTCCATACTGCATAATGCTGTGGAAAACACTCTGACTTCATTAGCTACTGTTTTTTCAATTATCCATCAGCACTGTGCCTCTAGCAAGTACAATTTTTTCCACAGAGAGGGTTGGGGAAATGCACCAACCAAACAGAAATTACAGCCTAGGTCCCCTGAATTTGGGGACTGATCCAGCACTTAAATTGCAATGTTTGGCAGCTTCTCAAAACAGGGTTTAGTATCTCTTCCACAGTATGAAAATCTCTCACAGTAGCTTTCTGGGCACAAGGAAACCTTGAAAAATATTGGCACCAAATATTAGACCAAGCACAACTGCATCGCAAGATGATAGCTGAGCACCAGGAAGCCAACCAGGAAGCTGAGAAACAGGAGCTTGGCCTGTTCCAAGTGCAACACGTCATCAATGGTCTTGGCATCACTCTCCACCTTGGTCCATATCACACTTGTTCATCAACATCAAACCCATCTTCCATGCAGTGGCTGGAAGGGGTCCATAGCTGCATGACCAAGTGTTAGGTATGAAGCTGAGGCTTGGTGGAAAGAACATGGTGGCAAGTAGCTGGACATGGAGCAGCAAGGCCGAGCAGCAGGAAAGGAGATGTCGGGCGATAAGATGTAGGGCAAGCATCTGGCCATGGTGCCAGAGTTCGGTACATGAAATGCTTTCTGAAAACATGTGTCTATGGCAGAGGATGGCTTGGTCTTGCTTGATCTTTGCAGCTCTTCCTTTGGATCAGGGCACAGTGAGCCACTGTTCACAGGCAGAGCCAAAATCTGCTGACAGGACTTCTGGTGTTTGCAGTGGTGTCAGTGGGAAACAAGACCCACTCCATGGCAGATCTCTGCTTTACCACTTACTAGCCTAAGAAGGCTGTCTCATGCTCCTGACCCCCACAGAGGAAGATATGCTGGAGTTGCCCCTGTGTTAAGAGCTTGATTTTCAGAGCTCTGGGTCTGCCAGTCAGATGAGACAGGCCTGCACATCCTGTTTGTTTATCAAGTGCATTACCCAAGGGTTGCCCATCAGGGTGCAGATTTCAGGTAATTTTCTTGCGAAATCCGATGGCTCCGAGATGTTTCTGTGAAGATCTGCTTGTGTCAGCAGTATTATATCCCTTTTTCTTCTTTCCCCTCTCCAGTACCTGAGATGGATGTATCTGCCTCAGAGCAGCGTGTGGGGCTGTTTATTCCCACAGCACTCTTGCTGTTACTTGCGCAACAGGGTTCCAAGTGAATAGACAGCTCTAGCAGACAGATCTTAAATCAAACACTCCTCAATCTACAGCAGCTCAGATAGTAAACTGCTGCTGATCAGTCCAATCAGCCATATCCAAGAAGAGTTCAAATGGGAAGAGGTGCAGGAAAAAGGCTACCAGAATTGTCAGAGGTTAAGAAAGATGTCCTTGCTCAGCACCTAAGCAAAAGCTGAAAGATGATAGGATAGCTTTTTATAAATATCCCTCGAGGGAGGGGAATACCAGGGAGTGAAAAGAGCTATTCAAACTGGAAGACAGCTTTGGAACAAGAACAAATGGTTATAAATTGGCCTCAAATAGTTCTAGGATGGAAATTGAGTTTTTAACCGTTGCAGTCATGAGGATCTTGGACTAGCAAGACTGTGAACAGTGTACTGAGGCAAAGCACCTAATCTCACAGCCTAGATGTTTAGGAATATGCCTTCTGTCCTTAATTCATTACAACAACTTAAGCTCAAGGAAATCAAGAGGAGGAAGATGAAGCTCTTCCTCTAAATCTGTTGGGGAAAAAGTCCAACGACCCTCAAACAATATAAATGAAACTAGTCTCTGACAAATGGCATGCACTGACAACTCCTCTGTCACAAGGCAGAACTGAAGGAGGCTGTGACCACTAGTTCTTCATGCTTGTGAGAGCATGAAGAGCCATCAGATGCAGATGGTTCCCCAGTGAGCACCACCGTACAAAAAAACTCACCCTGAGACACATGAGATGGCCAAGCAGTTTCCACTCACATTCAAAGCAGAACAGAAACAGCCCTGAAAAATCTACATGTGAAATGGAAAGCCAATAACTCTCACTCCCTTTGTTCATGGTGCAAAGTCTTTGAAAGAGAAAACAGCTGCAAGACTCCCACAGTAAGACTGGCAGACACGGCACGGCAAGTGGTTTGCCAAGTTGCACACAGGGTAGCAGAGCATGGCTAAAACACCACAATGAGCCCTTGTGTTGGCCAGAGACTCAGGACAGACCTGGCTCACCTGTGCTTTCAAACAGGCTCACTGAAATGCCTCTGACATCTGGAGGAAGGACTCATCACAAGGCAAAGTCATGAACCAGAGCCAGGCAAGCAGTTGCTGTCTGTAAACAAAAACAACAGAAAACAAATAACCTGAATTGCTGGAAGTAAAATGCTGAACAAGTAAGACCAGAAAACAAATTTCCCCCAGTCCATTCTGGTCTTGTGAAGAAATTGTCCTGTTTTCTGTCCACCAGCAGTTTAGTCTGCGTGGTCCCCTCAGAAGGCCCCCTCCTCTCCATCATCTCAGATGCCAAACTGCGGTCTGCTCTTCCCCAAGTCCCTTGGTCCATCCACGCACTCTGAGCTCCCTGTTTGCTCACTCTCTCCCCTCCTCTCTGCCCTGTCCTAAACTACCCACACTTCTCCCAGCTGAGGCACATCTTTCCACCCCCAGGCATGGAAACTCAACCTGTTCAGCCAGGCTGAGATAAATAGATGTTACTCTCTTCTTACCTGCCCTGCCTTTTTAAATAAAACGTGTAGTACACATCGTCCTTGTCCACAGATAGGTGCGAACATTCCTAACCTCTTTGTAGCTCACATTTACTAACACAGGGACTTACTCCCTCAGGCACAAAATCTTCCTGAATCAAAGAAACTGAAAGGGTAATATCAATTAATGTGACTGCAGATCCAGAACTTGTTCGGCATCTGGTGAATTTAAATTCTTTTTTTTTCTTCATCGTTACGTTCATAATTTCAGGCTTAACTATTCTTGCAAAGTCTTTTTTCACCCCAAGAATAATAAGCTTGCATGAAGATCTTCAATACTGCTTCCAATCCTTCTGCCAACTGCTCTTGAATTTGCCTTCATTCTTTGTAAATATTTGAAGGGCAGTTATCTCTTTGTAAACAAAACACTAGGCTTTCCCTGTTTGCCTTGGCTAGGATACTTGTGTTTATGAATGTAGCTAAGCCTCTGCTTTATGACTATAAAATACCCTCGATATTCATCTTTCTGCTGATAAACACATTTTTTTATACTGGGAAGCACATCAGAAAGACAATGTCAAACCCCCAGTCCAAAGTAGCATCTTTTCATAGTGTCATAGAATCATTTAGATTGGAAAACACCTTTAAGATCATCGAGTACAACTGTTAATCCAGCACTGATGAGTCTACCAATAAACCATGTGCCCAAATGCCATATCCACACTTTTTTTGGATACCTCAAGGGATGGTGACTCAAGCACTTCCCTGAACAGCCTGTTCCAATGCTTGACAGCAATTTCCATGAAGAAATTTCTCCCTGAACCTTCCCCGGTGCAACTTGAGGCCGTTTCCTCCTGTCCTACGTCCTGTTACTTGGGAGAAGAGCCTGATCCCCACCTGGCTACAGCCTCCTTTCAGGCAGTTGTAGAGAGCAATAAGGTCATCCCTGAGCTTCTTTCTCTCCAGGCTAAACACCCCCAGCTCCCTCTACCACTCATCATGGGACTTGTGCTCCAGACCCTTCACCAGCTCCATTGCCCTCCTCTGCACTCGCTCCAGCACCTCAATGTCTTTCTTGTAGTGAAGGGCCCAAAACTGAGCACAGGGTTTCAGGGCTCTGTGTGTGTATGTGACACCCTTAGAAGATACTAAAATGTATTTGTGCTTCTCTTGGTGGGAGCTCAGGGTCCACACACCTCTGGGACCAATCCTTTCCCCGCAGAGTCTCTGGACTGAAGATATCCCCTCTGAATTTCTCCCCAGGACAGAATGCCTCTATTTCATTCCATAATGGATCAACAGTTTTTTGATGCTCTTTCTGACAGCATTTTGTACTGAAACAAAGAAGGCTTCCTTGGAAACCAAGATGAGATTATTAACATAGTCATCTGGATACTTCATTAGGGCACTTTTGTCACCTCTTCTGCTGCTCCAGATTTGAATTGTCTGATGAGAGGCTAAAGAACATCAGTGTTTCAAATGGACTTTCTATTTTCAGCCAGTAACGCACCTATCAGTCTTCTTTGCATTTACTCTGTCTTCCACCTTCATCAAATTCAGTAGCATCTGCAGTCGACACCCACTGAGTTCTGCACCACTTCTTGGGCAGCATTCCACTGAAAATACTGAATGGAAAATGTCCTTGTAAATATTTTAAAAGGGAAAAAGTGGAGTCTGTGCAAACAGAGATGTGTCGCGATAAAGTTTTTCGTTGGTTTGGTTTGTTTCTTAAACACTACAGTTATAATTGCTTTGTGAGTGCACAGAACGGTCAACATTAGGAGTTAGTTTTATCTGGAAAGACCTTTAATCAACAGTTCTGGATTTATATTTTTACTAGCAACTGAATGCCTGTGAGCTAAAGGAAAAAAACTCACAAACAGGACAGCAGACATTAAATTTTATTATAGTAGCTTTGACTCATTACCATCTAGGGAAGGGGAGACGCTTAAACTAAGAACTGAAATTAATTTGCTTTATATTATCCTTCAAACTGGAAAACTACTTTGGAGTACCAAGATTATTATCACATTCCCAGAGCGCATATAAATGTCACTTTCTGAAAGTCAAAGTTGAAACTGCAAACCGCAAAAATCTAATATTGTTACCACAACATTTATTACAGCCACATATCTTTATATTCTAGCTATTGCTCTTACACTGTAACTTTGCTACTTCCTAAACATTTGCTGTGTGTTCAAGATACAAAAGAAGACGAGGTGTCTGCCTTGGGGGGGGGGGGTCTGTACATTTAGACATATAATAAATCACATTGGGAATAGAAAGGAAGCATATTTAAGTCTTGTCCTGAAGGGAAAGAACACCCTGCTGTATTTTAGCTGTTAGGTTATAACCCACTGGTATAAACACCATTTTGGAATAAAAGTTAACAGAGGAAGTTATTCCAAAATGCTTTTGAGAAATGGGTATTCATAAACAGGCAGCAAGTCAGTTCACTTCTGCAAGCTGCCTCTCAGTGTTTGTGTGTATCTATGTGAATAAAACTTTGTTTTTGATACAGGACATCCATAGAGAATAGGAACTCAGAATGAGAGCCAAAACCTGAACTCGAAAGGCCATTAACACTCTGCATGTTCTTCCCCTGAAAGCTGATACATAAACATTTTTAATTCCTGTACCAAATATCAAGGCTCATATGTGATGACAGGAGATTTAAAATAAAATTCTGAGCTTGAAGCATGTAAATGTCACAAGGGCTTTAAAGCGCTGCTCCTCACTGCGAGGCAGGTAACAGTTAAATTTTTTTCATGTAGTGATTAAGAGCTCTCCCTGTCACCCATCTTTATGTAATCCTACCAATACACAGTGGTGGGCTGCTAGCACAGAAGCACATAAATCACTGCTACAATGCTGGGAGAGCAGATCTGAAGTGTGTGGGAAGAAGTGCTATGGAAAGTGTATCCCACAGACAAGCAGAAGAAGGCAGCGTGAGGAGGTAGAGACGGGTTAATGTTACCAGCGTCCCAGAAGCCCAAAACACGCTGTTGAAATTCCATCCCAGCTCCTGCAGCATGGGAAGGGGTAGACAATAATGTAAAGGGCATTTCTTCATGGTTGAGGTCTGCTTTTAATAACAGCTACTTTGTCAAGCCAAAAAGAAAGCAAATGACAAGCAATTTGCTTCAGGCTGGAGTTAGGAGAAAACTTTCACCTACCCAGATGGAGTTATATAAGGCTTCAGGTTTTTTCAGATCACTTGTCAGCTCCAGACAACAAATATTATTTAGAAAGGTCTTACTTGCTCTCACTATTTAGTTCAGGGCTTCACATTCTGGAACCACAGTGCCACACAGCCTGAGCCTCTCCTAAGGGTGACGCCCAAGCACTCATCCCCCAAATTAGTGGAAAGAGGTGGGAATGGATGACTGTTTGATGCACTTCAGCTGGCACACTCTTCAGTCGTGCCACAGCCTCCATGCAGATCCCCTACTAGTTTCACTGCTCTCACTTAGCAGCAGAGTCTGATCTGCCTTGTGGCAAAGGTCCCCTCCAGCGTCTCCCCTGCTATTTGCAACCCCTGGAATGCACCAAGGTGCATCCTCATAAAGCTTCAACACATCCACCAGGGAGGTTTGCAGCATCACATTTTCTGTGAGGAGGAAGGAGGTACTCCTGCCCAAGCCCATGCCCAGGCCTACATCCTTCCTCCATTTCCCCAGACCAGCTGCACAGTTGTTCCAGGCTCCATCAGGGAAATGCTTCACTCATAAGGGTGTTGTTATCATAGCACTGAAATATTTTTGAGCTGGCAAAGCAGCTGTGTGGTAGTCCTCACTTCCCACTTTTCAAAGCGTTCTCCCACACTTCTTTCTGCCTTAGAGACAAAGTGTGGCTTGTTTCTCAATGAGTCCCTGTGAGGAGGGAAGCCACAGCCAAGGCAAGCAGGTCTGCTCCTTTTCTGGCATGAGATTTGGTGAGGTGGGGATGGTCCACAGCCCATGTGTTCATCCCAACACCCCATGCATGGAGATTCTCTCTTCCCACCATATTTTGCAATGGGAGGAGCTACTGCTTTGCTCCTGCACGTACCCCACTGGAGGCTGCTTTCCAGTGGGGCTGGGAGACCAGCCAGCAGCACTGCAGAGAGCTGTGTGAACAAGGGACACTTTAAATCTGGAGACAAAGCTGACTTCTAAAGGCTTCTCTTGCTGTGTGTGGTGTATTTAGCAGGCTACAAACCACCAAGGGAACTTCTGTGGCTGTTTGTCACGCCTGCCTCTCATGACGGATTGTTGGAGGACACAAGACACAATAAACTCAGGGAAGGCAATTTGCATTTCTTAAAATCTTATGGCATAACATGTAAATACTATTAACATTTCTCATATTAAACTATAGTTTTTGCATGAATATCTTAACATTTGGAGATCTGGATCTGAGCAAGGTCAGGAAGCTCCTACTGTGGAAATTGCTTGGCTGGGGAATACCTGTTTGTGGTTTATATGGGATGTCTCTGCCAGGAACAACAGCAGGTCCTTGAGCTCAGCAGCTGTTTACTGAAGGTAGATCACCTTGGGAAAATCAAGCTGAAAAGGGAAAGGACAGAAAGAAAGCAGAAAAACTTCCAAGAGCAAAATGAAGAGATTCAGAGTCAGCGTGAGAGTAGGAAGTAGGAAGACTGGGCGAGAGGCTGTAGTACAGAAAACAGAGAGCAGAGAAGGCAAATCACAATCTGCTTCTGTAGCCACCCAGAGGCAAAGGGGCTTCCAAGGGAAGGGCAAGCTCTACCTGCAGGACACTGCGCTAGGGAGGGTGTCTTGCCCCGGGTGCTCAGCCTGCTCTGTCTCCCCGGGAAAGCAACCTCCAGAGGTTCAGAAGCTCTGCACAAAGCTGCTTCATCTGCTCACAAATCACAGTCTGACAGCAAAATCTGTTTGAGTGGGGATTTGTCTTTCTTTGTTTATCCTTCATCTCCTTTAGGACTGAACTTCTGGAGGGGGAGGATACCAGGCCAACAATAAAGGGTTGTTAATTTTGATGATGACCTAATCAAGGGAAAGAGAGAATGTCATCATGGAGTGGTGTGGGTCATTGGGTCTTCACAGGTAGAAATTGCTCAGTCAGAGCAGATTTATGTTCCTGGGTCTGAGGCTTGGAATTCTTTTCTCTGCTCATTGTTACATTCTCAGAAAAACACTCCAAACTAGTATTTCTGATGTTTGATGTGAAAAATATCTTTCATCAGTAAAGCTGTAAAGCAAGAGTTCATGCATTAGTATGACCTCATGGGAAAACTCTTGCTTAGGCCTGTTCCCTGTGTGTTAA
Source organism: Mohoua ochrocephala (assembly GCA_013398855.1). Taxonomy (NCBI): domain Eukaryota; kingdom Metazoa; phylum Chordata; class Aves; order Passeriformes; family Acanthizidae; genus Mohoua; species Mohoua ochrocephala. The sequence continues at coordinate 76,542 of VZTA01023848.1, read as the reverse complement.
TTATAACTGGAACCTATTTCTCTGCTAAGCTCCAAGTTACACTTCAAGCAATAAAGGTTTGTAGGTAAGTAGAGAAAACCATTAACAGAGGCAGGAGCTACATGCTTTTTTATATATAAGGAGTTATATGCAGCTTTTTTATACATAAGGAGCAGCCCATGCATGGGCAAGTCACACAGCTGCAGCATTAGCACCCAGACTCTGCATAAAAAGGAAAAACTGCAGCTTTACTGAGAAAAGGAGAGAGAAAAAGAGGCCTGTAGTTTTGGCATGGAGCTCTGTTTTGTTCCTGCTCCTCCCCTCCTGGGTGTCCTGTCCTGGGTGGAAGGATGAAGGAGTCAGTGGCTCAGCACAACCTTCCCTGTCCTCAACTGCACCCCTGTCAGTTCCTGAAAAAGTCATGGGAGGAGGATGCTGGCAAGCAAAGAACAAGTCTGAGGACACAGAGAACTAATAGTACAGGAAATTTCCTGGAAAGCATGAACTAAACACTTGAAGAAAAGCAGAGTTGCCTCCCACTCTCAGCAACTGTATCTCGCGCTGCATTGTCTTTAATCATTACTCAGGAACTATGACATGCAGTAATCTACTTCCTCAGCTTCATTTAGCATTTGCATGACAGAGTCTCATCAAAATAGAACTACTGGGACTGCAAAACAAACACTTAATTAAAGCTGAGTGTTTCTAATTAAATCCAGTAGGATGAACACATTACAATGAATGTCATTTCCAATAGTGTGCCTAGAATGACAAAACAAAGCGGCTGTGAGTGGCACACCCCACAGAGCAGCACCACCACGCATATTCACGTGGTGGTTTCCCTGACAGACCTCTCCAAGAGCTGCTGGCAAACCACGTGCAGCATGGCCTCCCGGAGCAGCATCCTTGTGCCACCGCTGCAGTGCGCTGGCAATGGTCACAGACGGCACTGTGCCATCTGTGTGAGATGGACAAACCATCACTTTGGATGAGCAAAGAAGAAGAACAGGGAAGTAATGCAAAGATGCCTTGCAGCTGCAGCTGAATTCAGCAAGGATATCTGCATGTCACTGGGAACCCAGCCTGACTCTAGTAATCCAGGTGTTTTGGTAAAAGTGACAGGGGACAGCAGTTAAGGTTACCTGAGTGTCCTTGTGCAAGGTGCAGAGATGGGAACAGAGGAAGGCCTTTGGGGAGTTTCCTTCAGAAATCCTTCCAGAAAAAACAGCTGAAATTATGTTTTTCAAAAAACCAATCTTGTTCTGTTTGTGAGGTACCAATGGCTTGAGCCAGCTTTAAGAGGAGGGAGTTAGTAGTGAGCAGCCAATAACAAGACAGTAATTTCTATCTAAAATAGCCTAAATGCCCTCAACCCTCAAATACAATTTCAACAGATGACACTTGAAGCTGACTCTCTTCACCAGAAAATTACATGTTTTTGAGAAAACCAGCCCAAGGTGGCAGGTGCTCCCCTAGGACCAGTATTAGGCCACTTGTAGTTATGGAGGAACTCTTTCTGGGCAGTCTGAATTTGAGATACTTTTTGTCCTCTCTCCCTGTTGATTTTATGTCTTTTTCATTGTTTTGTGTGGAAAATCACCCATCCTTTTCTCCCGTGCCACGGCTTCTTCTGGTAATGGCCAACAGAAAATAGGTCCCAGCCACGGTGGCCAGAGCATGTGGTGCAGAGCACTGTTGGTGCTGATGAGAGGAGCCAGATGTCTTGAGCAATGCCATCTGTGACATATTTCCCTAAGACTCGTGGTTTGTGATGTACTAAATACTGACAGGCATGGCCAGGGGACTAGGAAGGACTGCTGAGGCAGTTGGGTCTTTCACCACAACCTATGGGGAAAGGCAAGAAAGACAAGGCCGGACAGCTTATTCAGAATGTTCTTCAAACACAAAACACACAGTGGCAATTAATTAACTTCTTACGTTTTTGGGGGTTTGTTTTGCATTCCTGGTGAGGGAAAGTACAGGAATTTAAAAATGTTATGAAGGAAGGCTTGCATGAGACTGGCTGAGGTGAGGCACTGGATTTCACTGCCTGGGATGATGGTGGGATCCAACACTGGAGCCTGGGTTGTCCTGTCAGGTACAGGCATGGCTATCATGTAAGGATTGACAGCAGTGTGATTCGTGCTGCTTTAGCCAACGGGAATGACTGAGGCGGTCTCTTGAGGACCCTTCCAGTCCTACTCTTCCACGCCTCCCAATCATTATTTCTGTCCCTTTTGCCCAGTTACAATAATGACAATCCTACTCCTGACTGTTGACCTTAAGCTGCCATATTTCTCTGTGCTGTATCTGAACTGCACTGAAGTCAAGCCTCTGCTGATCACAGACTGGCCAGCACACCAGTGGGACTCTGCTATATTTGTACTGCAGAAAGGACTCGCAGCAAGGTATTTATAGGAAGTCCGTATGTAGAAGAATATTGTTACAGACTGGAAACAGATTGCAGTCCAGAGCAAAACAAAACATGGAGAAATAGTCATTATTCACACAATCATATATATATAGCATAATCACCCACAAGGCTGTCAAACGAGGCCAAACCTTGTTGCGTTTTTGGCAATCAGTAGGCAGTGATGCCATGCATCCCTACCAGGAAGACGGGATTTGACCTGCAACAGCACTTGGGGTCAGCATGGGACAAGCCTGATGGGAACTGGGCTACTGTCAACACTTTCCAAGATCCTCTCCCCAGGACAAGTTGATCCATGACCTTAATCGGCCATGGCAAATCTGGGGAGAAGTAGCGAAGTTTAACCCCCCTTCACATGCCCTCACAGACTCACAGAATGGCTGAGGTGGGAAGGGACCTCTGGAAGTCACCTGGTCCAAGCCCCCTGCTTGGACCACCTAGAGCAGACTGCTCTGCACCATGTCCAGCTAAGCTAATCTTTCTCATATCTTTATTAACTTTTTTTTTTCTTAAGTTTGAGTAATGTGCTAAACCAATCAAAACATCTGGTGAAGATATGCAGTGATGAAGACTTAACAAGATTAAAGAAAAAATGCTGTAAATACTTTTTTTTATCTGGTCACATGGAAGACCTCAGAAAGCATCTGATAGGCAGAAAATCAAACAAAAAAGGCACAAACACATATGCAAATACAGAAATACATAAAACATGAGGCGTGGGAGGAATGCCTTAAATACCATGCAAAAGTGACTTTCATTAAGCAGCAACTGAAAACATTATTGATGCAACACTGCGAGAGTTGGGCCTCATTTCTCCTCAGATGGGTTTGACCATTCTTTGTTCTTTACCTTGTTCCAGGCCAGTCTCTTTCAGACTGACAGGCTGCTGCTTTATTTGGAAATAGAAAGAACGTCAAGACACTTTCCTGAGGGATGCCTTGTGAACACTATATGGGATGTTCAATTATTTTAGGAGTCCCTGGCAGGGTCTTGGCCCACACCATGCGACACTCTCCTGAACAAGCCCCAAACGTGGGAGTTAGTGCTGTCCCAGCAGGTGCTGTGGATGCAGGCCCACTCCAAGGGTGAGATGATAAAAATGGAAGACCAGGCTGCCCCATTCAACTTGATCTTGGAACAGCTGAAAACCATGGGCACATTTAATTTAGTACTGTAGGTACTTTAGGCCTGGAGGTCTGAGATGGAATGGGTGAGCTTCACAAAACCAAAAAATTTATAAAGCAACACAGTGAAAAATGTCCACCACAGGACCAAGAAAAGTGAGAATTTCTGTGTTTATTTAACCCGACTAGTTAAACATAGCATGTGTCTAGAAAATCAAATAAGGCTTTCAAGACAAACGAGGTCATGCAGCAAGCAGGTTTTGCTGGACTTCATATGAAGCAAACCCTAAAGTCTTCAAAACACATGTTCTTTATGCCACAAGGTCCGGGTGTGTGATTATTTACCTTGTGCTGATGCATTTGAAGAGCTTCCCAGTGGCCACTGAAGGGGCTGTTACCCCACTCTGTGTGGCACCACTATACCTCAGCTCTCAGCTAAACGTCCTCTCCACAGCACCATGGTGCAGCATCAACGACTGACCCATGCTCCATGTGCACAGGCTGGCTGTGCAGCCAAAGCCGAAATTTGACTCACCGTATAATTTGTTTTAGGAGGTACAAACCTGCTCGTAATGAAAATTTAATGTTCTGTGACTCATGCTCCATTGAAGTTTGTAGAAGTCTTCATGGTCATGACATTTATTAGCAAAGTAACTGGTACGCCCCTGGTTATTTAGAGCCAGCTAGAATTATCTTAATGAGTTTTCTTGGCTATTTAGAGCCAGTTAGAATTATCTTAATGAGTCTTCTTGTTAGGGGTTCTCAAATAATCTTATCTTCTCTATACAACAAGAGCAGTTCACACTTACAGACCAAAATAGGTCTCAATCAACCCACAAATTCCAATTACAGATTTTATGGGTTTGGACATTGCCTTTAGACTAAGCTATTGAATAATATATTAGCAAATTGCAGTGATAACCCTACAAATGTGTTCAAAATTATTTTCTTTTATGGATTTCTTTCCCACCATGTTATTTCCTTCAAAATACAAGGTCTAATCTTGTCTCCTCTTTCACAGTATTTTATTGTAGTCCGAGACTGTTTATCTTTCCTGTCATCTATTTGCACCTCAGAACATTGCTGAGAACAAAAAACTTTTTTTTTTGTAAGATAGAAATGGACAGATAAGAGCTTTAATTTAATACAGCCACAGATTTATTAGTTTTGGGCAAGACAGCATCAGCAATGACATGTTCTTATCCAGTAGGGCTGTTACAGACCCACTGGAAACTTGGCAAAAACAGGGAAGCCTAGATTTAATCCGTTGAAATTGTATCTAAGGCCCTTGTTCCTGAACCTCTCTAAATTTCCTGAAGGCATCTAAAGCTCAGACCAACACTAAACTGTTGAATTGTATTTCTGGACAATTCCAATATTTTTGCCATACTTTACTGATGAGGTTACATTTCAACTGACACAGTTTAAAACACCTTTTTTTAGCCTGTTTGTGAGATATTTCAAAGCAACTTAGGTAAAAGAGATAATATAAATAAACATTTTTGCTCAGGTTAACTAAAAGATCTTCCGTTAGGCATATGCTTGTTCACAAACAAGTCAAAATTCTATGGCTTTTTAAGAAAGATGCTGAAGAAAATTACTTCATGCTTTGCTTGTCCCATGGTCTGTGCAATACATTTTTACACTAACCTCAAAAAGGAGGAGCTCTTGCAAAATGAACCATAACAACTTTGAAATTTGCTTCACGTGAGCAGAAAATTCTTTTGAAGTCTGATAAGAAATTAAATTATGGATGTTAATGCAATTCCATCTTGTTATCCAGCACACACAGTTCTGCAAAACTTAATCAAGAACAGGCATTGAATTTTTTTAAATGGATGTTATTTATTAAAAATTAAATGGAGATTTTGCTCTAAGTTACAGGGGTTTTGCTACCTTAAAACCCACCATGAAAAGAACTATAGCTCTTTGATGCACTTTATTTCACCTGATATATTTCTCACAAGGCTTGTTCTATGTGAATGGTAACGAGGATGACCCTAAAAACAAAACGAAACTGTCTTGTCCCGGCCTAAAGGCAGTGAGGAAACAACCAGCTGAGGTGGTCAATTCCTCACTGTCAGAGACAACTTCCACTTACCCGAGCCCCTTCTCCATTTACTAAAGTAAATTCCCTCCTGCAAACATCCCAACAACATCAGAATATCTCTGCCTGCCCATGGTGTCCTCCTAGTGCTTACTATACCAGGCAGCAATATCAGGAGCAAGGAGTGGAGCTGGGAATGGAAAGGGACATGCAGGGATACGAAAGATATTATTTGAAAAAAGGATATTTTAGAGGAAAAGAAGGTACACTGAGACTGTAATAACAAACATCTGAGAATTCAAATACATAGCTAAAGTTGCAGTTTCGTAATAGGACTCTGTAGTAATGCATGCGGTCTTTTAAAAAAGCTGGGATTTAGGTTTTTTATATTAATTTTTTTATAACTTTTATATGAAGTTCAACGTGGAAGAAATCAATCCCTTCCAGTAACATCCCCAGCATCCATCACCTTCTCCCCCAGCTTACACTGGTGTAACAAGAGGTTACCAAGTCCCAGCTGATGTCTCCTGTATGCATTTATTTTCTCCTGCTATAGTATATAGTATACTAACATCTGCACCTTCCAAGGAGGTGGGAGGACTTGGAGCTCTTTTCCTTAGATGGCTGTGACAATTTGCAATAGGGATAGCTAACTCATCACTTGCAGAGGACGTGACAATTCCCCTCCCAGTTCCAGAGGAGCAAACCAGAACACGGGAGCTACTGAAGACACTGTGCTAAAATGCAGGCAGAAAGATGAAGATCAATAAGAGCTGCTCCTAACACCACAGTATGAGACACACTTGGCGCATCAAAAGATCAGATACTTCAGGCTTCCTGGCACTGAAGCCCATGTAAGCTAAAAATAAATTCCCTGAGCACTTTCCAACAAACAGAGGCAAATCTGTCATCCCAAGAGGTTGAGGCAGATATGAAAGAGCTAATGAACCAAGATGTGAAACCAGTAACTGGAGAGTGAGGCCTGGCCTTGAGTAGGACCAGCTTAGGAAACCAAAAAGAGGTTTCATGCTGGTTTGGTTTTCTTCTTTCTTGAAAAGCATCCTTTGCTTTGCAGGGCAGAGAGGACAAACCCATCTCCAGAACAATTATCTCCCTCCCAAGCAAAGCCATGAGATATGCATGGCAGAAAGTGACTTCCTCCAGGTACTACTCCCTGAGAGACGTGAGACTGCACTCAAGATCTGGTGCTCCGCAGAAGGGACCTGCAGCTGGGGATCTACTGTGAGAAATACTCACTCACCAATAAAGCTGAAAAAAGACAAAGTCATCGAAGCAAGACTATTTATTGATACAAATGAGTCAGCTGAGTCAGGTGCATCTCACTGAGGAGGCACACCTCCCCCTTAAATGCACCAACTTTTATGCCCTTCCCCAGCCCATGGGGGTCCCTGTCCCTTTTTCCCTTGGGCTGGGTGCTCAGGAACTCACATTCTTTCCAACCGCCTGCTGTGCTTAAACCAGCACCTCCTTTCTCTTCCCCCTTCTCTCCCCAGCAACAAGCACTGCTTCACTCCCCTTTTCCTCCCCCTCCATGCATGAGGCCGGGCCTTGTGCACCTTTGCCTAGGTGGCATGAGCACATGTTCTTGTGGCTAGTTAGTTACAATGGCTGAAGCAAAACATTATTTTATCCCTCACATCTACCAAGTGTTTTCTCAGCTGTGACAGCCTTGGAATCATCATCGTGAACCATTTCTGTTTATGGAGGTTCTTCATCATGAACTGATAAATTTAATGCCAGATATTCATCATCTGCTCTGATTTCCAGTATGACTGGCCAAAACCACCCCCAGGAGGTCTCAAATCACGTCCAGTATCTTGTGGTCTAACCCAAATTGTTCCTCAGGAAGCCACTTTCAAAGGTTGAAAGGCAAGATTTGGTGCTGAGCCAATGCCAGACATATGGGTCACATGTCCCTGTGTATACAGGGGGTGAAACAACTTCAAGCACTGTCCTGCAGCCACATGCAGAGTTTAGCCATCCAGCATGGATGCAGTTCCTGCGAGCCACGCCAGCCCCTTTCTAGCTGCTGCTCTGGACCAGAGCCTGCTCTGGGTGGTGACAGACAAACTGCCATGGTTTGTGAGCATGCAGGGGAGAAGACTGTAGCACATGGGCACGAGCCAGGCTGTCTCATGACCTCAGAAGAAGAGAAGGACAATGCACATGCTAAACAAATGATGGCAATGCAGTGGCTACAAAGCAACCATGACTGTAGTTACCTGTTGCACTTAATACCTAGAGTTCCTACTCAACAGCGTGCTTGGGAAACCTTTCTTGATTCACCTCTGGAGCTTTTAACACAAAAAGTGTCACTGAACTCCCTCGGGTCATTTTCAGGAATGGCAAACTTTACCCAGGAGACCTCGAGGACTCTGAAAACTCTACAGCTTCTCCTTTCTTCTGACTTCAGCATTGGACAACATAGCTCTTGCAGCAAAACCAGGAGATTTATAGGGTCAAACTTGCTGTGCATCCAACAATGTCCTGGTCTCCATGACATTTTTGGAGGACTTCTTAATTTGGGGCTGGAGTCCTGTGCAATGAACATCATCTGGAGCTGCAGTCTGGGTGTTGCCAGAAGTCCAGAAGGATATTGTGTATCCCAAGGGAACACGCTTAATTAAGTGCAATCTTCCTCTGATTTCTTCACATAGCAGGTTCCATGAATTTTATTAATCAGCAGCCTAAACTTGTGTGGCTGACACTCTGGGTTTGGAACACAGCTGCAAGGCTGTGAGGAAGGTGTAAATTAAACTAGGTCACATCAAGATTATTCTAATTTACTTCTTCCGGTGCTTGCAGAGTTGGCTTCCACTTCAGCTTCTGCCTCAAGCACCGCAGCTCATAACTTACACTAATTAGACTCCTAAAGCAAGATTCCTGCTAATGTGTAGGCAGAAACACAAATGCAATTTTAGTGCATTACAGTACGATTGCCCAGCAGAGATGCTCCATTCTACCTCATAGCCCAGTGCCCCTGCAAAACCAAAAGCAGCCCATAAAACACCTCAGTGCTATGGCACCAGCGCCCATCTGCTTCCTCAGGGAGCTTCTCTGGGCAAAAAGCAAGTGCTTCAGTGGCACAAAGGCAGGAAGGAATGGTCAGCATCCCCCCCCAGGGGCCATCAAGACGAGGGGTTGGTTTTCATCCAGGGCAGGAGCAGAAAGCCCTGCTTAAGGGGATGAAGGGAGGGAAGGAGATGCCAGGTTTTTTGGTGGCATTTCCCTCCCTTGGGCACAACTCATCACTGGCCATGCCAGCCCCTGAGCAGGAGGAGCCACTGGCACCCTGGAGCAGCTGGCATCCACTTCCACGTGGGAGGATGCCGCGTCACGCAGGCCAGTGGCCCTGGGAAAAATAACTCAACAATCACTAATGGAGAGTCACAGGAGATGCTCCTACTATGTAGGAGTAGATGCCAAAGAACAGCTGAGCGGGGGGCTGTGGTTTATTTTTAATTTTGTAAAGTATATTTGCCTTCCACATGATCCTCTCATTCTTCCTCTCATAGCACATGTAAATAGAGAGACAGTAAAAGGCACACTCAGGTCCCAACAGGCTGAGCCACGGCACAGAGCTGCTGCAGGTCGCAGTGTTTGCTGTAGCTGTCTCACAGACCCACCTGCATTTCACGGAGACATCTTCCTTTTCCTCACACCCCAGGGCAAGGTCAAGTAAGAGAGTCTGCAGGGCAACCCCACAGGCACTTCCCAGCCCGCGCCGCTTATCTCGGCTGACGGATCCATGCACGGCACAGTCCCAGACCACCACACATTTGGCCTCTGAGGAAAACCTCTGGATGCAAAACCCCTTCCTGGGTAGAATCATGTTTCACTCCTGGAAAGTTTATTGGCTAATCTACAACGGCTCTCAAATAAAATTTATGAGCCTGTAAATGCTCCCTGCCACGAAATGGCCCCGGGAGCCAAGGATAACCTGTGTGAGCTTTACCGCAGCCTTTTAACAGGAGGAGTGCCGGGATGTGGGGCAGGCTGCTCCAGGGGGCTGTAGGGAGGGCAGTTGTGAAGCAGGGAGACTGAGCTCCTCGCTGCAAACATCACCAGCTGCCTTCAGCCCACCACTGCTGTGGTGGCACTCAGGCCAGCTGGCAGCCGGGGTGTCCCACATGGATGGACACCGCCCTGGAGGTATTTGCTGCCCCTGAACCAAAATCTACCACCCTCTCACAATCTTATGTTCTTGCCTTTCATTGCAAAAGCCAGGCAGTTATAAAATTAGGACAGCTGCTGCTGACAATTAATTAGCTGCAGATAAGGTCTTCAGGGTGGCCATTGGGTAATAAATGAATGCTTTTAAGCCAGCAGTGTAAAGTCCTCCTGGCAATCTCTGCCAGACCTCACCCTGCCAGCAGGCACCAGGCAGCCAAGCAAGGGGCCCTGCCGGCTTCTGCTTGCAGGGCTGGATCCCCACCAGCACAGCACAGCAAGCACAGCACAGCAAAGGGCTGGCACACTCTGCCAGTGGACTGCAGCTTCATAGGTTTCTGGGTTTATTTTAAATGGATGTGTGTTCTAGTGTAGTCTAAAACACTGCTGGCCCTCAGGGAAGGTGAATACCCAGCATGGCACAAACTCCACTTTCATTCTAACTTACCCCCACCTCACCTGTAAGTATTACTTTATGCAGAAAGAGCAGAGAATGGGACTTTACGGGTTCTTCGCACACCAAAGCCACACTTCCAGTCCCACATCTATCAGGCACTGACTGGGTCCAGCGTTTCCAGTGGCTCCCCATGATACTGAAAGAGGGTAGTCTTGAATTGGATATGAGGAAGAAATTGTTTACTGTGAGGGTGGTGAGGCACTGGAACAGGTTGCCAAGAGAAGCAACCTGGAAGTGTTCAAGGCCAGGCTGGATGAGGCTTTGAGCCATCTGGTCTAGTGGAAAATGTCCCAGCCCATAGCAGGGGAATTAGAACCAGATTATATTTAAGATCCTTTCCAACCCAAATAATTCTGTGATTCTGTGCTTCTGTGCTTCTGTAGTCACCAGTATCCTGTGTAAGGATCTGCCTTCTCATCCTTGAGATCTATGGAAAATGCTTCTCCCCTCAGCCACAGCCATCCATCTGCACAAGCAGTATTTGTGTTGAGCATCACTGATGCATGTGCAATTGTGGTAAACTTCTGTTTTTCAGCCTCACAAGCAAAAGTAAATGTTTGGAGGAAAAAATTGCCTTTCCTACTCCTGACCAAAAAATTGACTTTTTGTGTGGTTGATGTGAGACATAACCAGACCCTGTTAATTTGGACCTACACTCAGCAGTAACAGGAAAATAAATTAGCAGCCATGACACAAACAAAACAGAAGTGGCAGCAATTGGTCTCTGTTTTATGGGCTTTGGGTAATGCCATTTGAGCTTAAAATACAGTCAGCATGTGCCAATGCTGCTACTTCCATCTAATGGATGTGGAAGAGAAAGATTTGCTTATGCAGGTATCATACCACAAAGTACAGCAGCACCAAGAGTAAATGTAGGTTAATTATCTAAGTAACAGAAGAGCTTTAACACACCTCTCAAGAACCTCATGTTTTTACTGTATGCAAATCTAATAGGCCCAAGGCAAATAAAATCAGTCAGTGGGGGAAAAAAAAAAGAAAAAAAATCAAGATAGCTAAAAATATAATTATTGTTTAATTATACAGAGGAATTCTTATCCAGTGACTTTATGTCGCAAACAGGCACTGCAGTAGGCCATGTCCTACTGTGAGAATCCCTGCATTTATCTCAGCAGCACGCAATGTTTCCCCATGAGTTTGTCTGGCCTCAGCAGCCTATCAAGAGCCATAAAACATCCTGCCCACACCAGATGCAGGATGTGCATCCCATGGATGTGGCCACTACCTTACAGCCTTATAGCTCAAGAGGACTGGGGGTTACAAGGAGGAAGACTCATCGCCTTGTCCCTCTGCCTGGGTGCAGGGCATTGGCCAGCTGCTGTCCTTTCAAAGGTGCTCCAAAGGCAAGTGACATCCTCACCCTGCCCTCAAACTCTGCTCAGTGTGGGAGAAGCTGGGAAAACATTGTTTGGCTTTACACCCTGCTCTGCTAACGAGGAATTAAGCAAACTGGACCAACTTCATGGAAGGGGCTTTTAACAACTGGGATCTTGAAGAAACAAACCAATAGATACTTTATTTCCATGATGATGTTAATCCGAAAACGAGGCACACATGGTAGTGGCTGTAGGACCCCTCCAGACACTGTCCCATTAGCCCACGGAGGGATGACTGAGCAGGAGACAGAGGGATGACTGAGCAAGGAGCAAGGCAGCTCTGTCAGGGCTTGTCCTAACACCTGTTCTGAAGCCAGCAATTTCACACACTGTGAATGAAGTAATTTAATAAAAACATTCAGTTCTCCAGTCAGCCTAATAAGCTGTAATCTAACTCTATTTCCTTTCAAACTGAAAGAAAAAAGAAATCAATAACTGATAGGCAAACCTCTTCTCACGGGGCAGAAATGCTTGCTATAACAACTCTGAACTGGTACTCCTCTGCACCGTGGGTTTTATCACTGCCCTGGGACCCTGCAACCAAGATCGGAACAGCCTTTGCTCACTAACCTGGCTTAAATTCATTAATGGAAACTCTTCTACATATTTAGCTAGCCAAGAGGAACTCACCAGCTGAGGTAAATTTTATAGAAACTTCCCTGCTTTCCTGGAGCCTCACTTAATGCCCACTCTCCCCTATAGTCTCAGCAACTCAGATTTCCTCCCACCTGCAGAGCTGAGATGTCTGAGAGAGAAGCAGGTATTGGGGGAGTTACTGTGCATCAAAAGGTGGTTTAGATGTCCTTGGCTTCCGCTCTGGAGGAGCTGCCCCACAGCTGCCACTTTCCCAAAGGACACCCCAAGTCCTGCTCCATATTGTGAGGAACAAAACAAGCCTGAGCTCAGAAAAAGTTACCCCAGTAGCAAATAAACCAGTAAAGGCCAATAGAAATGTTTTCAAATGCTAGAGACCTAGTAATGAAACGTTCAGTTTAGTAGAGAATCATACTTGTTCCAAAGCTGTGAATTATCTCATCGAAGAGATCTAAAGCCTTCTGCGTCCTGCGTCCGCCAGGGCTTGCGCACATGCACAGGTCCTGCTTTGGGGAACGAGCATCTCTCCACTGAGGGGCTGTGGCTCAGAGCAGAGGGATCTCAGTCCTTAGCATTGCTGCTGCCAAGGTCAGAATGGCAACAGCCATGGTGGGGCCGAAACTTTCGCAGCTCAGGCCTCCCCAGGTCTGCTCTGGGCTCCTCACGTTTAACACTGGCAGAAAATCTTCCCAGTACTTGTGATTTTCCAGGCCCCCAAAGCTACTTCTGCCATGACTTCCAAGTGAGCAGATGGTAGCACTGGTGGTATTATTCAGTACTATTATTAGATATTTATTAGTCAGTATTTGTGCTGCTCACCACTGGGTTCAGTTCCCCAGAGCTGGGGTGATGAAGCCCTCAGGAAAGCTTTTGCAGGACATGAGTGACCACGCGAGTCTGTGCATGAGGATCACTTTGGTGGCACAACTGCGGGCATCCAAGCACTGAGGAGTGAATGGGCTGTCACTCCCACTGCCACCAGCACGTTTTTTGCTTGTCATACTTTTCCTATCCAAGGCATGTCACTGCCTTCAGGATTCCTCAGCCCTTCCCTGAGTGGTCTCAGTCTCTCAGGAGGTGGCTGATGTGCCACCTCAGTCTGCCTTCAATTACTCTTTCAAAACTGCCTGTGAAGCAGCAAACAGCCCATCCCATTCTGGAGACCCTCTATGGCAGAGGCCAGCAGTGGTGACCATCATCAGCACACAGTGGGCCCTGGACAGGCTGCTTGGTAACAGACCTGCAGACACAGCATAGGTGGAGAGCCTGGACAGCCTCCTGCATGGTAAGGCCACCAGCTGTGGAAAGGATTCTTGCATTTCCTCATAAAACAATCCAAGTATAATCTCTTCAGAACCACGTCTGTGGGCTAAGGAATAGTGATGAGGAGGCAGACTTTCCCTGAAGCTGTCAAGTTCAGCTTAGGCTGCACTACCAGAGGTTTTTGTCAGATCAGTAAAAAGTATTTGGATGTTCAGACTTGTTCTTAACACTTCTCTTGGATCTGCCAATTGATAAGAAAAAAAAAAAGCCCACCAACTCCTCTGCTGCCCACCCAGAGCCTCCGGTGTGATTTTGGGAGCCTCATCACTAAAAGATGTCATTTATGGATGACCTAAAAAAGGACCTGGTTTGAGGGGCTTATAAAAACCACACCAGCCTCATGAGCGTGCAGCCCCCTCTGAGCCCAGAGGCTCTGGTCAGCATCTGCCCCTGTCTGACAGGCCGGTGCTTCACTGCAGGCCTTTCCTCTGGCACTGGCGCTGAGCACCGGCATCAGCAAGAGCCAAGCCCAAGCCAGGCAGGACTTCAGCCTGAGCCACAGCTGGAAGGGCACAGCAGCACCCTGCCAGCCATCACACAAGAGTGGGCAGAGCAGCGACCAGCAGAGCTGCTTATGGCATCCAGCAGCCTAATTTCTTTAGGAGTAGGATACAACATTTAAGAGAGACTTTCAAGGACAGCCTCTGAGCAGATCACATCACAAGCCATCCAGGTGTCACTGTGCCAGCACAGATTTTTTTCTGACATTCACTGAGCACCAGAGGGATGGCATCCAAAGTCTGCTGGTGAAGTCACGGATGCATCCAAAATAACTTTCCATCAATCTGTTGATGTTTTCTCATGATCTGCCGGTGAGGACCTCCCCCTGCCTCTGCAGCAAAAGGCATTTCCTAAAGGAACCGGCAAGGCCTTGGAACAAGGCCCAAAGATGGCCTGTCCCCATGGCAGGAGTCAACACCTCATGCGTGATGCCAGGCTGGTCCATGCAGCTCTCTGTGGCAGCTCTCCTGCTTCTACAAGCTCCCTAGAGATGCTGTAGCAGTTATGTGAGGCCATTCCCAGAGTAACATTAACCAAACAGTGGGCTACAGCACAGAAAGGGATTGATGATATGGATTTGTCCCCGTGAACCCATCACCAGCCACATGAGAGCCAATGCAGTGATGAATGGTGCTGGCAAAGCAATAGAAGTCCTGGGAGGAGGACATTTCCCAGGTAAGCCCTTCAAGCAGATTTGTAAAAAAGGATCTGCAGGGCAGGAGCCCCTGGATCAGCAGCACTCCACAAGAAGCTGCGATATTGGCAGCACTGCTGCCTGTCATGGAAATCTCATGTCTGTCACTCACAAATCCTCTAATTTCATTAGAAGGGTCAAAATTCAACAGGGAATTCCCAAGCCTGCCCACATGAGTACACTCAAACAGCCAAATGCCAAAGTAACTGTTCAAAGCAGAAATGTGTGCTCCACACTGGCCAAAACCAGCCATTCCTGAGATTTACCGGCATTTCAAGCTGAAAAACTTTAGCTAGAGTTAGCAGAGCACAGTTCTGTCCTCAGGGCAGCCCTGGTCCCTAGAGCCAGGTTATGTATGATGGGATGAGACCACTGCCCATCTGTGCCCAGGCCGCGGGAAGCAGGGAAAGGCAGCAGCTGCCGGCAAACCAGGAATAGCATCTCTTAACAGCAGTATTACAGTGCCCACCTTGCCCTTCTGCTCCAGGGAGAGGGTTTGCTAAAGCCTGACATCCCACAGCTTCTCCCCTCAACTCTGCTGGTGCACGTGGTGAGCGTGCACCTCCCCGTGTGCCAGACGTGCACACCCGTACGCACACATGCAGAGTCTGTACACACAGGTGAGCGTTCCTGGGGGGTGCAGCGTGGGCAGAGGGCCCCAGGCACACAGGCACCCTCCTGGCAAACACAGACTCGGCTACACGTAGTATTAACGCATCAGCATCGCCAGTGACTGACTCCCAGAAGGAGCTCTAGATGATAGTGACAGAAACATTAATATTTGCTGACTCAAGGGCTCCACCAGGAGGAAAAACCAGCCCAGATCATCCCGTTAGGAAGGCTAGAAGGAAGATGCTCCTCTGGCAGGCTGGGTGACGGGCAGGGAGGCAACGCTTGCTCTTTCAAAGCCTTCATCGTTCAAAGACAAGGACGAGAAATGTGGATCAGCACAGTGTCAGCCGGCCAGGGGCTGGCCACAGTTCCGAGGGTGCTGCCACACACAGAGCATCCTCATCTGCTGCAAAAATCTTACCAGTCCAAAAACACTAAGAAAGATGTTGCTCATTGCCCTGCCTTCACCCACTTTATTTCCCAGCAAGGGCTGGGAATACTCACTTGACCTACAGTGGTTTCACAGCTGTCCGCTTGTGGATACCGACAATCAACTCATGGGATTTGCTGGGAGGCACATGTCTGCTTGAATGGGAACAATGGGAGCTACAGAGGCCACTTTGGAATTTAAAAGGAGGGATTCTTCCCATGAGCCTCAGCTCCTATTGCAGCCCCCAGAGACAGGTTTCTGCTCATCTGACCATTGCAGACATGTTCTTCACCATGAGACAAACACCTCCAGGAAGCACCTTGTCTGTCCCCCACTGGAACTATAGTGGAAGTCACACAGCAGCCTTATTCCAACTCAGAGCACACAGACCATATACGTTGAAGGGATGCTTTCCACCTTCTCTCTCACACACACGCCCATCAGGCTTTTTTAAGCTGGATGGCCACAGCCTGAGACACACAGAGCCCTCAGAGGCACACTGGGTTTCCGCCCAGTACCCAGCACTGGTGGGAGAGGGGACGTTGTGCCCTTCATGCCTGTCTCAAGGAGGCACAAAGGGGCTGCAGGGACACGACTTTTCAAAGGGCAGCCCTGAGAGTGCCGACACAAGCAGGTGTGAAGCTGTGCCAGCTCAGACCCAGGTGAGCAGTGCTTGGCCTCAGGCAGGTGCCTGGCCAGCCCCAGCTCAGCGGCTGAACCCCATGATGCTGTGCCCAGGCAGTCAGGGTGCCTGCCCCAAGGGCACGATGCCCTTGATATATCAGGTACCACCCACTGAAAATACATTTTCGGAGTGTTTCTTCATTGAATCTTACAGACTCCCAGAAGATTTCTCCTTTAGCCAGAAAATCCCAACTAAAAACAAAACAAAACAAACAAAAACCAAACCCACTTGTTTGCTCACTAGACTGCAAAACCTATTCCCAGGAACGAGAAAGAGCAAGTCAAGAGCTCCAAAAAGTGGAGCTCATACAATACATGGAGCACTCATAACTTTCTCCCACAACCCAAAAGCTGTGAATACCGACTTACTCTGTCACATCCCAATTTTATCACTTTGGATTTCACAAGGAAGCATGTAACTTGTAAATGAAGGCATGGGCTTCCCCACACTCAAATTTTATTGAAACTACACACATATTTTACACACAAATTGAGTGGGAGCTGTTGAACCAGACTTTGGTACTTCATATACATTTACAGAACCTGAGCACGTTGCAGTTTCATATTAGAATACTCTCTATACTCTCATCATAATTCACGAGACTCAAAATAAATGCTTTTTAGTACCTTCAGTGAGACGATAGGTTCCATTACTCCAACAACAGACCCATTTACAGTATTTTCTCTTTCTCCCCTATCAACTCAGTATTTCCAAAAGGCACTGGGTTTCCCCTCCGAGTCCACAGTTCTCTGGCAGTTGCAGGACATTAGTGAGGGCCACCAGTTCCAGCTTTTCTCTGTAATTCTCCAGGTTCCCCTCTGCCCTCTTCCAAGTACCTTAAGTCAAATGACACAGGCTCTGCTCTAGGAAAAAAAAAGCTGTTCCATTTCCATGCTCAGTACATACTCTTGATCTTTTACAGAGACTAAAAAAACCAGCCAATTTTGCTGCTTATTTTTACAGCAGGGACAGTTGTCCACTAGGAGCCATGCTAAGGCAGTGGACCTGTTTCATGGAACTCGGGTACCAGGACTATGGCTGATCTGGGCCGGCAGGGAAATAACAGTTGCACCACCCCATCGCTGATAACCTTGGGCTGTCGGCTCAGCTCATGCCAGGTGTATCAAAAGCAGCACAAAATGTTTGCAACAGTAAGACTTACAAAAGCTCTTTCACAAAATGCTGAACGTTATGAAAAATGCTTAGGTTTAATAAAGCGGAACCCTTTGTCTAGCTCTTGTACACTCACTTCATCTTTGGAAAAAAAAGAGCCTATCTATTTGTAGATAAACCAGGTACAGCTGAATAGCATCCCTCCCACCCCAAGTACCACTGCAGCACATTAACCATTCTTCAACCGCTCCATTCTCTCTGTGTGATACCAAAAAATTACAAACCGTTTTCAGGCACACAATCAAAAACCAAACAACAGTCCTTTGTAAGATGCTGCTACTCCATACTACTTCTGGGTTTGTTTTTGAAAGGTTTAATACCTTCTTTCAGAAGCTCTTCTGGGACAATGGTTCCAATGTTTGACATTAAACACACAACTTGACGTGCCTTCATACGTTACTGGGTGCTTCCTTACAGCCCGAGCAGTATGTCTGTAGCACCTCAAGGGATAATCCCTTGGAATGATATGTCTTCTCACCCCTTCAATGCACAAGTGCAGCCAAGGAGGGGAGAATATCAAATCACCTAGCATGACAGTGGGAAGATTGACAACACCCAGAGCTGGCTGTTTCAGTGTCAGATGATTACAAACACAACACAACTGCAGACTGCTTAATAAGGCACTTGATCAGTGAAGCAAGGAAAAACAGGCAGCACAAGCCAAAGAACTACAGGATGTGGTTTTTCTCCACTGTTAACAGGTGTGCCTTTTCAAGAACCATTCAAAGTCCACTGACCTGTTCAGTAACAGCTGCAAGACAAGAATCACATGTATTTGAATTAAATGCCTACCAAGACCCATCAGTTTTCCAAACAGAGTGAAAATTTTCTTCAGGCAGAACCTAAGTTAATGGGGAGATCAAACTTAATTCCTGGGTTTAATAATATTCTATAGTTCAGACCTCCTTAATGTCTTCCCACATTCAATTATTACTGTATCTGCAGCAGGATGAAACAGAAGAGCTCTTACTCTAGACAAAATCTATAAACATGAAAATAGAAAACAGGAAAATAATTTATAGCAACATTTTTACATGGACTGACACCTCATCTAGTTTTCAGATTAAAGTACCGTAACATGAGGTAAATATGCAGTTTGCTTTCTTAAAACACTACCGAAGTCTTAAAAAAGTAGTAGTATCCATGTCATTTTTAAAGATAGCATTGACAGCAGATGAGTCAAGGGAATCTTAAAAAGGCCATCCTTTTACAAAGCCATATAAATTTTATAAATGATCCCCCCTTTTTTTTTTTCAAAATGACACAGAGAGAAATATATTTACTCCTCTGACAAACAACATGAAAACCCAGGAAAAAATCCCAGCAGACTCTGATTCCGTGAGAGGAAATTAAGTCAACTTCACAGCAAAAAGGGAGATGAGCAGAGGGAGACAGTCACCACTCATTTGCCAATTTGTCAAAAATCTGCATCCAAAGTGAAGACATTGTCCACTGTTTCTGCCATAACAGCAAAACGTTGATATTCTGAAACCCGCTTCTCAAAGAAATTTGTTTTTCCTTCCAGAGAAATATTCTCCATGAAATCAAAAGGATTTTCTGCGTGAAAGACCTGGGGAAGGAAAACACTATTACACTGGTGATTCTGACAGGGAACTAATGCATTAAAAACCCCCACAACAAACAAAACTGTCAAACTCTTTCAAACTAGACCGCCTCTGGCTGCAGTATTCTGTAGGCTCTATGGACACCTATCTAAGCAAATTCAGTACTGCCACTCCCAGGAGTTTGGTCTGTGGTGAAGTTCACTTGGGCAAGGTGTTTGTTATTCTTCAAGCACTGCAGCATCTGAGCACAGCTTATGTTTCCCATTACAAACCTGCTGAGCAGCTGAAGGGAAACAATGGCCTAAATTGTTCTTGCTCTTTTACAGTGAAGCACAGGTATTAATGCTGTGGTTTCAGCTGTCACTCACAGGAAGTCCCTGCGCTCCATGTGACCTGCTCCCCAGCATGACAAGGGAGTGCTTTGTGCTGACAGCTCTCCTGGGCTGCACTGGCAGGCCAGCATTTGGGGCAATTGCATCTCTTACCTTTGAGAACCCAAGCTCCATTAGTAACCGGTCTGCAACAAATTCAATGTATTGTTTCATCAAGGTGCAATTCATTCCAATCAGACCCACAGGTAATGCCTCTGTTAGAAACTCCTAGAAGTTACAATACAGACGACATTTAGAGAAATGAAATTTAAGAAGAAAAAGGAGAGAAGACGCCTGTGTTTCACAATAACATAATTTGTGATGTTCCAGGCTCCCCAGGAAGTTGCCTGAATAAATAACTTGCATCACTAAATTCAACAAGTATCTTCTGTTTTCAGTAACTGTATCTTCCTTTATTTTCAGCCTGTTACTCTGGAAAAGGCACAAGATTTTTATCACTGCCCCTCTAATCTGCCTTTCCCCACTCCCCCAGCATAAGCTTCAGTGTAAGCTTAAGCTCCAACTTCAATAAACCTACAGACCATACTAGTGGGAACAGGGATAAATCCAGAAATCACCAGTTTCCTGCCTTCCAGCCATTATAGAATGACAGATCAGAGAGGGCAGTGATATATATGAGTGCTGAACCCAGTCATGTGTATGTTTAGGCACTGATGCAATACCTGTCAGTGTTGTGAGACCAAGCAGGAGCATTTGTCATCATCACAGGAGTGAGATGACAACAGGAAAGAAAACTAAACTAAAATCCTGCCAAATACTCAGCCATGCAGAAACTTGTGCCTGCAGAAGGGCAGCACTTCACATGAAAGAACCTGACATCAACCTCAGAAAAAGCCAGAGCCCAGCACGATACACGTGGCCAGAACAGACCCTGTCCTGAGGACACGCAGAGATGTGAATACAATGGGGAGAGACAAAGATCCTGAAAGGACAGATGTAAACAAACTCCTCTCTAGGAGACAGCTGCACTTGGACTAGATGATTATTGTAGGTCCCTTCCAACTGGAACTATTCTATTCAGTATCAAATAAGACAGCTTCCCTTCCTTTCTGTCATTAAGGAGAAAACCAGCTGCCAGCTTCAGCTTCCCCCAGTTGCTTGACAACTGAATCAGAAAGTCTCTGACTTACTGTCACCATTAAGGAAGAGGGAGAGAATTGCATCAGGGATCCAAGCCTGAGCCAAGTATCAAACACAGAATCCCAACAGTTAGAAGTTAATTTGTTCATTTCACACATCAGACTGGGCCTGTGCTGCCCATGACGCTGGCACAGCCAGGATTACCTGCTCAATTTCTACAGCATTAACGATGATCTCACGGACTCGCTCTTCTGACGGTCTGTTCACTAAATAACGGAACATTAGACAAGCAAAATCACAGTGTAGACCCTGAAATAAGGGAACAATGGAAAAAACAGTCAGTTTTCCCCTCCTCCACACAGTTTGCTCTTATTTTCAGGCAGCCTCATTCGAGTTGAAGTTTCCCAGCCTTCTGCTTTTTTGAAAGTCTTAGTGCTATCACATGTAATGTGGACTTGTAGTTTACAATCCAGTAACATCTCAAATCCAAGACATGCCACCTATGCCAAAATAACGCTCAGCACACATGTTTCTCAGGTAAAATTTTTCTGAGGGCTGCTCTACTGTGAGGGATCCTACACAGAGCCCTGCTGATCTCTGCCTCCCGTCAGGGAGGATTTTGCAGAAAGACTTCTACATCAAGACCGGAAAAACTACTTGTGAGTTAAGATAGTCTGTCTACCTCCTCTTTGCTTCGAGATACTTGATTTAAATTCTTTCAGTAGCATTTCTTCCCTTGCTTCTCCCAACAGCATTTTCAACAAGGCAGATTCAGATTAGAGTCACCAAACCCAAGATTAACAAATCATCTCGGACCCAACCAAACTCCCCTTCTCATTTCGCCCAGCTATCCTACACAGGGCCTAGTAAACTGTGCTCCTTTCCAGGATTTCCAGAAAATCTCCCACCAAGGTAAGAAAACATCATGAGACAAGCAACCCCTCACAGTCTGCAGGGGGTACCAGACAGCTGCTCCAAGAGGTGCCTCAGCTTCTCTTTGACTCGCCTGGGTACAACTTGATGCTCTGGCTTCAGCCATACCCACCACTGCCAGACTAAAGGAGCACTGCACTACCATCTCTCCTCTCAACAGCAAGGTGGTGCTTACACCCAATAAGCACCAAGAGGGCACATCCAGAGTGAAAACCATCAGAAGGATTTGGCAGACTAAGGGCTACAAGACAATCCAATACTATGATTAACAAGGGTCAAAACAAAACCTGGGGGCTGACCGATTAGAGAACTGTTCTGCTGCAAAAGACTTGGGAGTCTTGGTGGGTGACAAGTTGACTGAGCCAGCAGTGCCCTTGTGACCAGAAGGGCCAAAGGTATCTCAGGGTGCTTCAGGAAGAATGTGGTCAGCAGGTCGAGGGAGGTGATCCTCTCCCTCTGCCCGGCTCTGGTGTGGTCACGTCTGGACTGCTGTGTCCAGCTCCAGGCTCCTCAGTGGGAAAGAGACAAGAAGGTACTGGAGAGGGTCCAGCAGAGGTCACAAAAATGATGGGGGGTCTGGAGCATCTTTTTTATGAGGAGAGACTGCAGGAGCTGGGCCTGTTTAGTCTGGAGAAGAGAACACTGAGGGGGGATCTCATTAATGCATATGATTATCTCAAAGGTGGTGGTGTGGTTTAGGAATGGTACTCCCTAGTTCAGTACCCCCACCAAAATTCTTCCAAAACAGATGCCACTTGCTCGTTCTCCCCCAGCTTCCCCTTGCCTTTTTCTGCTCTGGGGATGGGTAAGAACAATTTAGTGGAAACAGCAATGAGATAACAAAAGGAACAGTAACAGCAACAGCAATATGAATAACAAAATGTGTAAGACAAAGAAACTATTTACATGGAAAGCCCGTGACAAATACCTACCTGCTCTTCCCAATTACATTTCTTCCCACTGGAAGGAATGCCCTTCTTCTCAAAAGCAGGAGAGGGAGTCCCTTTTCCCCACCCCTGTCAATGACCTGATATGGTACCCAATAACATTAGGGTCTTAGCCATGCCCACACAGCTCCAGGCTCTATCGCCTCACAGCTACTGCAAAAAATTAACCCTGTCTTTGGCTGAAGCCAGGACGGGTAGGTGCCAAGAGAATGGTGCCAGGCTCTTTTCAGTAGTGCCCAAAGACAGGACTAGGAGCAATGGCTATAAACTAGAACACAAGAAATCTCACCTCAACATGAGGAAGAACTTCTTTATGTAAAATGTGACAGAGCACTGGAACAGGCTGCCCAGGGAGACTGCAGGGTCTCCCTCTCTGAAGACATTCCAAACCCACCTGGACACATTCCTGTGTCACCCGCTCCAGGTGACCCTGCTTGGCAGGGGCGTTAGACTGGATGATCTCCAGAGGACCCTTCCAACCCTAACAATTCTGTGATTCTATGAAAACCTTTTTGGAAAGGCTATAAAATCCTTGTGATTTGGGTCACAAAACAGCCCTGAAATAACGTAACTTGGGAAATATCCGCCCCTCTAGCAACAGCATTAGCTGCCTGCTGCAAGGCTTCCCATGGTCATATCCAGGGCAACATCACCAGCAGGATGCAGACGTGCCTGGCTTCTCCCATGAACCAGTGTGCTCTGCTGACTGGTGCTCCCACCAGCTTTGCACCTTTAAGTATCAGAGATGCACCAGCTCAAGAATAGCCTGGGAACAGAGCCTGCAGCTCAAAAAACACACTGAGTGTTAATCATTTATCTGTCCAGGTGCATCAAAAAACAGTTTGTAGTTTTCCATTGTGGATTCTTTTTACTGCCACTGGGTTTCAATGCAGGTGCTCTGTGCACCAAGCTTTAACCTTTGTAACAGCACTGCAGTTGGAATTATGCCAGCAGAGCTCAAAAAAAATTTTAGTCTTTTGGTGCTTGACTCTGCAGAGAAATACAGTTACACTCATTCACCTGCAAGCGATCCTTGTAACAAATCCTGCCTCACTCAAATGGATCAGCTCATAATGACTCACAGAAGACACAAGGAAGGTGAAGGCTGAAGAACTATTTGTTTTTCCTTACTCATTATATCACTTGCTTCAAGAGTGTCTTTTAAAGACATATCATAAGATATCTCATTTCAAAGCAGTTTATCTAACCCATGAAAATTACTTCCATTATGAAAAAGCTCTTTACACTTTAAGACCAACTCTGCTAAGTTACAACCACTAGCATGTTTATACTGCATAGAAAACTGGTCTTTCTACTTTTTCAGTGCTGACAGCGATGTAAGTAGTGCAGTGCAGTCCCCAGCCATAAACAACAGCTACCAACTTGCAGGGAGAAAGGAAAAAGAAAGGAAGGAAGCAGTGAAAAGAAGGGGCACGTGTAAGTACATGGCCTGTCACATTTGGTGTGCTGACATGCAGCCCCTCAGACACCTCACATCTTAAGAAGCACTCTCCTCAAAGGCAGATCTGTAATTGTCCCCTCCCAGGAGATTCTATCGCTGTGCAGCAGCACAAGACCATGGAGAGGAGTGGTATCTGCTGCTTCTGCAGCAACCTGCGACAGCGGGCTTAGTGATGGATGCAGGCGGCTGTCTGCAAGCTCTGGGACCCACAACCAGGAGCAGGTGGGGAGTGGTACTTGGAGCCCACTTGAACCTGCCTGAAGCAGCTGAAGCACGGCAAGTCTGAGAGTCACACACTATCCAGGTCCTTGCTCCAGCCAGCCTGCCCTGCAGCTGGGGCCCATGCAATTCCACCCTACGCCTTGAGCAGCCAGTCCTTTGCCTGCCTTCACAGCACAGGAAAACAAATATTCCCTTCAATCTAAAAAATCCACCTCTTTGATAATACTACATGCATTGGTGTGCTGGTTTTGGGAAGAGTTGGTCTTCTTCAAGTATGGTATGGGGCTGTGTTTTGGATTTGTGCTGAGCACAGGGTTGATAATATAGAGATGTTCTTGTTATTGCTGACAGAGGCAAGGCCTTTTCTACTTTTCATACTGCCATGCTGGTGAGGAAGCTGGGGGTGCATGGGAGGTTGGGAGGAGACACAACACCTGTCCTGAGCTGGGACAGGTGACCCAAACTGACCAAAGGGATATTCCAGACCATGTGACATAATATTCAGTATATAAAGTGGGGAGAGGCGGCATTTGGAGTGATGGAGTTCATCTTCCCAAGTCATCATTGCACTTGATGGGGCCCTGCTCTCCTGGAGATGGCTGAACTCCTGCCTGCCCCTGGGAAGCACTGAATTAATTCCTTGTTTTGATTTGCTCGTGTCTGTGACTTTTGCTTTCCCTATTAAACTGTCTTCATCTCAAACCATGAGCTTTCTAGCTTTTACCCTTCCGATTCCCTCCCTGATCCTACTGGTGGGGGAGTGAGAGAGTGGTAGCATGGGGCCTGATTGCTGGCTGGGGTTACCCACAATTGGGACACCAGTATTTATGTTTACTCCCTTTAAAAACAGGTATTTCTGTTAAGGGACCCAGTGGCACCCAGGCTTTACGTTCATTAATGCTGTTGGCTGGGTAGAAAACTGGCTGGGTGGCCAGGCCAAAAAGTGTGGTGAGAATTAAATCCAGTTGGTGGCTGGCCACAGGCAGCATTCCCCAGGGCTCAGTTATGTTATATATGCCATATATATGTATATATATGTGTGTATATATATATATATATATATATTTATTACTGGCCTCGGTGGTCAGTCCTGTTTAATATCTTTATCAATGACCTGGTAAAGTGGATTGAGTGCACCCTCAGTCAGTTTGCAGAAGACACCAAGTTTGGTAGGAATGCTGATCTGCTGGAGGGTAGGAAGGCAGAGGGATCCGGACAGGCTGGATCAGTGGACTGAAGACAATGGTATGAGGTTCAACAAGGCCAAATGCCAGGTCATGCATTTGTGCCACAACAACCCCATGCAGTGCTACAGACTTGGGGCAGAGTGGCTAGAAAGCAGCCCAGCAGAAAAGGACCTGGGGGTGCTGCTTGAGAGTGGCTGAACATGAGCCAGTGTGTGCCCAGGTGGCCAAGAAGGCAATGGCATCCTGACCTGTATCAGGAATAGCAAGGCCAAAGAACCAGGGCAGTGACTGTGCCTCTGTACTCAGCACTGGCAAGGTCATATCTTGAATCCTGCGTTCAGTTTTGGGCCTCTCATTACAAAAAGGACATTGAGGTGCTGCAGCGTGTCCAGGGAAGAGCAAGAAAGCTGGTGAAGGGTCTGGAGCACCAGTCTTATGAGGATTGACTGAGGGAGCTGGGGGTGTTTAAGCTGGAGAAAAGGAAGCTCAGGGGAGACCTTGTCACTCTCTACAACTACCTAAGAGAAGGTTGTAGTGAGGTGGGGTCGGTCTCTTCTCCCAAGCAACAAGCAACAGGACAAGAGGAAACGGCCTCAAGTTGCATCAAGCAGGGGATTAGATTGGATATTACAAAAAACTCCTTCATGGAAATTGCTGTCAAGCATTAGAATAGGCTGTTCAGGGAAGTGGATGAGTCACCATCCCTGAAGGTATTTAAAAGACACGTGGATGTGGCACTTAAGGACACGGTTTAGTGGTGGACTTAGCAGTGGCAGGTTAACAGTTTGATTCAGTGATCTTAAAGGTCTTTTCCAATCTAAATGATTCTATGATTCTATAATTATTGGTAAAAGCCTGCTTCTTTCCCCTTTCTCTGTCAAGACTATGGGTTCTTCATGAATATATTTCTGCCCTTTCCCCTGGAAACTCACTTTTCTTCCCAAACAGTGTGTAGGACATGCCACATTACCTCATCTCTGCTAATAAGTTCATTGGAGAAAGTCAGTCCAGGCATCAGGCCCCTCTTCTTCAGCCAAAATATAGCAGCAAAGGAACCAGAAAAGAAGATGCCTTCCACTGCAGCAAAGGCAACCACTCTCTCACCTGTTTAACATAACACATTTCTCATTAGACACAAATTGCTGTATTGCTCATCAGCAAGATGCACCATTTGCATCAGACAGAGGGATGCTGGAGAGGAGCAATCCCCTTTGCAGCACCACATGCTGTCCTTGACCACACCCTGCAGCAGATCCCGAGCCACAGAGGGTCTACACACCCCACAGCACTCAGCCACAGGCAACACCAGCAGAACTGAAGAACCAGGGCACCCACTGAAACTGACACAGATCAGAAGCAAAAGAATGTAATTGTCCAAAGTGGCCAAGACATTAGTATTCCATTATCTCTTTCTCCTGAAAGGCTGGAAAGCAGCTGTGTTAACTGACAGACAGAACTAAGAAAATAGTCATATTCTTATAAATTAAACAAAACACCCTACCCCACAATTTCTTCTTGTTGGGAATCTACATGGAATCATATTCTTACAAGAAGACTGAAAGACTACAGGATGTAAGTCAAGACACAAATAACTATTGGTGCTATCCCACCTTTACTCCAAGGAAAGCAAGGCACTGTTGGTCCCAGTTCTCCCTGTTCTCTACATGAATGTATTTCTTCAGACTACGAGACCATCTGACTGTTTAGTGAAGCCACATCATTCCATGTACACTACTTCAAACAACTTCACAGGCTCATTGTGTATGTTCTAACATTAAGAGCTTTTGCACTAAGTTCTGGTGCCTTTTCCCAATAAGAACTGCACAGAATTTTGTTAATAAAATAACCCAAAATAGCCAGATGTCCCACTTCTTCTATGAGATACAAATACCAACTGCTGGCTCATCTGAAGAAATTCAAGTTAGGAAAAAAGCACAGAGAGAAATACCAACTTACAAGTATCACAGAAGTTATTAAGGAAAGAATTTTTCTGGCAACACTAAAAATCTCATCGGTTATTTCTATAGAGGAATGGAGAAAGGCTGCTCATAAAATATAGGTTTAATGAAGCACAAGCCTGATTACATATTTGGATAAAATGCATGAAGTTTGGAGGCAGGGAACAGGGGCTACACTGTTTTTTGAGAACCTTCTGATTCCTGGCACGCCCCACACTGCTGGGAGCCAAACAAAAGGAGGACGAAGGGGCTCCACACATAGCAAGCAAAGCCAGACTGGGAGCGCCAGGACAGAACAATGTACAGCTACAAAAAATAACTCCTCTCAAAAAAGAGCTGTGAACAGATACCACAGAAGAATGATGTTCAGATTTATTTGGTTCACCAGGCTGAATCTCTCCATCTCCTACACTTTCTCGAAATATACAGGATGTTTGCTTTAAAAACCTCACCAGAGTGCACTCATTATGCATTTCAGCTACAGCACACCCTTCAGAGTCAACACTGTAAGAATGCAGAACACTGGAAAGGATGCCCTGCACCATGCTGATGGAAGCTGAGCCAGTGCCCCAACTCTGAAATGAGAGACAAAAACTAGAAACCTGGTCCCAACAGCAAACCAGAAACACCAGAAATAGATGGTTCTTGAATCTTTTTTGTCCAGGCTCAGTCACACCTCAGTTACAAAAACTCTCCATGGATCTGTCTATATGAACATGAACACAGAAAATGCCTGGACTTGCAAGACTTCAGCTGCCCAGTTCTGAACACCAAATACAAAATAAGAACCAACTAGAAGAAATAATCAAAACTAGAAAATAAGGTCGACAAGCAAAAACTGAGGAAGCCGGGGTTTTTCAGTATAAAAACAAAAAAAAAGACTGAGAAATCTACAAGCATTTTTCATAACATGATTTCAGGGGGCACTGCCATTACTGTATTTCTCTAGCTGAAGATAGAAACATACATGCTCACCAGAAGTTACTTCTAGTTCTTTAGTTAAACCAGAGACCCAGAAGCCACTACATCTGTGGAGAATTTCATTTCATGTTCCAGGGGTGCAGCTTACTCGCAGAAGATCAACAACAGAATATATGCAACAGAAACAAGTTTTTAAAAAGCTACACACCAAAAGTGGATTCTTGGTCTTCAATCCACTTCAGAGCCCAGTCTGCTTTCTTCTTAACACAAGGCATTGTTTCAATGGCATTAAATAAGAAATCCCTATAGAAGAAAACAGAGACAAAACATCAAAACAGTGATTTATGTAAATCTGCCCTGGTTGTCCCTTCCAGCTCCACCACACAGAGGATCCCATTACACATGGCTCTGAACTAACCCAAGTAAGAGACCATTCCCACCCCAAAGGGGTGATGATCTGTCCTGGTTTTGTCTGGGATAGAGTTTGTTTTCTTCCTAGTTGTTGTACAGTGCTGTGTTTTATATTTAGAATGAGAATTATGTTGATAACACACTGATGTTTTAGTTGTTGCTAAGCAGTGTTTACACGAAGTCAAGGACTCTTCAGCTTCTAACCCCACCCCACCAGTGAGCAGGCTGGGGGGCACAGGAAGCTGGGAGGGGACACAGCCAGGACAGCAGACCCCAAGTGGCCAAAGGGATACTCCATACAATGTCATCCTCAGAACATAAACTAAGGGGAAAGCTGGCCAGGGGCTGCTTCTCAGGAACTGGCTGGGCATCAGTCAGCAGGCAGTGAGCAACTGCATTGTGCATCACTTGTTTTGTATATAATTATTATTATTTTCCTTTTCTGTCCTAGCCAACTGCCTTTACCTCAAACCACTAGTTTCACTTTTTCCCCCAATTCTCTCCCACCCCAGTGGGCGGGGGCAGGCAGTGTGTGAGCTGCTGTGGGGTGTTTAGCTGCCTGCCAGGTTAGACTATAACATGGTCTCTGGTAACAAGGGCAGAGGGAGGCAAAGGTGCAGAAGGCAACAAACCCAAGGGCTCAGGGGAGGCAAGCTGTGAACTCAAACATCCCATGCCAGGAGTGCTCACCCACCAGACCACAATGCCTCTCAGACTTGAAGCCAGCCACTTCAGTCTATCCACAGAGCAAAACCTCATCTTGCCCAACTCCACAAAAGGAACTGGACAACTCCCACGTGCACAGACTCTGTTCCCATGCTGAACACCTGAAAGGAAACCTTGCCGTTCTCCCACCATCACCAACACAGGATGCCACCGTGGGAAAGCAAGCTCTGCCTGACCATCACCATGGTGGAGTCTCTTGAGGGAAAATGCTGCTTTTCAAACATATTACTGTTTGGACTAGGAAGTTCTTCAGACAACAAAGGTGATGGAACTCTCCAAAGAACTCAATCATTCAAAAATAAGCAGTTCAAGTTGTATTAAAAAGCAGTGACAACAAAAAGGCTGAAAGGACGCAATACATTGACTGCTGTATATTAGAAACACCATTTTGATCACGACCACTCAATTTCCTCGGGCTGATCCTTTGCTGATGCAAGGGCAAGCACCGCAGGAGCACGATAACCTCAAGGAGCTCATCTAACCTTTTACATTTCACATAGGCCACACTTCCAGCAATAAAAGACTTATACAAATACTAACCAACCTTCTGATACTCAAAACAAGCCTTGGTCAGTAATACTCCTCTCCATTTTGGGGGTCAGGCATGCAGGCCTTGAAACCTTTAGGGAACCTTCCCCAACTCCCCCAGAAAGTCAGTATGAAACAGGAGACAGCTGCTGCTGCCCTACAGCAGTGCCACTGGCTTCAGTGACAGATTTTCCACAGGTTTGTAACACGTCCAGAGGTTTACCTTTTCTTGGGATCTTTGATGTAGGTGTCTATGAGCAAGCTGTACATCTCTGAGTGAACGTTCTCAATGAGAATCTGAAAGCCATAGAAACAACGAGCTTCTGGGATCTGCACCTCCTGACTAAAACGTGCCACCTACCAAAACCAGAAAGCACGGCAATGAGAACAGTAAAACAGTCCTGCACAACACTACTCTGAGCTTCAGAGGAGAGACAATCAATCTCTGCTACAGAGACAGCATGGGAGCAGTTCGGTCCTACTTTGTTCACAGACACGTCAATAAGATAGCTGTGGTGCAGAGGAAATAAAGCAGTAAATACGTCCAAGAGCTGAAGCATGAGGGCACACGTACACAGGAGAAGAACAGAAAACAGAAATAATGCAATACTAAACACTTCGCACTGAACAAAGCCTCAGACTTTTTGTTCATCATAAAAATATAAACAGCATGACATAAGGCATGTTCATGCAATACATGCACATATTTTCTGCATGTTATAAACATTCAAACATTTGAGACTTAAACTGGGCATTTGCAGATAGATACCACTGCTAACCTGTAATGAGAGATTCTCCAGCCCAGAACAGATCTCAACAGGGAAGAACTCCCCACCTTTTTAGCAGCACCCACCTGCAGCCTAAGAGATTCTAAGGATGCCATTCAGTGAGAACAAAACAGATTTTACCAAAATGAGGAATACATATCACAGCCATGGTCTGTATTCCCTACTTTTCAATTAACATGAGTACAGGAAAAATATGGGGTTCTATTAATTCATTCAGAAATGCACATCCCACAGCCAAGTAGGGGCTGAACTTAAAAACAGTGTCCCAGAGTGATGTGATCTGGAGTCCTGATGACCACAGCTGACCCAATTTAACTCAAACACTGCTCCCAGAAGAACAGGCTGCTTGTTCCACTTGACAAAGGTGAGATGGAAAGAAAAAAAGTACACATTTAATAAAGCTAGGTATTAATGTGAAAAAGCCAAAATGGAAAGTTACTAAGACAATAACATGACTAAGTATTCAAGCCCTCTGTAAGTCTTTCTCACCAGGTTTTCATTTACAATTCCATCACTGGCTGCAAAGAATGCCAGAACATGAGAGATAAAGTATTTTTCATCTGCTTTCAGCTTGTTCCAGTGAGGAAGGTCCTTTGACAAATCAACCTAATGAAAAGAAAAAAGAAAAACATTGTTGTCCTTCGGCATTTGTCATTCTGTAAAAACAGAAGCAGCCCAGTCAAGTGACTGAGGCAGAGTTTTGGCATTTGCTTTCAAATCTTTACATGTAGAGAATTTAAATACTTGTGACTGTAAAAGACAACAGATACACTGCAGTTCTGTTGTCTCTCTCTGCAACAGTAACATCATGTACTTGTTTCACAGTTTACACTTTTGTAATTTGGAATAAAAATCAGTGTCCATTGAATAAATAAATGAGATTTTGAAAAGCATTAGTATCTTTTTGTCACAAGTATGAACATGCACCAGTAAAGAGAGCTCACTCTGAGACACTTAAACTTTACTTGAAATAAATGCTGGTACTCCAAGAAAGCTATACCCAAGACTGAGGGGACTTTTGCCTTTGGCAGGTGTTCAGCCTCCATCTTGTCAAAGAATGGTAAGGAGCAAACACCGTGCAACTGCTCTTGTCTATCACACCAAACCCTAGCCATGAGAGAAAACCACAGCTTCCTTCACATGGGCCTTGTTTGTTTGTTTGTAGGATTTCTGAACCAAAGCAGCACTTCAGTGGAGTCAGAAGTGAAAAATGCAGAGGACCCACAGATGGTAGGACAGTGTAAGAAGGAACCAGTGACACAGTAAAAGGGAAATGCTGATAAGGCAGGAGTTCAAATGCTTTTTAACGGTTTAAATGAAGCTCTGCTGCAACAGGACAGCAAGCCTCCCTGGCAGGCAATGAAATATCACCTCCACAAACAGCTGCTCCTCATCATCCCATGATGCTTTCTGCTCTATTTAGAGCCTGCCAGTGCTTTCACCTCACTCCTCTGCAATCGCAGACCACTGCTCGCAAACGAGCAAAGAGTGCATAAGCTTTGAGTTGGAATGACCAGCTTCCCCTGGCAGGTGATCTCTCCAAAGCAGTGCAGTGCAGTGCTCAGAGGCCTGCACTGCTGCAAGCACTGCTCAGGTCTAGCTAACCAGCAACCGTGGGGAAGAGCTTAGAGCTTGCACTGTAACATGGGGCAAGCACCTCACCGGGGTGATCAGGAGTCAGCTAAATGCATTTTTAGCAAGTGTCCCTGATTAACACCATCTCTCTGGAAATTTCGGTACCTAATATTAAGGAACAGCATGAAATTTCCCACAGCATCTTACATGGGCAAGGAGTTAGTTGCAGGTTCAGAGACCACAGCAGGATAGGAGCTATCTGACCACAAATCAGAGCAATCTGACTTAGGATTTCTCTATAACCAGAGAAGTACCCCAGGACACAATTCCACCTCATCCTAAACTAAGCATCTAAAGCAGCTCTGCTGAATCACCCTGTGGAAGCAGCTTGCTTGCCACTGTCGATGAAGGGAGTTTGCTTTGGTGCTGGCACCTCATGTTCGATGCAATTAACTCCAACCTTTGCAACACGGAAGCCAGCAGCAGAGCCAGGAAAGATGCACCAGGACCCCAGTGGTCTGACTGCCTTTTGCCAACCCACTGGCCCAGGGCTCACCTCTTCTGCTGTCCAAAAGGAGGCCTGAGCCTGCTTATACATCTTCCATATGTCTGGGTACTGGATGGGGAAGATGACAAACCGGCGGTGATTTTTTCTGAGTAGAGGCTCTTCGTCAAGGTCTGAGCCATTTTCAGCAGCACTCGATGAGCTCTGAAAATAAAGCACAGTTCTGGTTAAAGTTACCGTTATTTATTCCTCCTTCTCGCACTATCCAAAAGGCGTGGTTTAAAGTTCACCCATGTCTCACAGACGCTCACCTGCCCCCCTGGGATGGATACACTGCCTGTCCCCGGGGTACGCGTCCCCTCGCCCTCCATCCGTGCTCCCGGCAGCACTGCCTGTCCTCCCGGCTCTACCCAGCACAGCTCACACCAACCGCCCCCTCCCAGCTGTGCTGGCGCCAGGAAGCACCCGCACCTGCGTGCCAAAGACAAAGCCTTCTGCAGCACGAGGAGGAAATCTGCCCTGGGAGACGTCAGCCACTGTGGTACCACACACGGAGAGACACGCGTGAGGTCACAGCATGGTGCTGCATCCTGCAACCAGCACAGCCCCACCAGGCTCACTGCCCAGGTACCTCCCAGCCATTTGCTTTACAATCAGCCATTAGCACCTGGATGGACTTCCTTAAGAAAGCCATGAGATCATGGCAACTAATGGCAGCTGACAGAGGACAGCCCTGTGCCACAGCGAGTCTCAGCATGGAGGTCCGTGTATGCAATCTGTGAGGGCAGCCCACACACCGGCGCAGGTCTGGAGGCTGCTCTGGAGGCTCTCCCTCAAGGGCTGATATGAAGCTAACGTGCCTCTTCCCAGCAGCTGGCAGCAGGAAAACCCCTGCCTGGAGTCACCCATCTCCACCCTGACCCTTCTGTGCGGGCTCCCAGAGGACATCTGTGCACAGCTCTTCCTCAGAGAGCTCCCAGCCCAGCCGAGGTGGGGACAACTGACATTTAGGAAACAGGCCAGTGAAAAGCAGCAGGGAGGGCTCTCTGAGCAGGGCCTTCACCTCACCTCTGGCTGGGGACATCTGCTCCCAGGATCAATCCCTGCATCCCTGCAGACATGCCACCAAGCACCTACTAGAAACAACTGCTGTGAAGAGCTGTCAGGACAGCATGCTGCAACCTTTGCAGAAGAGCCAGTGACTCACACTGATCAGAAGTGCAGCCAGCAGGACACCTTTCTGGGTTGGTTCCGAGATCCCACTGACACTGCTGTAGAGGATAACTAACCACAGGCAGTATACGAGGTGTCATGTATAAGACAGCAGAGAAGGGGAGCTGATGGTTTTGAACACCGTTATTTCTACCCTCCTGGAGGTGCCAAAGTCCTTTCCCAACCCAGTCTGCTTTTAACTACTCACATAATAAAAAGCATTCCTTTACTTCAATTTGGAAAATATCCTCAAACAAATAATGCCACTCACATTTTAAAAAACAAACAAAACCCAAACACACATGCACATTGCATAGCTGGCATAGATACCGCAGATGCCCAATGAATACATCAGGGAAGCACATTCTGGGTTACAATTCTACCACTTTATTAAAATTTTAAATATTACTCAATTATACGAGACAGATTTCCCAGCATCATCTTGCAGAGTCTCTGCTAAAGGCCATGAGAGTGCAAGACCTTTTTTACTTCCCAGGACATAGAGATGGTTACAATAACTCACTGGAATTGGGAGAATTTGGGGTTGGCAGGTTTGGCACCTTGTCTTAGCATACACCTTCTCAGGGCCTGACATGCAGCCAACAACTCCATCTGCTTCTGCACCAGCTGTCATCCTTGAACATGGAAACACTGCAGAAGCCTTCCCTGTTAGCCCAGCCACTGCTGGCTCATGGACAGCTTGTTGTCCTCCAGGACCCCCAGGTCCTTCTCTGCAGAGCTGCTTCCCAGCAGGTTGGCCCCCATCCTGTACTGGTGCCTGGGGTTGTTCCTCCCCAGGTGCAGGACCTGCATTTGACTTTGCTGAGTTTCAGATGGTTCTTCTCTGCCCATCTCTCCAGCCTGCCAAGGTCCTTCTGAAGGGCTGCACAGCCCTCTGGGGCATTGGCTCCTCCCGGCTTTGTGCCATCAGTGAACTTGCTGAGGAGGCATCTGCCCCTTCATCCAAGTCACTGAGGGATAAGTTAAACAATACTGGGCCCCGCATTGAACCCTGGAGGACACAACCAGTGACAGGCCTGCAACTTGACCCTCTGATGTTGACTACAACCCTTCGAGCTCTGCCATTCAGCCAGTGCTCAATCCACCTCACCATCCACTCATCCAGACCACACTTTCTGAGCTTTTCTGTGAGGGTATCATGGGAGACACTGGCAAAAGCCTGGCTAAAGCCCATGTAGACAAAATCCACTGGTCTCCCTTGTCTATTCAGCCAATTGTCCCGCCACAGAAGGTAATCAGATTGGTTAAGCACGAGTTCCCTTTGGTGAATGCATGGTGACTACTCCTGATGACTGTCTTGTCTTCCACGTGCTTAGAGACGGACTGCAGGATGAGCTGCTCTATCATCTTTCCAGGGATTCAGGTGAGGCTGACTGCCTTGTGGTTTTAAAAACTGTACAAATATTTTTTTAAATAAATGGTTTTGGTTGTTGGGGTTTTTTTTAATTTTAAAAAAGGAAAGGTCAGTCACAGAGACTACACCGTACTGAAACCTCCTGCTCAACCTATATCTCACCTCCTTGATCACCTTCAGGCGTTGAGAGGAGTTTCACAGGCAGGCTCCTGTGAAAGGAGCCTTTCACAGGCAGGCTCTAAACTGGCAGGAAGGCAGCTAGTGGCTACAGGACAATCCCATCTTCTCTAACTCAATTTCAAGCGCATGGCACATTCTGATCACTGCTGAGGCTTCTGAGCAGTCACCATCTTGTGCTGAAAGAGCATAATGCATTCCCTGCCTTGCCCTCCTGGACCCAGGAGGCACTGGCAGGAGTATGGGGGGCAGGAGAAGGTAACAGTCACTACTAGGTCAACACAACCTTCAATCTGCACCCCAGATCTTTTCCTTAATGCTGTGATGGTGTATAAAACAGTCAACACTCACCATAACGACAAAGAGCACCCAGTTTATAACATGTATGTGCTTCATTCTCTTCTGACAACATGATCCAAACACATAAAAGAGCTGAAGCTGGTGGGCAGAGGCCAACCTTGCTCCAGCAGGGTCAACCAGAGCAGACTGCACAGCGCCGCATCCAGATGAGGCTTCAGTATCTCCAAGGATGGAGACTACACAGCCTCTGTGAGCAACTTGTGCCAGCATCTGACCACCTTCAGGAAAAACAAGTGTTTTCTTACATGTAAATGCAACCTCTTGTGCTTCAGTATGTGACCAATGCCCCCAGCCCCACCATGGGGCACCACTGAGGAAAGCCTGCCTCTATCTCCTTTACTCCCTCCACTAGGTATCTACACACACTCATGAAATCCCCTGGAGTCTTCTCCAGGCTGAACAACCCCAGCACTCACACCCTCTCTTCGTATGACAGATGCTGCAGTCTCTTAACCATCAGCCCTTTGCTGGACACACTCCAGTACATCATATCCCCGTTATTCCGCAACTGCGAGACACAAGCTCTTCTGGTGATGACAATAAACCGAATGGACAACAAAGACTGCTTAGGGGTACTGAAACTCCTTCCATTAATTTCAAATTCAGCAAACCAGGAAATAATTAACATATATGCACTCATACAACCATCACCCCACAGCAACAGCTGCTGGGCTACAAGTATCACAGTTACACACGCCCTACATCAGCTGTAGCCAGAGAAAAAGCTCAAGGTGCTGGCAGAGCCAGCACTGTGATGTGGCACATACACTCGATGGTATGTGACCGTGAACCCTCACACACCCTAGTAAGAGGCTACACGTGCATCCCACGAGCTCCCAAAGCACTCAGGCCAGCCTTGGGCAACACAGGCCATGCCAGCAGTGAGACTGGGAAGACCATCACCATTCCTGGGAGAGATGGCTTGCACTGCACAGCGTCTGAGGAGCACACCTCCTGCTGGTTCCACATGCCTGAGGGGACGCACAGGACTGACTACCATGCACCTCTTCACTATGGGTACAGCATGTCACTGTTCAGGGGGAAACAGTAAGGGGTTTCTTACACTTGCATTTAACATGGCACACCTGGTTTTGGATACTTGAGTACTGATGAGACACAAGGGTTTGGGAAGACCCTTTCTCCTCACACACCTCAGCCTGGCTTAGCATGGTTATACTGAGGGGACACCAGAACGTAGCTCAGACACCTCGCAGGGGCAGACTTGCCTGGTCCACAGGGCCTAGGAAGCCAGGAACATCACCAACACCCACACCTGCCTCCATAGCAGCTCGGGGCAGAGGGGACGAGCTCTACTTTCCCGGCCCCGGCAGGCGCAGCTCTGCAAGCCCAGAACCCTCGGGGCGGCAGGGCCGGCGATGCCCAGACCCCGTGCTAAACAGCCCGCGGCCTCCGGTCGGAGGCCCGCATCCCCCGCAGGTGCTGCCAGCGCTCCCGATCCGGGCCGGCGGCCCGCATCCCCCGCAGGTGCTGCCAGCGCTCCCCGGGCCCCAGATGCCCGAGCGGTCCGGCCCTGCTGAGCCCGGGCGGGATAAGGGCGCGGGGAGATGGGCCTGTGCCCTTTCCAGGGCTGTCCGAAGCAGCAGATCCCCGGTGCCCGGGGTCTCCCCGAGGCGGCCCGGCCCGGCCCGGCGGGGAGGCAGCCCAGCGCCCGGCGGTGCGGGAGG
>VZTA01023848.1:3673-38578 GCA_013398855.1 Mohoua ochrocephala | reverse complement strand
GAGGCCGCTCCTCCCCCGGGGAGGACTCAGTAATTGCATAACAAACGCAGAGTCGGAGCGCTTGGAGGCGCTCGCCGAGGGCCTGTCCGTGAAAAGTACGATTGATATTTGCTTCTCTCCCTTCTTGCAAGCAGAGAGAGCGTCAAAAGATTCTAGTGTCCCCTTTCCAGAAAGGTAACTTTCGGTGTTGCTTTAAGAATTCCTGTGCCCTTAAGAATGTTGGGGTATTTTTTTTAAAGGCACCTGTCTGCCACAGTGACTGAGACCTCCCCTCTCTCCACTCCCAAGCATGGGAAGGGGAGTCAGGCCAGCCGGGCTCCTCGGGACTGCATCTCTTTCCTGCGGCTTTGTTATGCCTTGTGAGAGACGCTCAAGCCTCACCAGGGCAGGGGGTAAGAAGAGTTCGGTGGAGAGATCTGTGCAGCACGGCTGACTAAGCACAAGAACAGCTTTGGCTTTCTTATATAGTTTTCCGAGCAGCAGAAACACGTGCCTGAGCAGCAAGTTACTGAAAAGCACAGCAGGAACACACAAACAGTAAATGAGAAAAGGTGGTTTCACACTAACATCTGCTGTTACTGAGGTACTGTTCTTTCTGAGACAGTCTCCTTGAAGTTTTATTTCCCAGATACCTATACAAGCTCCTTAATCTTCACTACAGCTCCACTCGTATGGAGCATATGGACTACCAGGGATTCCAGCTTTTTGTCCGGAGCAATTAGAGGAACACTGATTGACGTAGAGCAAACTCAGCTGAGCCACTTATGGACAAATTCTATTGGTGTGTGTAATACAGAGTGTGCTGGTGGCTTAAGGGGGAGATGCATGAGTTTCTGGGCCAAAACCAACAAGCAGCAGACTATTCGTATTAAATGGCATCGACTCGTCTATTGGTGGTCTTAGTCCCCACTTCTGATTGTTGTGGCTGCTGTTCCAGAGTTCCCTAAAAAAGGAAACACCCTGTCCTGACAGGGATTAAGACCTATCATCAATTAATATACTGAGCAATAGAAAATTGCTCAAGTATTTGGAGATAACTTCTTAAACACCTGTCCTTTTACCAATGCACAGCAAATGTCTACTTACATGGTGCCTAAAGATGCACATAAAAAAGAAAAATACTGGAAAGGAAATGTACCTCAAGGATTAACCAAACAGCAGGTGGCTGTTCTTGCACCTCCACAAAAATCTGCCAACTTCTGTTAGCTTGATTTTATAAAAATTAAATCATGTACACAACACTGAAATACAGACAAACACTTACAAATGAAATGCAGCATTATGCACAACTTTGCAAGACTGGAGATTACTCAGCTGTACCTACAATGTTGAATTTAGAACAAGCTGCCTAACAGGTGGTGGAAGCTGTATTCCTCCCTTAGTTCCTCATTGCCATGGCAGCTGTCCTGCTCTGGCAAATATAGTCATCACTGCTTTAACTGTAATACCTCTTTCCTCCCTCCCCAAAAGGTGTTACTCTTTTGGGGAATACTTATGACCCATTTAAAAAGGCAGCTAAGTCTAATTTTGTATATGAAAATGCCATTTCAAGTAAATTGAAGAATTTTCATTTATAAATTAAAGTGAAATCTGCTTTTCACCTTAGCACTGTTCACCGTCGGAAAATCAATTTGTGAATCATTTCAGTATATCTAAAACCTAAAACTTCCTGAAGTCTCCTTGCAGTCTCCTTGCCGAGAAACTTCACCACAGGTTGTGGCAACAATCTGTTTTCCAACAGGTTTACGTGACCTCAGTATTCAACCACAGGCATTTGTGTAAGCTGCCATTGCCACTGGACAAAGGGACACTGAGGAGTTTCACCATTATGGAAAAGTCCTGAAACACCTGGGAGCAACCAACTGCCTCTTGTTATACTAAATAGTCTATTACTATAATAGTAGTTTGTGGTGGTAATAGACAAAAAATACCTCTACATTAAGCCATTAACAAAGGGGGAAAAACAGTCTCTCACAGGACTGTGTTTCAAGCAAGACATGGTTACCCTCTTAGACAACGCCACAAAAAATCCTTTAAAAATATATAAAAAATTAAAAGCCCTCCATGCCTCTCAGTTCAGCAAATCTGAAGTGGCTGCAAATGAAAGCCACAAAAGCGATTTCCAACTAGCAAAGGACCCATTGGAGCTCCTGATGATGCCAGAAGTCCTGATGGGCAACGACTGCACTGTGACGGAGGCCAGCTTCCAGTTGTGAAGCCTGTTCATGTCCTCCCCACAGAGATCATGTGGAAACTTCTAGTGATGCCTTGAAGTGGCTACCTGAAAATAGAGGCCCAAGTTTGCCCCTCCTCTTCAGAGGCTTTTAGTTTACACCTTTTGGGGCCTGGGACAATCGAAGTGTCCTTGAAGAGCAAACCTACAGAGGCTTTGTTATGTCTAACCAGCATGAGAGAACAGCAGCTAACAGGCCACACAAAACTTCAGAGTTACCCACTAGGCAGTACAGGATTTGAAAAATATGCAAGTTAAAACCTAAGGCATCACCAGCACTGTGAGTTCAAGGTAGTCACTGAAGCTTTCACATGACCCATTCACCTACACATTTCAATGTGTGGACATTCATTCTACCTCAGAATAAGCTACCACCACACGTGCTGAAATCCAGTTAATCTGGATTTGCAGAATTTTCTATTTGATTTTAGCAGACCTGTTACTAAATAGGCAAACTGAAGAGTTCAGACAAAAGGTCAAATCCTGCAAAGCTTGAAAAGAGGAAGGGAATCAGAGCTACTGAGCGAGATATCCATAGTTTGCCTTACAGAGAGGAAGCCAGAGAAATCCAAGTGTCAGTGAAGCAAAGAGCACGGACACAGCAGCAGCTCAGAAATGGCATTTACAGATGCACAGAGAGACAGGATCCACGGGCTATGGGACACTATAAAAAGGGAGTTAGGGCAGAGCAGTAAGCATAGAAAGGAGGAGGTTAATACAAACCTAGTGAAGAATCTTTCACATGGTGTTAAGGGTGACCAGGAGCTGTGCTGAATTCCAGCTCTCCCTGAGAAGCAACCACACGGGAGGTGGTTGGTGGTGACTGGGCAACTTCTCCCACCTGCACTCCAACTACCATGGAGAGGTACAGCCCTGCTCCCTACACACCTCTCTTCAGATGCACAGAAGTAAACTTTTGAAAAACAGCAGGTCTGTATGATTTGCACAGCTGCACACAAAGATAAATGTTAAGAGTTGAGGAAAATTTCCTTTCCTCTGCCTCCCTGAATGCTGCTGTGCAAGGGTATTGGCTTGGATTCACAAGTTTGCCAGTTTACAGCTTTATCACTGCAAATGACTAACCTGCAGGAAAGAAAAGTCACTTCCAAACCACACAGGTGGGAAAGACCACTTGATGACAAGTCCATAGTATTCACTCCTGGAAAATTATCAAAGCTGGAGCAAGTGATTTACCTTGTGTTGGATAAAGCTAGCTAAGTAACAGAAACCAAAGCCAAGAATTAGTCATGGAAATTAGCACTAAAGTATCAGTTTTCCTAGATTCAGATTAGGACCTACTCTAGAAGTTGGTGGTAACATTTTATTAGTAGCTACGTTTATCTCCTCTTTCAGCAGGGGTGAATAGCTAAGGACTTATTAAAAAAGTGTAAACATTGCAGAATTTTCCTTTAACTAGTTTCTCTACCACATTTTAAGTGAACTAACAGAAGGGCTTAAGTCAAAGGGAGAGGAGGTGTATGATTTTAATAAACATTTTTCTTATTAAAATCTTGATATAGTTTAAATATACCATACAGAGGAAAAAAAGCTATTTATAAAGCTACATACATATTTCAAGTCAATGACGACAGCATATATCATTCTAAATTCCCTCTCTGCTTATCAGAATGCCTTGTGTGTGTATATATGGTGAGCTACTGTGCTATCTGCATAACTTTTGTCTAGCTATACATTACAGGACTTAAAAAATGTTTAAGCTATATACAGAAATATATATACATATAACATATATTTATATGTTATACATACACATACACTTATATACATATACACACAATACATATATATATACACAGTACTTTACATGTATATATGGCCTTTCATCCAAGGGCCTTGGATACTTCTTAGTACATCAAGCCTCACAAAACTTTGTGAGGGAGGGAGCTTTATTTTACAGACTGGAGATTTGATGCCTATTCTAAACAGTTTCTTTTGTTGCTTTCTACTAACTTTATACATTTCAGTTAGAGGCAGTTTTGGTACTGGAAATAATCACAGCAGTTTGATATCCAGGCATAAGGTAGATGTTGCTTTGTACCTTTGTAACTTACCCTCCTTAGTATAAGAGAACAGCCATACCAGCATGAATTTTCTCTATACTAAAATGCCTTTACCAAGATTTGTGAGGCTGTACTGCTTTTTATTTTTTAGCATAGTAAAATCTAATACAGTTTTGAACTTAAGATACACTGGAGGTCACAAGAGGAAATCTAGAAAGACTCCAATCCTCGTACATTGAAACTATCCTTTTCTAGGATGATCGATTTAGAGGAAGTATTAGTACATGCAGAAATAATTCTACCTCTATTTATTTATCTGCAGTTTAACTACACAAGCCTGGAACAGTCCGCCTTATTTAGAAAACAGGATTTTCAGCATCAATTTGGCAACTGGTTATCAGAATTTGTGGTATCAACTGTACTCCATACCTCTAGCAACTAAATAAATGATGAAAACAGAGGCTTTTTTGAAACTCAGATGTAGGTAACTTCTGGTCATCCTCACACTAGCTGACAGAAAGGAAAACCCAATGGAGCTCTGGCAAAGGAGAGTTCCACTGGGATTTTGATGGAACATTACTTCAGCTCTTCCCAACAAAAGGGAGAAAAAAAAAATCACTAATAGGGTTGGAGAAGCAAGAAAGAAGGAGAACATCACCACCACAAAATCTCTTACCCCTCAATACTTTAGTCTGCTAAGCTTTCAGAATTTTATTTTGACACAGACAAAGTAGCTCCTTTGTTTATTAATCAATTTCTAACTCTCAAAATTCTCTCAAGCCTTAGGGAAAAGAAGTCCTAGATTATGGTCAAAGACTGCCCTCCCCAAAAGCAACCAACCACTTCAAAAGTGAACATACAGTAGAACTCACTACAATGAACTTTGAGAATTTTATTCTAACCTAATTGCCTTGAGATTTTTCAGAACAAGCCACTTTTCCTTCAAACCAATTCTGTAAAAAGGAGGGGTTGCCTGGCCCGTTTCTTTCAGGATTCTCTGCTAACTGTAAAATGTGGGCTAAAGGTCTCCTGCATGTCAGTTTTTCAGCTACAAAATTCAGATTTTTAATGAACAACTATGTTTCGTGTATGCTGTTAGCTAAAGTATAAATGGCTAAATAAATAAAAACTATTGTTTCTTCAGTATGACTTGGTATTTTGTCTGTAATTTCTTTATTAAAAAACTGTAACAAGATACTTAAAAAAAGGCTAGATACAAAAGAAGTTAAGCAGCTCACGAACATTAAAGTTTTCCAAAAAATGTATCTTCAATAATCATGATCTTATAAACATTTTACAGTTACCAGAAAGTGCCCAGGCTGAGTTTACATAGTTAGATAATGTAGTACAAGTGTTGGGTTAGAACTGGTAGTGGAACAATCTCCTGACTGTCTGTTCACTGTAACAAGGATACAAAAATGTTGATTGTGAACTATGAAATACTGTGCATTGGCCTCATCAAATATGTACAGGGAAAAAAAAACCACTAAAGGTACAGATTACATGCAAAATATTAGTGATGGTATCTGATGTGCCAGAGTTCAATGCAATAGAACAAAAATTGCAATGAAAGTGGTTTCATAAGTGAACGATCCCAACTCTGGGATCTGAGCTGTCAGGAACTTTTTACAAGTTCAATATACATGAT
The DNA here is from genome assembly GCA_013398855.1 of Mohoua ochrocephala. Lineage (NCBI taxonomy): Eukaryota > Metazoa > Chordata > Aves > Passeriformes > Acanthizidae > Mohoua > Mohoua ochrocephala. The sequence continues at coordinate 32,676 of VZTA01023848.1, read as the reverse complement.
ACACAACTGCAGCCAACCACAAATTAAACACCATAAAAAAAAAAAGTTAAAAACACAGAACATACTTAATTTTTTATTTCGAAATTCCCTACTCCCTCTATACAAGAACCTTTGCTGAAACACTTTCCACAAAGGCAGCAGTGAATTTTCAGAACATTTTACATATTTTCCCTCAGCAAAAAGATAAATCACAGTGTAAATTATATTGTTCTGCTGTCATCTTTGGCTGGGGTTAGGCAAAGGAGTTATTGACTAGCAAACTGTTGCAATCACATATTGCTAGTGCTCCTCAGGCCTTTACGTTACAGATTTAGTACAGGAATGTTTGCATTTAAATCTTTGAAGTACCACCAGGGGTATGACAGCATTAACTTTCATAAACTTTTATAGACAAATGGAAAAATCTACAAAACTTAGCTAGTAATATTACACAGCAATACACACTTTTTATACTCTACACAAAACCAAAATTCTTGGTCTTAATGGCGAGTAACAATTTTTGTTTCAAAATCTGCTTAGAGGAATAGAGTGGGACATAAAGGCGAGAAATGCAAGTGTTTGCTGTAGGAAGATGTTGGTCATCTGGTGGCCTTATTGTAATGGATGGCATAGGCTGGAATCCCTCCTCACTGGCAGGCAATGATGGACTTGAGGTCCAAAAGTAAACCTGAAAAAAGAAGACAGCATTTTAATTTTTTTTTACAAGGCTGAGATTCATACTGCCTACAAAGTGTCTAGGGATAGGATAAAAAAGAACTGCACAGTCACAGCAAGTTTGATCACACTATGTTCTCTTCAATATGCCAACTTAACTCCACAGTCATGCTACTTGCTTCTGTAGTAGCTTCCTTCACTTCCCTTCCTCAACTGCTCATTCATAAAACTGATAAAAGCAGCACTCAAAATTATCCTGTATCAACAAATCCTCAGTAAAGGAAATGTCCCCATGTCCATCTGGGAAGGTAGTGACTCCATCAATACAAATTGAATCAGGAATCTCTCCCAAACCAGTTAGAGACTACAGAATGTAGTACTGGTACAGACAAAAGGCAGCAACAGAGTATTTGGGTTATTGTCTCAAGTGTGAAATACTGAGTCACCACCAAAGTGTAACCATAAATAGTCCTTGAAAAATGTGCTCTAGGGTTTCCCCTTTTCAGAGTACTCTTTGTTTCCTCTTAGTAGACTGTAAGGGAGAGAGAGTACCTTAAAGAGTAGGAAGTTAAAAACAAACAGTTTGAAGAAGTGTACAACAAATACAATTTACAGGTAAGTTTTTAAAAATGAAAACCCCTGAAGAGTATCTTCTTCTTGCATGCTTCTCATCTGTTATTCCTAAAGGGCTTTGGGAAGGACATGATACCATCACTGACATCTTACAGAAAGGACACACATATTGCCCTCAGGATACACAGAAGTCAGGTGAGTAGATGATCCATGAAGAGAACTCGCCTCAAAACCCTACCAGCCCACAGCACAGCTGAGTAACTACAGTTACTCATCTTAAGAGCAACTGTGCAGAGTAAAACTGTGCTTCTGTAGGAGACCTATGAACATGGAGAAGGACACACCATGCTTACTTTCAGTTACGAGAAGATTCACACCTGGTGTTTCCAGAACCTACCCGACCCTACTACCCTGCTCTGCTACCTTAACTCTTCACAAAGTCTCTGCAGGTAGACACGGTTAAGAACAGTAATGATGCCAGTTACTCCAATTCTTCTGCATGTTTCCAATGGGAATGGACAACTTACTAGGTCTTGTCTTTCTGTCATACTCATCTTCTCAACTATGGACCAAAACCAACGCTTGAATTGCAGCAGCTTCTCAGCATTTTCTCCTGTGTGAAATAAAAAGGTATACAACTCAGCTGCCACACTGGACAATAACATTAAGAGATCTGTTTTACATGTGCTGCAAGTTGGATCTCAGCTACAATCGCATTCATAAAGTCCTGGTATTGGAGACTAGTAATTTCAAAACTAATAGCTTTGAATGCAAGGCTAACACTGACATAACCCAGTACCACTCCCACTCCTCCCTTCTTAACCAAAAAGCCTAACTGCAGCTAAATGCAGTTTAAAAACTATGCAAGAAGTATTAAATTTGCATCCATCACATTTATAGTTCTAAAGTTAGGTCACAATTTTCACAAGAAAGATATACCACCAACAACAAAATCCTTGTATTTAACTAGTGACAGCAAAGTTGGAAAACATGCTTTCTCCATCCTCTTTTAACTGAAGGTAAATATTTTCAAAGGAATGTAAAAAAAAAAAATCCCAAGTAGTAACTTTATTACAGCTTTCACTGGCTTATTAACAAATGCCAGATTTGAAGAAATAGTTTAAGTTTAATGCTGGTAACTACTCCACACAGAACAAACGGTGTTAAGTTATCCCTGCAACTCTGTTTATGAGTAAGTTATTTCATACCTGATTCATCATTGAAAGAGGTGAAGCTGATTAGCATTTGCACATTTACTTCACCACAGCCATTTACCAAAAGTCTGAAATCTTCTGCTGTCAAATCTTCTAATGAATTCTTTGGAAGCACATCCAGGAGCCCCTTCCTCATTGCCTTAAGTGGAAACCACAAAATGCACATTGTAACCCTGTAACTTTTAAGATTGATTTTAAATGCATTACTGAAAAGTTTCATGTGAAATCCCCTTTAACTCAAGATTCATTATTCTCTAGCTGTTCTTTTCTTTCAAAGCTTTATCATCTGAGATGCAAATCTTCTGAAACAAAGAACTGCACCAATTGTTAAACCCTACCAACTACAGCAAAGGAAAGCAGTAATGGCTTGAGCTAGTATTTCACCAGGAGCAGAAGCACATGCAGTCTCTAATGCTAAAATGTTCAGGTACTTTGCTAAGCTGCGCTGAATCTGATGAGAATTTTAAAAAAATGCATCTTGCATGTTACTTTTACTTTGCTTCCTCAGACACATGCCAACTCTTCTTCAAAAATATTACACACACACACGTATTCTATATAAATAAGTAATATCCTGAAAAGACTGGAAATACCATATTCAAAATGGAATACTATGAATCAATTTACTTTAGAGAATTCCAAAATGAATACAAGTGTAAGGGTTTTCAACTCTTAAAATAAACAGGAGTCAAACTATTAATACACGCAGACATGGAGATCACGTAGCTTAATTGCAGGAACATGTTCTTTCTGTGAGAGTTTGGACCTCAGCTGCACAGAGGTAATCTGGTAATCTCAGATGTGCAGCAGGAAACCACAATGAGCACAAGCAACAAAGTTTAGATGTAATATCATATGACAGACTGGACCTTCATTAGCTGTCTAAAAAAATACATTATTCTATAAGTTTTATTTTACAAGGGCTTCAAAAAGAAAATAATTTTTAATATGGTTTTCTAGTCAATTTTTACGTTTCTTACCAAGCTAGTAGAAGTTATTTTATAACTCATTTTTCCTTAGAACAAGGATGCAAACATATCAAAGGTAATAAATTACTAGAATGAAGTAGGTACCACATATGAAGCCAAAGTTCCAAGAGAATTTGTGCCATTTGAGCTCAAGAAATGAACATATACATTTAACCAATGAAACCCACTATAAAAGACATTATCTTGCATTCTATAAAATAAATTGCTCAAAGTACTCAGTCTTCACAGTACTGCATAAGCAGCTATACAATTACAAAAAAAAAATAGAAAATTAAGTACTTTTAATCAATCTGTCAAGACTTCAAAAGAAACCTGATTAGCAATACCACAACGAGGAAAATACTTAACTGACTGAAATATTACAGATTTTTTTTTTCTTCTTTTTAAAAACACTCCGCTAAAGACTTACATGTAGAGGCTGTTCTGCTACTACCAACATTCGGTGTTCTGCATATTTCCGGACATACTCATATACATTCTGAGGAGTGACTGGTATATTTACACCGTTGGAAATAAGTTCAACCTATGGCAAAGAAATAAGGAACATTTAAAAAGGAGAAGAAAAGGGATAAAAAGGAAATGAGATTATTACAACCACCACAGTATGCTGCAGAGTGATTTATTGCTTAATATACCTCCAAAACCAAGCAAAATTTACTACTATGGGTGAGTTTTTAAAACTCCCTAGGACTGACTATGGTAGCCAGGCTCTATGGTAGGCTCTAGATCACTTTCAAGGAAAAAAATCCAGGCTTCGATGTCTAAGAACACTGCATTGAATCCAGAGAGAGTAAAATGTTTTATCTGCCATCTGAGAAGAGCACGGATTATGCACACTACAACCTGCATCAGGTGTTGAACTCTGAAACTACAGAGCCACAGATTTAGCTGTGCTTACCTGCCCACCACCCTCCTCCTTGCACAGGTCTATTGCAAAGGCTAAATCCATTGCTGCAAACACTGCATCAGCATCTGTACTCTGGGAAGCGAGGATAAGTTGCCGAAGGCTTTCATACATAACCGGATCGAAAAAAGCGAAGTCGTGCCAATTCACCTATAAAAAAAGGACAGAAGTTTGAAACATAACAGATGTTTAAGAATTTATTCAAAATTATGCGATCCGTGCCAGGTCTATGCACTAGCAACAAAGGACACAAACACATGGAAATATATGCAGTTAAACTCCTACTTTCAGTCTGCTTTAGAAGGTACATTAGAATACTAGAAGGAATACATATTCAACAAGAAAAAACTGAAGAGAAGAATTAGAAAGCAATCACTCTTGAAAGACACCAGGGGATATTTAAAGGTAATTTCTGCCATTAACCCTTTTTCATTAAAGATTATACTATGTTGGATAACTGATTATGTGATCAAAATTGAATTTAAGGAAAGACCAGCAGTAACAAACCTTGGTTTAAGTTTGTTGCATCAGACAGAACTTACAATGCCATTGACTAATGCATCAAAAGTGCAGTACATTATTAGTTTTTACTGGGCCAAGGTAGCATTTTTGGTCTAAAGTTTAGGTAATTATTGCTCTGAATTAAATTATACCTACACCAGAGACAAAATTTTAATTACAAATTAACTTCATGAGCTCTCTCAAATATCCAGAAAAATGCTTTTCTGTAGACTAAGATACTATTGCCTAGCATTGTCTAACACTTTCTTTTCTGAGTCTCAGGAAGAAAAAAAGCAGAGACAGTATGTAGTTTCTGAAGAGAGTTGAAGGCTAACCTATTACAAATCATTACATCTTAGTCAAATACCTGACTTCTAGTACATCTACTCTGTTCAAAATACAGGAAATGAAAAAATTAATAGTCCTCAAATTAAAGACATCCATACAATTCCAGTATCAACTCGGCTAGTTAATACCTATGTGGTTAGGGGAAAAAAACCAGTTTTATAGATGAGATTTTAAGTAATTACAGGAAATTAAAATGTTTATGTTCAACTTACCTTTCTGCCGAGTAGAACTTTGATTACATGCCTATTTAACGTGATGGGACATAGTTCATTCTGCAACAAGCACAATCCTAGGATTCTGAAAACATATGTTTGGAGTTTGTTTTGGTACGGCAGAAATTACACTAGAGATCTTTCAGCAAACTCACATTAAAGAGTTCCAATATTCTAAGAATTAAGCTGGAACTAGCTTTCCAACTTTATTGGTCACAAATGAAAATCATGCATATACATAATTTTTTTTAAAAAAGGATAAAGAATTAAAATTTAACAGGAAAAGAAACCTCAAGTTGACGTATGCAAATTCCCCACTATTTAGGCTCAGGGTGAGAAACAAGAGACCATAAAAAAAAAGTTTTTTCCAGCTTGGACCATCGGTACTTTCCCTGGTGTTGTGTATGATTGTCTTTTGCATTTTTTCAAACTAAGAAGTGAATGGTAGCATACCTGCCAATGTTTCGGAAACAATTCAGCCTTGCTTCTGTGTTTTTACCAGGTCTTGGTGTATAAAAACCTCGTTTTCCAGGTTGGTAGAAAAGTGGTGCATTATCATCCCCATCATCTGTATCATCTAATTCCATATCTACTACACTGCGGCTGGATCCATGTCGCTTTCTATTTTCCTGTTTTGAAAGTCAAAATAGCAATTAACACACTTAATTCTAGTTACTGACATACATCAACAAGCTACTTGCTACGAGACCCAAAGATTCAGGTTCCACTGGTTAAGAATTTCCATGATATTTCCCAATGATAACATTTTTATACTTTTGACTACTTACTGTTAATCCTTTCAAAAGAAAATAAATGATTAAACAGAACTTTGTCTTGCATGACAAAGAAAGCTTCCAATTGCTTCCAGTTTTAAAATTAACTGATACAACTGAATCTGACATAAATTTTGTGCAACAGGTCATTACCTGCACTTTATCTGAAGAGTCTAGCAATCCAAGATCCAATATACTGTCAGCACCATTCTCCCTTGAGAAGGGAATAAAAAGGCAGATTTATTTTCACAGTCACAGACTCACAAAATGACAGAACGGTTTGGTTTAGAAAGGGACCTTGAAGATCATCTAGTTCCAACCCGCTTGCTGTGGGCAGCAACACTTTCCTCTAGACCAAGTTGCTCAGAGCCCCACCCAACCTGGCTTTGAACACCTCCAGAGATCTGAGGTGTACAACTTCTCTGGGTAACCTGTTCCAGTGCTTCACTATCCTCACAGTAAAGAATTTCTTCTTGATATCTAATCTAAACCTACTCTCTTTCAGTTTGAAGCCATGCCTCCTTAAACTGTCACTACATGTGCTTGTATAAAGTCCCTCTCCATCTTTTTGTAGGTTCCCCTCAGGGACTGGAAGGTCACAATTAGGTCACCCATAAGCTTTCTCTTTTCCAAGCTGAACAATCCCCAGTTCTCTCAGCCTTTCCTCATAAGGTAGGTACTCCATTCCTCGGATCATCTTGGTGGCCTCCTCTGTACTTGCTCAATGTCCTTCCTGTGTTGGGGACCCCAGAGCTGGGTGCAGCACTGCACGTGGGGTCTCAGCAGAGGGGCAGAATCCTCTCCCTCAACCTGCTGGCCACACCGGTTTTGATGCAGCCCAGAACACATCTGGCACATTGCCAGCTCATGTCCACTTTCTCATCCACCAGCACCCATCAAGTCCTTCTCAGCAGGGCTGCTCTCAATAAGGAATTGTCATATTCTGAAACCAGTCAGAATAGATTAAACCAAAGCCAAAAAGTCACTTGTCCAAAGAAAAATATCTAGACTATCAAGGAATAAGCTGCTTGTATTGGAGTTGGATGTAGAACACTACAAGTGCTTTGGCCACAAAATCAAGTTCTCATTTCTTGGTACTTTACCTGCCATGTGCAATAATGAGTTCCATTGCTTCATCAACTCTTGCTCTAAGGGAATCTTCACTAGCTAGTAACAGAAGCAGCTGAGCAGGAGACAATTCCAACAACATTCCTGTGATTTTACTTGCAAATGCCTGGGGATAAACGAGTGATAGGTCTTACTATTCTCCTCCAGTTCTCTCATTTTCAAATACAGTCTTATGAAAGTTTTGGTATTTTAAATAGAGAAGGCATTACAAGATACCCCCTAAGCTAGACAACAAATTACAGAAAAAAAATCTTAACAAAATTTAAAAGAAAATAAAATCAGTCTTACATGTTCAAATATTTTCAATTAGGTTTCAATTATTTCAATCATGGGTAAGGAAATAAATTTTTACACTACAAGATGACAAGAACAATCATTAAGTGTATTAGAGAAGTCTTACTGGTTGCATTGCTTGCACTCGAGGGTAGAGCCGTTCTCCAAGGGCTTGTCTGTGTGCTGGGAGAGGGTCAGGGTCGTCGCTAGGATTTCCTTCTGATGCTGGTCTAAAAGGCCTTGTATCAATGGACAGTTGTCTTCTAAAGTCCCTTAAGATAATCAGAGCAGTTTGTACTCATTTCAGAGGAAAAATGAAAAAATCCTCTGGAACAATATCATTTGCACACAGATTCATATTAGCATTAGCTTTACTGCTGGAATAGTAGTGTTGCTCATAGCTGCTTGGAGAGAATGAATCAGAAAGAGAGAATCAAAATGAACCAGAGATTTTAGTATTACTCATGTTTTGGATACAGCAGTCAGACATGCCACCAACGGCATTCTTGTTTCAAAACCATCTCACAATTTTATTCTAGTACACAAGTTTTTGTTATTGTTTTAGAAGAGACTGATGGTCTGTGGTTGTGACATAACCTGTTAATGTTAAAATAAGCATAATAATTCTTTAAAGAATTAAAAGTAGAGACTGAATTTCAAGAAATTACCCTGCAAATTGCTCCTGAAAAAGACTCCTTTAATTGGAGAAAGTAAAAGTGTCTTTCCTGACGATATCCAAGGCAATTGTTCTATTTGACAAAGTATCTTCAACAAGTTAAAGATTTATCACTTACCTATCCCTATCTCTCCGAGAACCAGTTCGCAAGCCACTACTTCTCCGCATTTCTCTCTCTCGCTCCCTTTCCCGATCTCTCTCTCCCCTATTTCGCAATCTCTGCATCAGACCTGAAGGGCAAAACACCTCATAAACTTAAACATCTTTATATTTCTCTCTCCTACCTGAGTTTCAGTTGTAAGGAAAACTAAGTTTTGGAAGAGCTTGAAAGACATCAATGAGACAGAACCACTTCACTTGAAGCAGTGACTGGGTTCAGCCAAACTTAAGAAAGGACCTGAAGTGCTTGTACTAACTTAAGAATGACAAAATACTTTAAGAGTTTATATATGCTTTCAGAAACATTAGGACGTGTTTGTGGCAAGTCAGATGGAGCAGCCATATTAAAATGTATAAGCGCTTGATAGCTAAAATCTTGACAATTATTACCTACTGGAGGGAAGGATGCTCAAAAAAGCTGAGCACATCTAAAGCAGACTCTTGTTGTGAGAAAAACAAGAGGTTCCTCTTTCTGGAAGTGGGAGGGGTGGGGAGAAAAGCCATTTCCTTGCTACAGAGAACTAACACACAATTTTTACGGATTCTGGGCTGAGCTAACAAGAGATGTCTCTGGCACAATGCCAAATATTTCTATGTAAAAAAAGCATCCAAGGCTTTTATGAATATTTTCTGTAGATGAACTGCTGCGCATCACTTACTTGTATGGGTACCTTTGTTGGCATTCTGAATGCAATCAAGATTTGGCAGTTTCTCATTTGACAGAAAAGCCTGTGCAATAGCAGTATAAAAGCTTCGTGCTACACCGCTGCCTTCTCCAGGCTCATCCTTAAAAGTAACTTTCACTCTGTGTACAGCCATTGGAGTGGTAGCACACCTGCGACCAAAATGATTGTTGAGCTGCCTCATGGTCTGCTGAATTAGAAGATCTCTGTCTCGATCAACCTAGTAAAAAACACCAAAAATTTTTTTCTTTACCAATTACTCTACTGAGAGACTTTCAGCTTCACAACAAATTTATGGACACTGCTGCACAGACTCAAAAAATACCAGTTAGACTGGGAAAAATTTCAAAATTGCAACGTAACTCAAAAAGTATGATTTAAGACACCTGCTTGCAGACTCTGAAATACAACTTCTCCTATCAAGTTACTGTGATAATTCAGCTTTTAATGAAAATGTATTCAGAAGATAAACTAACTTTTTTTACCTCCAGTGTTAAATCCCTTGACTGCTGGTTTCTGAGTTTTTCCATCTCCCTGCGGAATTTCGATTCCTTTACTTCAAAGCCACCTAGTTCAGTCAAGATCTAAAAATGATAAAAAAAACCAAACACAAACCCCAAAATCAGAATCATCAGGGAGTCACAATTTAGTTGTAAGAGGACCTGTCCTTACACTGAGAAATACATACCGATCCAGGCTCTGCTCCGACATCTTCCATGAATACTCTACCGAACAACTCCAAAGAAAGGCGCCAACGTCCCAGCAACATGTCATGAGAAATAACCATGCCCATGAAGCTACACTGCGGCCTGACAGAAAGGAGAAAAAATGACAGATACACGGACTCAAGTTAAATTTCAGACACATTTTGTGTACTTTGGCTTTTTCTTACTCTCTGCCTTCAACTCAGCTTTTTATTCCTGATAAACAATGACACAGTACACTAAGTCTGTGGACAAAAGCACACGAAGCTGCTTAGTTTCATCTGAAAGAAGACACAAGTCTTGCTTCCAAAGGGTAGTTACTCCAAAAGCAAGTAACTTTGCTGCTACACGGAATTTGCTGTTACTGGTCTCCCTTCAATCAAGACCTTAATTTCTTTTAAAAAAGCTGTAATTTGAAGTGAGGGCAGTTCAGTCCCTAAAATTGCATAAAGTGTGGGCAGCACCACCAAACACAGATAGCAAGTTGTCAGTTCTAATTGCTCAGCTTGGCTACCCAGGACATCACAGTAGGTCTGCAGCAGGAAGTCATGAAGTAAAGGAATTTGCCTACAGTTTGCACAGACCTCTCTGAAGACTGTTCAACTATTCACTTTAGAAGCTACTAATCACAAAGTACAAATGTCAACTAAATTAAGCTACCCATTTTAATATAAAAAAGACTTTCCAGAGTCTCAAACAGCCATTTATCAGATCACTAATATTTCAAAGAGTAAGTTTTAACTCAGCTACCTGAAAGATGTGAGAGGTGGCCCTTCACTTTCTGTCAATCCTATCTCTGCCAACAAGCTGCTTTTCAGTTGTGCTGCAAGATCGTGAGCTGAAGGCCCTGGTTTTGAACTCTCCGATTCTTCTGTAGGCACATTTTGTTCTTCCCCTTCCTTCTTTTGCCGATTTTGCATGCTCATAACATTTTTTAAGTTGGCTGCATAAGACATTTTAGTTGGAAGAACCTAAAGGAGAAGTAAAATTTAATTGCACTTTCAAAGCAGCCTAAAGGCTTTTTCAGCACATACATTCATAGATGTATATTTTAAATCACACAAAAGTGAACACCGTTATTGACCTGTTAAAACACAGTGACCTCCATCATTTCAATAAATGAAAAAAAAAAAAAAATCCCCACTGCGTGTTTGCATTTCACATGCTTGTCAATTAATGTTCAGTCTGAAGGCAAGTCAAATCTACTGGACTATAGGAAGATTTAATTATTTTTATCAAAAAGAATTGTATAATTAGCATTCCAAAATTAACTCAGGATTGTACTGCTGCATTTAAAAAAATTAACTGAAAGGTGCGATAAAGCAATAATCATGAAGTTTCTACATTAAGCATATTTTTCATTAAGATTTCAAGTTTTCACAGGCACTGGGCTTTTAAATTATCACTCTAAAAGCTACATAAAATTCTCTCTGAAAACACTGAAGTGTCTTTTTAAGGAATGAAGGTTCTAGTTTAAATTACCGTATTGTTTAAAATAATAAAAGCTTTACATTTACCTCAAGGCAGTTTCTATCCACTGTAACTTCCATTAAGCACTTCCCACTGTTGGCAGAAGATGAGTAGAGACCCTGACTGGGTCGGCCGAACAGATCTTCTTTGCGAGCATTTGGCTGAAAAGTAACAGAAGCGTTCTGGGTCAATAATATACTTCGATGAGGAATGAAAAAGCAAACTGCAGTTTTCTTCCAAAACACCATCTCTGATGTCACCTGTAACAGATGCGGCTGGTCTGCCAAGGGGATGGCCTCTGCCAGAGGAACCTCAAAAGGATTGGGTGGAATGCAGCCGAGGAATGTCATAGAGTCTGACCGTCTGAAAAATGGATGGTTTTGGCCAGTCTCTGCTGGGAGGGTGTCATCGTCTTTGTCGTTGAGTGTAGCACCTAAATATCAGAGAAGATGATATTTAGATGATATTCAAATCAGTTTTCTCAGTTATAAAAGCAAAGGATATAAAATGCCAAAAATTAATATCCTTCCCTCTTAGCTGTCTGACTAGAGGAGAATCTCTGCAAATTTAATACTTCTACAGATGTTCATCCTTCTACATCTAAGGATGCTTCCGTAAATGCTGTATCTTTATTAATTTGCTTAGTTATCACTTTTATTCTTTTTACTATACCTAGCTTTACTGAACGGGCATTCCTATACTGTATGTAGGAGTATACATTCTATCATTTTCAGCACAGCTCAAAAAAATCAGTTAAACTCTGATTCAAATTTTAATGCAGAATGGTAAGTAAGGGCAGAAATGCTGTGGTTTAGTGAGAAAGGAGATGAAAAGATGGCCCTAAAATGAGAGGCAATGAAATAGGCAATGGCAGAAGAAACTTGGTAAACAATGCTAAGAAAATCTTACTAAAACCCAACTTTACATATACAAGTAGCAAAATTTATTCAAAGTCTCAGGTAGCTAAAGGGAAAAAGCACTAAGAAAGTCTGGCATTTTGGTATGCTATGTCAATTTTTGTATACTAACTTTGATTGGTATCATCATCGTTTTCGTGTTCTGAATCTTCGTTGTCAAGACCCAGTTCCAAAAGCTCCCGAGTTCTTAATAAAAAAAACCCCAAAACAACAACAACAAAAGGAAAGAAAATAAAAGAAAAAAGAGTCAATCATCTTGAAGAAATTATGAGGCAAAACATCTAAATCTGTAGCATAATCAGGAGTGTACTTAAGAGTTATACATAAAAAACCCAAACTCACTCTAAAACTGAAGCACTGTACAGAACTTCACAATACATACTCACTACATCACACACAGCTACCCTTAGAGCCATTTGGCCACCTACCAATTTTGATCTTAAAAGTTTGGGTAGTGATGGGTATGCTTGGTTTTAAACACTGTATCAATATAAAAATCTTAGGAACCCTGCATTAGTGGAAGAAATACACAAGTGAATGCTATTCCAAAACTTAAAAATAATCTCACTGATGACATTTCAGAAGGTAAGTCTGCAAGCTGCACATTAAAAAACTTGATTTCACTGTATTATAAAAAGGGTCAAGAACTTTGATTAGTATTCATTTCTGGCAGTTTATGCATTGTGAAATGTGTTCTGAAACTAGATGAAGACTGATAAAAGTTCATTTCATTCAGACTACTAATATGTCATCTAACAGAAGCAACTGTTTGAACCACTCACTTTTAATTGAAAAGTTCTAGGCCTTCATAGTTTTATAAGCATTTCATGCAAATTTTGCAATTCTTCGATGAACAGTTATTTGACAGATCTCAGCATGTGAATTTTTTGGGGGAAAAGCAGCTTCTGGAAGTATGTTACTGCCTGGAAAAGGGTTAAAGCTGTGGCTATAACTACTCAAGTCAGACAGTACAAAAACTTGATTACTGTATTATATCATTCTTGTGAGGAAACTACTGTTGATAACATCCCCCTCTGGTACACTTCTGAGGTTATAACAAAACTTACATTACCAAGATAAATAGAACATAGTATTGCAGCTAAAGTAGCAGTCCAATATATATCTAAAATATCAATATCTCATATTTTACAGTTTCTAGATTTGTAGAGAAAGTCAAACTTTAAGTTTGACCTGTAGTATTGAAAATTTGGAGCAGAAAGGGGCAAAGATCTGCATTCAACTATTGACCAGGACTGCTCGGGTACGTTACCTAAAAACCTGTTAAGAAATGAGAACAGATGGTGTAGACTACCAACATGTGGACATTTCTATGATCATTAATTGCCATTTGAAATAAAACAAATATAAAAAGAAATCTTAAAATGTCTTAAAAATTAATAAATGTACCTTGTAAAATGCTACAGTTGAAGTAGCAGTTTTTCAACTCAAGGACATTTTCATCTATTGATTTCCCTACTGTGCTTTAAATATCAGGTAAGTCTCAAATGCACACAATCAAACGGAAAACAAAACCACAAAGCCCATTGTATCAGACACTGGCATTTTCTCCAATGTCATCTGTAACACGTTTGAGAGATATCAAAGTAAGTTGTTATCATGTCGAATGTATGTCTCATGTCATTAGCTGAGAAATTGTCCTAAGTATGTCTTTTAGAGGAGCTGCTATGGAGTTAAAAATCCAACTCGGGTTTCAACAGTAAGGAAACATTTTACGGCAATCAACATAAAAAGAAGTGAACAGCGTACTGCAACAGGCTTATCAAACACAGGTACATTATATACCGTTATAGAAATTCTTTTTATAATATGTGTGTTACTACACACCCCCACACAGACATACAGAATAATTCATATATTTCTGTAAGTTATTGAGGAACAGTGTCAGTGACCGAAACAAAAGGGCTTACGCCACTTTTGCTTAAGTTCTCTTTCTGGGAGTCAACCTCAATACCTTTTCCTTTCCAGCTGAGGAGTATCCAATGTTGTCTGTTGATTCATTGCTTTAATCCAATAAATAAGGGCTTGAAAAACATATGCTACGTGCTTTAGTGAGCAGACATCTAGAACAGGAAGAACGTCCGAGTGCTCATCGTTGTGAGAACGCATCAAGGACAGTGCGTAGTTCAGGAAATCACCACGTGCTGACATCATCCCCTGACGGGCACTGAGTAAAGTAGCACGTCTAGTGAAGGAAAAGGATTGAATACAGAGACATCAGGCATCACAGGACAACATATACTTTATGTATAAGCCTTATATTTGAAATCTGGATGTAAAATCTCAATGAACTCCACACAAAAATAGCGATTATAAGCTACAAGCACAGAACAAGCAGTTCAGATGCAGTACATTGTAAACAGTTAATGCTCGAGATGACTCTAGTACATCAGAATAAACCAAATGGTAGCAACAACAGAGGACGCCAACTTAAATCAAAACAGTAACTACATTCCAGTGCTACAACATTAGATTCCTAAGATGTCTGTGAATAAGATTTGACTATAAAACTGGTAATTCATATTGCATGCAGTAATCAAACTATTTTCATACCGTCTTCCTTCAAGTGTTCTTAAACTGGCTTCCTCACGGGCTGTCATCCTTTCCCTTCTAGCTGAGTTCTGAGAAGCATGGAGAGGATGATTTGGATGCCCAGGATCACCAGCAGATGATAATGCTGAACCATAACGCAGCTGAGCTTCAGTAGAGTCCATGATACTGACCATCCAATTCCAAGTAGGAATGAGCTTTTCTTCCACGTAATTCTATAGAAAATGAGATTCAATTAGTTTTGCAAACAATAGAACTAGATGATGAGAATGAAATCTTAACATAAGCCTCCACCTGATTCCCTACAAAGAGGCTGTAAAACCATGTTCAAGAATGACCAGTGATGGGTTTCTGAAAGCTCTGTTGAGACTGCTGATTTACTGTGGTGGTATGCAGCTCTCTTTAATTAACACTTTGATATCTATAAAGCATTCTCACTGTCTCTCTCTCTTTTGGACATCTCTTCTACTCCTCCCCTTATGACCACTCAGCATCTCTCAGCTGTGCACAACTTGGCAATTTTAGCTTAATTCCTGACTTTCTATTACCTTCAACAGCCCTCATCCTGCCAGATCTTTCACCATTCTTCACCCCTTGCTAATTACTCAGTGAAGACAACAAAGTTAAGACCTGCAGAGAGAACTCTGTCTGCATGCAAGTCTCACCTCCTGGTCTCACCTTTGCTTCCCCTGTTCCCAATACTGGCTCTGCAGTCTGCTTTTCTTGCCATCTGCTAACTCCATTGACTTCTTGGATTTTTTTATCCAACATCAGTCTTCTTTCTTCATTCCCCCACATTCTGGTCTTCAAAGAGATCCCTCACATTTCTGATGCACTAAACTAACAAAATGCTGTCTCAACCCCATTTCTGTGTCCAAACGAAACCTTCACCGTTCAGCTTTCACGTGCTAATACAAACCTCTTGCTGTCTCAGCTGGACAGACCTCCTGTTCACTTTTCCCGTTAAGAATCTTCTGAACAGAAAATTATTTTAGCCTCCTCCATAATAAAACTACACTCTCTTACTTCTTTCCCTGTGTTTTTACCCCAGTGTTTGATCCCAGAATATCTTTCTAACCTTCCTCTCGTAATCAGAAGTATTTTCCTTCTATCACACTGTGAAAACAGAGCCATACAAATATCATGTGGCTCAATTACAAGTATATTGTCATCAGGTTTTCACAACCCTACACAGCACTACTAGCAGAAAACAGCATCCCTTGATTTCTTGCCCCCACAAAGCAGCTGTGTTATTCTGACAGCTGACTTCTGTATTAAATTCAGTACATATGATTTTAGCCTATAAACTATGCCTAGGTGCAAGCTGATACATACTTCTGACACTCTGGAGTCCCTCCTGCCTTGTCAGTCTCTGAAACTAATGTCTATCCATGAAGGGGAAGACTGCTGTCTGGCATGTATTTTCTCTACAGATGCATTTTACATATATTTTCAAAAACAGTCAGTCAAGAGCACTGTATAAAAAATATGTGCATAACATGGAAAGGATGACTATGTCCCCGAAGGAAGGGACAGTGAACAGTACATTTACCTGTTCAAATCTTTTATCTAGTTTAATTATTTGGCCCTTACTAACTTTCTTTTTATACAGACTCAACAGTTCATGTCAAATAGAATATGGCACTAGATCTCTAGCAGAAATCACTAGTCAATTCTGACTTAACTATTAATTACGTATCAGTCAGACATTGTTTAAGCAAAATCAACTTAAGTCCCCTTTTTGAAAGAATATATGTATATGAAATACTACCAATTCAATGAAATAAGTAACCACAGTTACTTTAGCCCACATTCTCTCTTAACATAAGAAGAGACTGAGAGTGCTGGAACAGCTTAGACTGAAGAAACAAACTCAGGAGGACCTTACCCGTGTGTATAAATACCTGATAAAAAGATATGAAATATACAAAGCCAGACTCTTCTACGTGATACCGAGTGAATGGACAGGTGGCAATAGTTACCAATTGAAATACTTGGTAAGTCCCTTTAAACTCAAGAAAAATCCTCTTTTACTGTGAGAGCTGTCAAACATTTAACAGGTTGTTCAGAGGAGTTGTGGAATCTCCATCCTTGGAGATACTCAAAACCTAACCAGACAGTCCTAAGCAGCCTTCTCCTGTTGACCCTCAAAGAAATTTAGACTAGCCAATACGCAGAGGACACTTTCAATCTCAACAATTCTGTAATTGTACCTAAAAAACCCCAGTTGTATTGAAATTATGTTTCTCTATGAAAATTTCCACGTTCTTACCTGCAAGTTAACTGCATCTTGATAAGTCAGCTTCACTGCAGCTGGAATCTGGGAGTATACTAAGTGATTGTATTTGGGAATCAGACCCATCAGATCAGATATCTGCCGTATCACAATACTGTATGCTCTTGCTAAGCTGCTTGCAGATGTTAAATAGCTGCTTGCATTGCTGGCTTCAAGTGCTGCAGCTGCTGCTGCAGCACTTGTACTGATGGTACCACTCCGACGTAGGTTTGAGGGATCAATATAAATCAAGCCTGCTGAACTTGCTAAACATAAAAGAAGAGATGACATTAATGAACTCATTTAATCTTTGCTATGTGGTTTGTGTATTGATTGAAATCACGAAGATTTCCAGAAATAAACTTGTAAATATTACTGACATCACAACTGTAACTAGCAAATAATTACTAACTACAGCAAGCATACTCAGATCTTAACTGCAACGATCTTTTCCTTTTTTTAAATTCAAAACTAGAACTGGAACACTGGAACAGTCAAGGTAGGTCAGCAGTATGACAAAGAGATAAGATTTCATCCTTAAGAGAATAAACAAAAGCAGAGGAAGGAACAAAGCCAGAGCTAGCTGGCATTGATGCATGCAATTCACTCAGACTTGCCTGCTGGGGTTGACGTACTAGAGGGAGCTGTGCTGGTAGTCCTCTGGTTTTGGGTATTCCGTACAGCCCACTGCATGGAACGGGGAGCCTGGGCAGCACCGTTGGCATGGGAGCTATTTGTGGTTCGCTCCAGAGGCTCATCAAGCATGAAGGTCTCCTGCTCTATGTCATCACTCTGACTGCTGCTGCTATCAGAGTCACTGGAATCATTTGATTGAGAGTCATCTTCAGAAAAAAATGCTGGAACACTGCTAGCTCCTGTTGAGAAAAATAAGCAATAACTGACAGCTCCACACCTGTGCACATATCACGTCAGCATAGCAGACTTCTTCCATGAGAAACTACACTATACTAAAAAGGTTCAGGTGCCACTATTGAAAATGTTCAATAAATTATCCATATAACATACTGCCAATTATCCACAGACATAATGAAAAAGCAGTATGATTACTTACACTTCAAAATATAAATTAAGAAGTAATCTGATTAAAAAATTCTTCACTGATTCTACCCCTCGGAAAAGAATTCTAAAAATTATGCTTCCAAATTGGACAGTAAAGCAGTTGCTCTCAAAAACCTGTACAATGATTGCTCAGGTTTTGTGTATTGATTTAAACCATAAACCATTGTTTTAAACTTCTACACTTAAATGAGAACATTTCATTTCACTACACAAGAGTGCAAGGTAATCTCTAACACCTGCAGATGCTCCATAAGAGCAAAATATATAGGTCACATCTTAATGCATTTTCTTGTCCAAAAAGTCTGCCTAGTACCTTACTATTAGAGCAAAGGAAAAACAGGAAATCTGGGGAAGGAGGAGGGTACTTACTCCTAGGATCTAAATTTAACCAGCTAGATTAAACCCAAAAAGATATGGTGTACCTGCTTCTGACCCAGCAGTAGCCGCAGTGACAACACTTCTGCGCCCACTGGCATTGTCCTGGTTACTGTGGTTACTCTCACTGTCACTTTCTGTTTCAGCAGCAGCGAGCAAATCCAACTCCATATCACTGCCTGTAAAAACAATGGACAAAACGCTCATGTTTAAAAGATAGAATTACTGTAGTGACTCATGTAAAACACAAACAAATCCCAGACCCTCTTACTATAGCAGAAGTTAATGGATATGCAGGGGGGTCATAAAAGCAGTGCAGACAACCAACAACACCTGGAGCATATTTTCTTATTTTGCAGCAATTAGTGACCTGCTCTCATTCTGCACTGTACGTGTACATTCAACACACAGTGAAAAGAAAGGCTTTTAGGATTCAGAATTAGTCACTCAAGCCAAAAGACTCCACAACTCTTCATACATATGTACTAGGACAATTTACCATATGCTGTTTCAACTACTATTTAAGGAATACTTGAAAACTTTAAAAAATCTAATTACATATACAGGTTCTATTCCAGTTTTAAGCTTTAAGAATGAAACGTTTGAATATTCAGCAAATCAGTAAACAGATTTACTGTACTGTAAATGGATTGACTAGAAACGCAAAGCACAGTCAGAAAGAAAAGATAACTTTTTTAAAATCATAGGTTTGGACCATCTTATCCCAAACTAAGTAATCCAAGACAAGTCATATTAATTTAAAACATTTTCATACAGAATTGATTAATTTTGTCTACAAAATATTGAACCGTAATTTAGTACTTGGTGATTAGTTTGAGAACTAGCCTGCAAGGATTCAAATTGCTTTTGAGAACACATCCACTGTCAACAACATTTTACAGTAGCAAATAAAAAAGGTAAAATACATTGTTAACCAAGAATATAATAACATCTGATACCTTTGGGACCTTAATATTTTCTCCTCAACCAGAAAAAGTTCATGTACTTATCTATTACAAGTTATCTACAATTTTACACATCTCCTTCCGTAAGATGAGCAGTCTGGAACCCTTGGATTCTCTCTACTCATGCAAATCTCCCAAATCATTATCACTGGTGACTCCAAAGATGTTTTTCTTTTTGATGCACAGTTTTCTCATTGAAGCAGTAAATGCAGGATGTACACTATACATACCATCCTCATCATGCTCATCATGCTGTCCTTCTGCTTCAGCATTTTCTTCACCATGTTCTTCCTGTTCATCATGATGGTCTTCTTCACCAGCCACCCCCTCAACCACCTCAACCTGGAAAGAGCATGGTGATATTATGCCAGACTCTCTTCAATATTAGAGAACCTATGCGTTTTCCAAAACAGAGTGCAAAGTCTCATTTAAAAAAACACATCTTAGAAAGATGACCGCAAAATTGAACTGATGTGAACAAAAAATGAACTTACAGCCACAGTAGTTGTACATCACTGTACAGGCTATAGTGTTGTGGAAAAAAAATCACATGCACAAATAAAACAGCCTTGGACATTAGATTTTAACGCTGTAAGGATAAAAGATAAAACTGAATACAAAACCTAGAACTAGTTTCTAAAGACTGACTGAAGGGGTATCATCTGCTGAAAGACCCTCCAGCTCTCTAACAGAACCCACATAATAGCAGCCATGTGCTGAAAGACTGTAGAACTTTTTTAACAGGGAGAAATAGAAGAGAAAACAACAATTACAAAGTTCTATTAAAAATGCTTACAGCACTGTAGGACTTCATGAAGTGCTACTTAACATCTTTGTCAAATCAGAGGTCTTGATGCATGGGTTTCAGGTTCAAATGTTAAAGCACGGGCTAATGCATTAGGTGTGCCATATTGAGAAGAAGAAACAAGTACAAAAAAGAAAACTGACCTCTTCTACATCAGCTGAAACGATATCATCTTGTTCTTCATCCCTGCCGCGAACTGGTTGTGACTGGCTGATTCGTCTTTGCTGAGGATTCCTTATTATGTAGGATGACTGAGATTGACTAGAACTTAAAAGAAAAATACATAAAAATAAATCCTCCAAAAGAGTAGATTTGGATCTCTGGATATCACTTAATGGAAAGCTAACAAAAACTCCAAAATAAAACCACTCTTAAGAAGTCTTCAAAAAGAACAGATAGTAAGCTTTAACAAGTTTTACCTGCTAGACTGGTCAGATGATGGTCTGGGTGGCAGAGGCTCCACAGAAAACAGTTCTTCACTTCCCTGCATGGCATCTATACTAGTGCTAGCAAGGGTAAAGGGTGCCGTAGGACGTGCAATTCCCATCCTGACTGGAATAATTAGAGATTCTGCTACATTGCACAACTCTTCAACAGCATAGGGCAGTAATGCCTGGAATACACGTTTACATTTTCCAATTGGCTGTGGAATAAAATTGCTGGGGGAAAAATACAGAAAGATAAATGTCAAATACATCCTTTTTTACCCAAAAACTTCATGGCAATATTAATGGTCCTAATTTTTTTCTCAAAACATCATCTTTAACAGATACACGCATTTGTGTGTATAGAAACAATATGCAGCTATCCAAGTAAGTGAAAAACATTTATCGTTCAATAATTCAAGATTAAGGCTTGGTATCTAAATCTACTACCGATAAATAACCATACACTGTTATTTTTATATGTTAAAAAAACCTATTTCCAAAAATCTTAACACTGTAAACAGAAAGGTTCCATATGAACATGTAAATTAACAAGCACTGCATTAAGAAGTTACATGACATACCAGCAACTATTGTGCAATCTTGAGATTTGAAGCTTTCCAAATCTGTCTGTCTACAGAACACAAAATAATTCAGATGTTTCTGCCTATTGCTGATTTTTATCAACTCATTTTATAAGAAAAAAATTATTTTCAAATTAAGGAAAAAAGTCATCACCATCAACACACATCTTCACCACTTACTTTTTCTTTTTGGAGGAAGCCATCTCCACACTAAGAATGACAAACACTCTTGCCACAGAACGCAGGAATCTCATTGTAACAGCAATAGCTTCTTCTCTGCGTCCTGGCGTATATTTGTTTTGTAATTCTTTTACCAGAGTACCCAGCAAAGTATCCAACAGCTGAAGAAAGAGGTCATTACAACCCATTAGTTGTGTGTAATTTCAAAGCATGAAACAAGAGAGACTAAGACTCGAAGGGAGATCACAGTCATAACGTACAAACTCACAAAACCAAGATTAACTTGAAGTTAGTTTCAAATTAGTCTCCAAGCACATGACCCGAGATAGCCATGTTTTACATAGGTTTTGTGAATAATATGATATTATAAGGTAAGAGTGCTTACCAAAATGTCTGCTGTACATTTGACAATAAGGCAGTGTGTAAAACAGTCCAAGCGAATAGTTCCACTTTGCTGATTAAGGTAAACTTGCTCTTCAGGCAGAAGATGACCTATCCTACTGCTTGCACTAAGACTTGGAAAAAACAAAAAGAAGGGAAATAAATTTATATAAGTCACCAGGTCTCAAATATCAGATCAAACTTTATGTCAACAACTATTTGTAGATACACACGGGTCTTTATTTTCCTGGGAGCCAAACATGATCATGGACTTCAGTGCATTCCAGTCCTGTAAAACACGTTCCAGAGCCAGCTGGGCAAAACGAGGAGGTTCTAAATCATGATCAGGCATATCAGAATCTAAAAAGACAAAAAAACCCCACCATCATAAGAAAGAGGTACTGAAATATGGAGTTTGCCATTTATTTCACTGAAACAGCTCTTACCTTCAGGATTTGCAGTTTTACGATTACGATCTTCCCTAATTCTAGGTGGTCTGTACTGGCAGTGTTCTACAGTTTGCCTGGCAACTGTCTGTACTAAAAACAACAGCAGATGTTCTCCCCTGTAATGAGAAAATTATTAGTGGACATAGGATATACCACATATATTTACGAACATAACTTTAAAAACTCTGCCTTAGTCAATGCTAATATGAACTTGCCTGCTATTTGGCATGGTAACAAGATTTGTGGTGGTGAGCAGGCGGTAAAGGAGATCAAGGCGAGCAGACTTTTGTCCAGCAATTAGTGTCTTACACTTGCACTTTTCCCAGCAATCACAGTAGGCTGTTGGGGAAGTTCGTTTGAGCCTACAAGAAATAGAAAAGGTGAACTGCAACACTGTTCAGTAACATACCAAAATCTTTTCTACACAAGCTGAGGGTGTTAGTGTACACCCTTAGACGCCTTCTGGAGTTTTTTGTTTCTGATAGCAGCAAAATGCAAAAACCTAGCTTAAAAAAGAGAAATACAGATTTTGTATGTGGCAGCACATGACATTTGTCATCCATGTTTCCTACACTCATCTTAAGAGGGCGGTTTCACTACAGAGCTTTTCACACTGCCTTAGTAAAACTCATCCAATATTCATTTATTCTTCCCTAAAGTAGACTCCATCCAAGAAAGTTAAGCTGAAAATACTCATGACATGCAGTAAAATCTCAGTAACTGTTACAGTGCTGAGAGTATCTTTATAATTGTATTTGTTAGCTTATTATAGCTAGGATATTAATGCCATAACTTTTACACCCTGTAACAGCAGCACAGAACACGTGCAGCTTGAAAGCTTTGCACCGGGCTGATCTGAGATTTTTTGATTGTTTGCTCACTTTTCTCTTTGTTACAGTTGATTTTTAAAAGATGAATATGCTACAATTCTGTACAAAAATTCACAAGAATGATCTGTCATCAGGATTCATAAAACTCTGGGGGGCATTCAAAATGAAAACCCAGTATCAGTTAGCTATAATGTTCTTACAATATTATGCACTTTAAGAATTATTCATTTACTCTAAATACTACAAAGTGGAAAGTACAAAACCGCTTCAGGTTACTCTTTTAATTCTGACCCATTAAATAAATCTCATCGAGTAGACGCAAAACTATTTTATTAATCTTCTGTTCTCTAAGTTTGGAACACTTCAAGCAATGGAAAAATTTATTAAGTATCAGTAAACAGAGGAAACCACTAAATATTGATTTAATTATAAGAAATGGAACACAACACTTACTTGCAGTCATGTCCTTTGTGACAGACCCTTGCACATTCTGTGCAACAACAAAGTGATTCCAACAGGCCACACGTTCGGCATTCAAATATATCCTTAAAAAAAAATTTTTTTAAAAGTTATGTATAGTTTTTTCCTTACAGTGCTTGCAATCTCACAGTATTCTAGGTTACAATAAAACTGCACTTGTTTAAACTGATGTCTAAACTTAGAAGTAGGTCAGTTATTAGTTGTTAGGTTAGAATATTCAGTGTTCTAACTTAGTTGTTAAGTTAGAATATTCAGTGTTTTCAAAGAGCCCTGTCCATCAAAATTCTTGCCAAAGATAGCCAGAGGGGAAAAGCCACACCCAGTAACGACCATGTTCTGAGGAACACAGTCAGCTTTGAGACTACAGAGCAGTTTGGGGAGGCAGTAACTACACAAAAGTTACAGTAATTTAAACAATGCAATAAGTAATTTAAAAATCAGGTTAGCAGACTAACACAATACATGGTTGAAACACATTCCTATTTGCTTTAAAAAAAAACTTACTTGGTTAATATGTTCTGCACCAGTCCAGGTAAAACTGCATGTATCATTACAACACAAAACATACAAAGGAGAGTCATCTGGATTTGTACCAGAAGGACAAACCATTCCCATAAACACATCATCTTCTTTTTCACTGGAAGTGGCTTCAGCTAAAATAACAGAATAACAGTGTTAAAAAACAACCCCCAGAAAAGAAAAAACCCACCAAAAGAATCCATTCTTGGCAGATGCTTGCCATTACAAAATCTCATACAGAATTAGAAGTTTGAATAAAACCTGTTATAGCTTTTTGAGAAAACTTTCTCTTTGTCACATTATTTCTTATAGAAGCCACTGCAAATTCCTAACTGAAAAACACAACCACTATCTCCTCCCCAGTTTTAAATTCACTAATACTTTAATCAATTCACTGAATCACTATTTTGAAGGATTATGGACCATATTCTTAAAAGGAATATTCTTGTCCCACACAAAGTCCTACAGAACTGTGGTGTGACAAGGTCTGGTCTAATGTGTTTAAGATTTTCCCTGAATTCAGTTTCACACATTTCTCCTAAAAAATTAAATACCAACACTAAAAGAGAGTCACAAAATATTTGTTTGTATATAACTCTTTTCAGGAACAGGATCTAGCTTGGCATATCACTGTATCATACCAGGATTTTTCAATTTCAAGAAAGAAGTTCCATGTGACACATTTTTGCTACCAAAACATAATACTTTAATCCACTGGTTTATAAAGCAATGAAATGCCCAAAAGACTATAAAGAACACAAAAGCTATAATATTCATAGAAATCTATTGCAATATACAAACTACAGAAGAGGAAGATGCTCCATAATAGCAAAATTTCCAAAACATGCAGCAATCTACAGTGTTAGTAACAACTCTGCACACATGCCAAAAGTTTAGAAGGAAACCACACACTAACAATTACTAAAACTGTTGTACCTTTAGCAATTTTCTGTGCAGTTTCTAGAATTGTAATTGCAGCAGGATACGCACGGCCACTAACTGCTGACATAAATGGTGTCATGCCTCTTGCATCCCTAGGCAAAAAAAAACCCCAGCAGACAAGTTAAAACACTGAATTTTTTCATTATAACAGGAGACGTAGGATGCAAATATATGAAAGCTTAGCACTGCTGATCTTGTGCAAACAGAAAAACCACAGAGTGAATAAGCACTCTTATTTACTGTACTTCTGTGAAACAGACATACTTTTAAAGGATGGCAAGACAGAATACAGCTGTATTCTAACATTAGCAATTTTAACTAACAGGCCTTTATGTAACCTTTTTTAAAAAAGGCTTCTATGTAATTGATTTCAGGTAATATAACATTACAAAGGATAGTGAGAACTCATATGAAAATCCTTACTTAGCTGACAGCAATTCTCGAAGATAAGGCTGTAGAACAACACTATCACACAGCAATTTCAGTATGAAATGAGCATTTGCCTTCCGATCCTTTGATTCCACGACAGATGGTTCTGTAGAAGGACCTGTAGTAAGAAAAAAAAATTGCAGAGAAACAGTTTTTCCTCAAAAAATTACTACCTGCTAAAAGCAAGCAATTCAGTAATTCACTACGGTGAATAAGTGGTAACTTGACTATTCAGTGGTTTCAGCAATACTTCACTGAAATACTGTAAATTTCAGTTACAAATGACATTTGAAACACGGAGGGTAATCCCAATTTCATGCTGATTACCATAGTTTTACATATTTGTCACTCCCCAGGTACGTTTTTACATAAAACATTGTACGGTGCTTCATTTACTTTCTGCCCACTTGTGAAATTCTGCTTCAATCCAATCTTCATCTGATAAGAGGCATTTTCATATGGAGAAAGTCTGTGCAAGCAAAGACAGCTTTTGAGATAATTTTCGTTCTAAAGCACAATCAGATAAGCAGTATGTCCTCACCTGGTATTGTGGAGGTGCTNGGTCCTTGGCCGGTGCCAGTCGCTGCTGTGGTAAGAGATCCCACAGCGGGGGCCAGGATAAAATCAATGTCACCATCTTTCAGTAAACAGAACAGCAGGATGTATATCAATACATAAAAACATCCCTAACAACATGCTCTTGTGCTGCAATGTCTAACACACTGCAGGTTTTCTGTATTTAACTGGTAATCTTTCCCACAAGCGGCCACATTCCTAGGTCCGTAATGTAACTAACTCAGCATTACAAAGCAGATTTCCCAGAAGTTTGACACCAGCATTAAAAAGACACAGACTGGATTTAAAAACAGCTGTTAAGTCTTCAGTAAACTCTTCAAGTTATCTCAATGAACACTTGCTACCTCGATGGCGTTAAGAGAGATTTCAGTGTGAGACTAAAATAAGTTATTCACCTTGAAAGCCATTGGTTCCTTTATCAAATCTCTCCTCCTGCAGTCTAATGTGATATATGAGCAGACTTACCTGGATCCATTGCAGGAGGATCTGGAACCCAGCTGGGAGGAGCTATTGGTGGAGAAACTGGGTCCTGGTGATCACTCGATGAAGCACCAGCTTCATGTCTGCCCAATCCAGCAGCTCTCAAGGATCTTCTCATCATTTCTCTTAATCTCAAACTAAATACAAAACCAAGGCAGAAATACCCTCAATTTTCATTTATAATGAGAACATATTTAAGAAGAATTTCACACTGAAAAAGGAGACCAAACTCCTCTTATCTCCATTTTATTTCAGCATAAATAAGGATGAGCCAAGAGGTATTTTTCATTACATTTTGTTGCATCAGAATGTTTTAGCCTTGAAAGAGGAGTCACTCAGCAATGCTTCAGGACAGATTTGAGCCCAGAACACATCCCCAGGCACCACAGCACTGCCTCTTGCAGGCAGCAGCTGATGGACATTCTTACCGCTATTTGACATTCCTTTTGGCCCAAGCTCACTGCCGGGAGTGTTAAGCTTTTGCAAGGATTTGCTCTTGCTGCTACTGCTTTTTAAAATCTAACTACAAGGAGGTTAGTGAAAGGATAAAAAAATGGGTCTTGATAGAATTTCTTTTTAAGGAATGTAATGATTGCTTAGAATAAAATGAATCAACTTAAATTCTTCCCCAGTAGTGTTATACTGGTGTCAGTATTATTTATTTGCATAAGTGACTACCTCCCTCAGAAATTCTCTTAAACAAACCTGGGCACCATCACAGTAGTTCTGTGATACTTAATACTTCTTGGTAAAGAACACTAGAGCTTATCCTCAAAATCCCTTTCCCCACAAGGAGGAACATTTCCACTTCACAACTGACAGACAAAGCATCAACCCCAGAAAACAGAATTAGTCTAGAAATATCACACTATTACTTCTCACACTAAAAAGGGTTCCAAAAAACCACTAGGACTCTAGTGGTGCTTAAAGAAGTGAAATTCGATTTTTAAGCTAGCAACAGAGGCCCATTTTTAAACTAGATGGAGGGAAAGAATTAATAACAGATTGGTAGTTAATACAGAAATTAGCATACAGAAAAGAATCAGAAAGCATTACTCAGTTTACCTTCTGCTGCTTGATGATCCTGCCCTATTTCCTGGACCATTACTTGACACAACAGAGATTGCATTTGCAATAGCTTCCACAGCCGAGAGCCTTTCAGCAAATGTGTTCCTCTCAGAGCGCTCTGCTTCTGAAAAATTAGGAAAAGCATCAGTGCTAAAATTTTACTTGGGAAAATGATAAGAAATGAGTATAAAATATGAAAAGTCACTAATCTTTTTTTTTTTTCTTTACATTTAGAGAGACAGACTAGGTTTATATACAAATTTTTCTTTTGGATGAGCTTAACAATGATTCTGTACAAGCTTTCAGTATCATCAACAGACAAGGACCTATCATGTAGCTGATTCCAGACACTTGCTAAGTCAAGGCTTCAAAAACAATGATAAAAAACAAAGAAAACAAAACACAAACAAAAAACAACGATGAAGAAAAAAACACACAAAAACAAACAAACCAAACCACCAAAATAACCCACACCCAAACACCAGACCAGGAGAAAAAGAAAAACAAACAAACCACATTTCACACTGAGCATCCATGAACAATGCAAATCTGTGGGCTTTTAACATACACACTCTATGTATGAACATGCTTAGGAGAACTGTGTTACGAGTATAAGAAGGCAGTACAATCAGTTTACATCAGAAAGAACTAGCATTTCTTCTAACATCTACAACCCTAAGCACCGTAACACCTACCTACAGGTTCTACTCATAATGAGGACTGAATTTTGTCAAGTGAGATACAGAATATTAAAGTGAGATACAGAGCATTATTTTTTAAAAAACTCAGTTCTTGGCGCAAACTAGAAGAAAAAGGTATATTTCTGAATAAAGAAAAGTATTTCCTTAAAGTGACTCCGATTGTTCTTTCAGGAAATGTCTCAAAGTTGCGAGGGCTAGTGCTCACTTTCCATTCAAAGGCTTTTCAAACCAAGAGTCACCATTCTCTGCACACTTATTTTCACCACTGACAGTATTAAGGCCTGTATAGTTCCCTTTTTTCCTTCCTTTTTTTTTTTAAATAGGAAAGTATTATTAATACCTTTCATTCAAAGAATGAAAGAATAAGATAATCTGACGGCATGTGTCAACTGTTATGGTATGTTAAGTCTTTATATCTTTCTAGTCATCACTACCTGAAGTAAAAGAGATCCTAGGTTTTGCTTGTTCACAAGCATGTGCAGGCCTCTCAGATAAAAATCACCTACTACCCAAAGCAGACAACTATTAAACACTTAGCAGTGAGAGAATACTACTCTTGTGCCCCTAGCTACAAGTTGATTGGTAGCTGTAAGTGAATTGTCATTGTACTTGTGCCATACTTGTTTCTCAGACCCACTAGTTCTCATAACTCATGACCCGTCACTTCTGGACTCCTCACACAGGGAGTCACAGCTCTTGAGAGTGATCCCTCA
>VZTA01023847.1:0-49129 GCA_013398855.1 Mohoua ochrocephala | reverse complement strand
TAAGTGTAAATATACTAGTTACTCTCCTGTTCAGAAGCTTCTATAATTAGATATTCTGAATAATATGTTTATGCTGGACACACAAAATAAACATGGGTTTATATAGTACTGGATTTTATTATTACTTCTATTCAGTTTGAAAAAAAATGTAGGTTTCTTTTTTAGTGAACTGTGTACTCCAGATGCTGTAAGAAATAAAGACTGTGCCTTTCTGTTGATTTGCCCTTACAGAATGAAGTTGAATAGTCCAATATTGAATTATTTTTCTGCATCTTATATTCAGATACAATATTACCATTGAAAAAAACAAATAGTATATGTAAAGGTTTTGTACATATAACTGAATATATAATACAGCCATATAGCGAAGCTATCCCTTGCCTGTAAATTACAGATGAATAGCTCAAAGCAGGCAGTTATTTATTAGTCTAGGTCAAATTTTGTTCTTAAGTCACACAGTTAGAAAGGGAGGTATATGACATTTTGCAAATAAAAGTTCTTCACAAGAGAGAATACATGACAAATCAGTGATCTCTCAATGTGCAGCTAAATAACCACAGCTCAGATTTTTAAACAGATTTAGGAGAGTATTGCTTAACAATTTTGATTGGAATGCTTCAGGAGGCTTCAAAACATATCTATGAAGTGTCCAAATTAAAATTACTTTTTCAAATTNTTCAAATTGTAAAAAAACCCTCCAAAATAACTAGTTAAAAGTTGTATTACAGATCATAAAATGTATTAAAAAGGACATATTTCTACAAATTTTGCTTGGAGCATTTCTCAGGTAAGCTGCAGTACTTTTGGAATAAATAGATAATGTCTATTTCACAGAATGGTAATGTTCTCATAAAAAGCTCATTGCCCATTCTTTGATGGGAAAAACTCATCTAATACTCTATGTTGAGCTTTATGTTTGGATGGCAATTAGAGAACCCAAAATGTTTAGGTAAGGAACATTTCAGTACAAAGCTTCTTAGTGAACAAAATCCTTATATGGCTTCTGGATTTACCACACAGTTAAGGCTTTTGAGGAGTGCTTTTGGGTAAGGGAACCTCTTTTAAAACCAGCCATTGGTACTGAGAAATTTGAGTAACTCCATTTAAAATAAATACCCTCTCTTTATGAATGAAGTCCTTTTAACATCTCCAGTTATTTATAAACCTGGATGTTTTAGCAGAAAATTATGCACTAAAACTACAATTACTTCACCACACACATAAGAAAGAAACTCAGAGATTTGTTTTCCCACAGCATGACATAGTTACTAGCATTTCTTTTCAAAAGGAGTGCTAAATGTGATGTTTTCATTTCTGGCTAAAGAACTGTATGCTAGAGAGATTTCTTTATAGCAGCAAGGAGTCATCCTCACACATAGCACTGCTCTTATTAACCATCACTATTTACTTTTATTAACGAGAGTGCTATGTGGTCTAATATAAATAAGAAGTTACTTAACCGAGTATTTTGAGATATGCAGACCACCTATAAATTCACCCTGCACATGCCCTGTCACTCAGGACCAGAGGTTTTGTATCCGCAGCGTATCTGCAGGTGTATGGCTCAGTTCACAGGCACACAAAGTGTTCTGCTCCCAGAGCCAAGTTCTCTTTGAGGCCAAGTGCCAGCACAGCCCATGCATGGCCTGCTTGGGAGAATCCCAAGGGGATGGGAATGAGTGGTAGTGAACACTGTATGTGGGCAACACCTGACAGAGCCTCCATTGCCCCTAAACAACCTCTCCTTCTATCTTTGAGTGGTAATATGCTTGTGCATTCACACTTGAACCTAAACAGTGGTATCAGCACGCCTTTAATAAGCTGGTGGTGGGTCCCTAGGTTGTTCATGCAAATCAGAGCAGTGGTAGCTGCCCAGCTAAGCATTTACCCCAACCACAACAGCTCTTGCAGCTCTTATGAAGGTACGGCTAAAGACCCACAGAGCTGTGTGAAGTATGTCCAGAACAGGCACACTTCTCAGCAAACCAACAAATTATCTCCAGCTCTGCTGGAATATACTACTTTAAGACTTTAATTCTGTCTGGTAAGTATTCTGACTGTTTCTCTCCTTTCAGTGAGAAGCCGGATGGGCCTTTGAGCAACCTGGTCTAGTGGAAGCTGTCCTTACCCATGGCAGGGGGGTGGAACTAGATGATCTTTAAAGGTCCCTTCCAACTCAAACCACTCTGTGATTCAGTCTGACAGCTACTGACACAGGCAACCTTGAGCACCACTTGAACAGTCCTTCCAGGTCAGGAAGACATTTTGATACGAAGGTTCTGAAAGACAGCCTTAGCTCTAGAGGTGCGACACTTAAGGATGAAGGCAGGTAAGCTGCTCTGGTCAAAGTGAACTTTGAAGACCATGCTGGAAAGAAACTCAGATGGATCTGCAGGACTTGTCAAAAATATTGTATCAAAATCATCTGCACGAATCGTTCCTGTTCCTCTTGCAGAAATAACTGCTGTCAGAAATGACACTTTAATAGAATTATGAGTGTGGAGAATCCTGAACACATCTGTTGCCTGTTAAGGGACCATTATACAAGTGATTTCAGGCCATTTTATGAAAAATTGATAAAGATACATTCAAAATTGATACAAGAACATCCAAACCAAGATTTCTGTCATAGACAGCCATCCTTGTACTTGTCTTCCTCCTGTGCTGATTCAACAACAGTATTTCGTCACAGAATCAAACTCACATCCAGTAGCAACCAACAAATTTCTCAATACATAAAAATACAAAGTGCTGCAGGGTTGCTGCAAAACATTTATAGGTTGCAAGAAAGTACTGACACATCATCCTGGGAAATCTGCTGGAACCTAATCACCCCAGGAGTATGTTTTAAAAAGATTATTGGCCGTGATCACTGCGTACAGAAGGCAATTACGGATTAAGACTAAAAAAGTAAATTCACTTGCAAATAAGTCCTTGCTGATCTCTCCACACTCAAGTTAAGTGGGAGGTGATAGAGAACACTGGCACTGATAACACAGATGTGCCTGCTCTGCTTGGGGAATCCATGATTTACATAATGCAGAACCATCTCTCTTGATGAGCAGATGAGATAAAAACACAACACGAAAAGGACACCCCTTCACCATTGAATCTGCACACTAAACCGGAAGGAAGGAAAATTATGATCAAGCACAGAGCAGCTGTAAGGATAAATTAAATATTCAGTCTTGATTCTCAGGGTGCAGGCATATCAACACTACATTAATTTGTCTACAATCTGATACTCAAATATGAGATTAAAAAAAAAGTATCCAAAAAACCACTAGTATTTTTAAAGGTGTGTCTGAAACCAAGAATTCAAGCACTGTTTTTCTTTTAGCTGGTTCTTGTGAAATTGCTGTTTAGAAATAAAACTAATGCATTATTGTATTTAAAATTTAAAAAAATAATGTACCTTGTGTAACTGTAGCACAAATTAAACCTCAATGCAGAGGCTGCTGCAGAACTGCAGTATTAACTATTAATTACAGGTAATGGTTGAAAAAACGATTTCATTTTGAAATGGTTTTACAAATATTAAATTTTTCCCTCAGCTGTGAGATACAGAGAAACGAGGCTTCACAAACCATGTTTAGTGTTTTCACTAATACTTTTCTAATAGCACCAACATTATCTGCAGAATTTAGGGCTCTCCTTGAGGAGTATTAATTCTCTGAACTCATCCCCTCAAAAATATTCCACACACAAACCAACAAAATGCAACTTAATAAACTAAGAGGGATAGGAATAGTGGGCTAAATCTTTTGATCCAGCAGAGCTTCACTTGGCATGTCTTTGGCAGGGATTATCATTAATTTACTTAAATCCCATTCTGATTCAGTTCTGGGATAGCTGGGAGTAATCTGAAATCACCTAAGGAATATTTTAATTTAAAACTGTCATCAGCAGATTCCAAAAGTTTATCTTCATGACAAAAAATTTCTTGAACGTAATGGTTCTCTGGTTAGAAATCCCTTCCTCTAACCTTCCTCTCACTTACGGGATAGCAAAGGACCAACATTATCAATTTTATCCTGGATTATGACTTCTCATGTGTGCCAGGGAATATCAACTAACCAATCAGGACCTTTGTTTTAAAGGTGGAGTTATGAATAGCAAAATTAGGGACTACTAATATGCACCAAAAGCCCTAAGACATTAGGCTGTTCCCAAGAATTTCTCTGGCCTGTGAAACTAGGAAAATTTGTGATAGTGGAATAAAATCTATTTTTAATTTACAATGATTATTGGAAACTACAGGAAAAAAACTTCTCACCAAAATATCAGATGCGCAAAGTAAGTGTTACTTTTTTTGCTATAATATTTTTTTGTCAGGCCACACTTTCATTCACAGAAACACAGACTAGTGGTGAGCACACCCCAGCTCTCCACAGTAGAGTACTGCTGGTATGTTTACCATGAATGCTCACACTGTGGGGCAGATCCATTTTCTTTCTTGACATGAGGCACTTTAAGAGGCAAAAAATTTCCTTTACAGTTAATGGAAAGTAACAGACATCTCTAGGAAATTACTCAACTCCACCCAAAATCTGAATTACTTTCTGGAGATGTCACTTCCTCCATGAACTACTATGGAAAGTTGACCTAAGTCTCTAATTTAGGTACCTTAATTTGTAGGGTAAAATTAGGAAGAATACCTGGCCATACGGATTATTGACAATGAGCCATTTAACTCAAGACAATCAATGTTAATAATGCATTTACGTTCTTTTATATTTTAAAGCATGAAACTTACACTTTCAGAAATGACCTCACCTATTTACTCCCTTTCTTTCTTCCTTTTCAGAGACTTTTGGACTCCCTTGTGAATAATGAAATCATTCCATTATTAGTACCATAATCTAAAAATTTAATTTGCTAGTGAGCAATTCTTTGATATTTTTCACAATTGGAAAGTAAGACACTGTATATAGAGAACATTGTGATTTTTCATTTCCTGGAAAAATATAATTTGTCTTTGAAGTGTTTCTTATAATGTAACAAGTCTAGGACAGTTTTAAAAACATTTGATACTGGAATTAAAAAAAAAAATCTATTCTTACTGAATCAAGGTTAAGCCCAGTGAAAGATATCTTGTCAGGAAGTATGAATGAATGAATATTTCAGCTTATTTATAAACAGATTGATTCATATATAGATTTGCTTGGATAATAAGCATTTTTAGGTATTCCTCAAGACATAACAAATACTATCCCAAACCATCAAAACACTCTGAATAAATACATATGTAAGACAGTATGCAAGATTAAGTATTAGCTAAGGTAAATCCTGTTTTTTTTTATTTTAATTGTTTCAGTAGATTAGTTGGAAAACCCTGTATTTTTAATGTAATTGCTTCATAACAGAATCACAATAATGCCTCCTAACAGTTACTGTTTGCTTTTCCTAAACCAAGACACCACATAAACACCTAATACTTAAAATGCTAATTCTTCTGTAGAGCAGTGGGACTTGGCTATCAACTTCCTTGAAAATCAAGGAACATATTATTTTGTAACAGCTTACCTGGGAATCAGGTGTTAAACATAATTTATAAAGCTGTATGATGCTGGGAAGTTGCTCCATGGTCAGAGAGCTCTGACGGATGGATACAGCAGCAAACCAAAGAGTCTCCACTGGAGAATATGCTCCAATTATGGCTGAAATACCCTTTGCTGGTGGACTACTCTATTATTTTTCCCTGACTTTATTTCTTTATTTTTACTGTTGTACAACTGGTGTGTCACTCTTTCCTTTTATTCTTCTAAACTCTTCTCTATTTCATGAGAGCTCTTCTCAACTCCTAACTCACTTTGAACCTGTCATAGCTACTTTTCCAAACCTAAATTCCCCTTTTCTGAGATTATGAGAGAAATCACAAGTGCTTCAGTTCCAGCATAAAGACTGGAGTTGGTCAGTGATGGAGTGTTAATATCTCAGCTTGGTGGACAATAGCATATTTTTTTCTAATGATAAAAATGTAAGTGATTTTACCTCCAGTTTAAGAGAAAGTAAAACAAGAATCAGTGATTTTAATTACCTGACATCTTTTTCAAGTTGTGTAATATGTTCTTTTTGTAGACTTATTTGAGAATCTCTCTGTTGCACAGTTTCAATGAGGTATTTGTATGGTTGTTGTGCTTGGTTCAACAAAGAATTTGCTCTGTCAAGCTGCAAAAAAAAAAAGGTATTACTGCTATAAATTTTATAATTTATGAAGCACAATTACTTGATTATTACTGAACTATTATTGGATATTATTGATTTTTACCAATTGCATATTAATATAAACTCCAAACCTCTTATTACACAAAAAGGGAAACACACCACCTTCAAATTGATAACTAGTACATTATCTTCTCACTTTTCTGTTCTAATTGTGTGCTATTTTCACTGCAATAATGGTACCACTCTCTGTTACACTTCCCTCATCTGCATTTTCAAGAGTTTTAATGTAACAGCATCCATTGATTAAAAAAAAAAGTAGAGTCAATGCCCCTGTTTGTGGTCTTATTGACTTACTGTGGTCTTTTCCCCCCTCCTTTAAAAAGCTGAAAAAGTTGTATCATAAATACTGCACTCAAATAGCAGTATTTGATCCAAGTTCAAAAGAAAAGCTGATAAAATCACTTTTGCATCAGTTTTTTATCCATGTTCTAGATTTCATCTACATGACTGAACATACTGTCAGTCAAAAGGATAATAAGGGGCTACCAAAGCATGCTGTAGTCTACAGGATCTCTTGTTTGTTCGTAAATTTAAAAAAAAAAATCAAGAAAGACAATAGCTTGGAGTAAAAGTTAGGTAAAGACAGCAAGGAGAAGTTCAAGAATTTTAACTATATAAAAAACCAATGTTTAACTTTGTAGTGTATTGCATTCTGATTTAAATTATACAATTATATGATAAAAGATCAAAAATTTAATGGCAGGATAAAAATGAGTTGAAGATGTTCCTGTGGAACTCCGCAGGAATTTGAACTAAGGTCACTGATACTGAATCTTTCATCAGTGATCTAGAAGCAAATATAAAACTACTGTGGGTAAGGAATGTATTGAAGTGAAACCCAGAAAGATTTAAGACAAAGAACAGTGATATGGAAGAATACCAAGCATAACAATGAATTCACCAATTTCCTGCTGTCTTCAAGTGAAAACCTGACAGAATATGTTTTAGTCAAATAGAAATTACTATGATATACCTAAGAACACATAACAAATTGCAGTATTGGTTAAAAAAAACCCCAAACTTCATTCTTCATGTATCTTTCACTGAAATAATCTATATAATCATATATATACATATAAAATTTATAAAATTCACGTAATTTAAAAATATGTAGAAATTCAAGTATTTGTGAAGTACTTGGGTGTAGTAATTCTAATTTGTAATTACCATGGCTTTAAAAATCAAACTGTTGACCACATTCCTGAAATACTAAGCCTACAAATTCCATACGGTGGCAACATCTAATAGCAAACGAAGCTGTCCTTTCGTTCCTATGATAAAAGTTAAAAGACAATCTTAAATCTTAATTTTTTAAAAATTAGTTTGGCCTAAGTCTGGGGCATTTCAAGCTGAGGTTTGTTAAATATCTTCAAAAGTGATTTAAGAGAAGAGCTGTGTAAAAACTAGCGATGTATTCATTGAACAATTAAGTATCAAACAGAACAAACTAGCTTGGCTGGCTGTTCTTCTGCTCAGAAATCAAAACGTCCATCTGGCTCACATTCTTGTTTAGCCTGTAAAGTAATCCTTCTCTCAATATTAATTGCAAAACACAATATAAACTTCTTTGAAAACTTCTACAGTGGAGTTTTGGTTAATTATGCGGCCATTTTTTTAACATCAAACAGATAATAAACACTATTTAGAAAATATTTCATTTTATGAACAGCTGTTCTGCAGTGTTTCTACAGATTTGAATTTTTGTGTAATAATGATTTACCTCTTGTGAAATCTGTGTTACTTGTTCCTTCTGATGTTCCAGATCTTTTACAAGCAACGAGTTTTGCTTTTCTAGCTGCAGTAATCTTCTTGCCAAGTGAACACTGTGCCAATAAAAAGCAAGATCAACTTGAATTTTTTCCAAAACAGGCAAAAGAAATTCTCACATTTATACTTCAGGCCTTGATTGCCTTAATTTTTCACCAATGCTTAAATATTAACATATATAAACTACATAGTTAAGCATGCTGCATGGCCAAAGTTAGAAAAACAGTGAAAATATTACAAAATTTAACAGCACTAAAATAGCATTCATGCAGTTATGCTATTGTAATATTTTATACAAAGTAATTATCTATATAAGTTGTCCAATACTACACAACTGCAGTAATACTCTCAAAATGCTTCATCTAATTATGATTATTTATTTTCTAGCAACTGTACAGAATCATTTTAATTCTAACTTAAATAATTGTTTAAAAATGCACATTAATATGTTTTGCAGTAAAACACTGAAAAATGTAGTATTTTATCACTTTCAAAAGAGAGGCAAAACTGTTTTGTCTGACATTTAATATGCTAAAAAATGAAATGTTATTGCCAGTTTTGCTTTAAATAAATTCTTATGTAGAGTCACAGATCAACTTTGAAGAGAAAGGATTATTGAGTTACTCAAACAACCTAGTTAAAAAATGAGAACCTCAACATCTTGCATGCTCCATGTCCAGAATTGAAGAGTTTATTATCCATTCAAGAGCACAGATCCATAGGCAGCAATCAATGGGAAGATTCAATATGCACTGCAGAGCCTACTAGCAGACATCTAACCTAGAACTCCAAACTCTTATGAATCACAGAATGGGCAAGGCTGCAAGGGACCACAGTGGTCATCTGGTCCAACCTCCTGAGCACCTTGTGCAGGAGTGCATCCAGGTGGTTCTTGAGTAATTCCACAAACAGTTCCTGACCATGACACAGAATCTATGAGAGGGTAAGTGGTCTAAAGCAGACTGACAGGGAGAGTGTATTTACCCTGAAGCTCAGGCTTAGAGTGCGTAAATCTCGATCTTTGAGTGTACAAAGTTTATCTGAAAATTTGACCAGTCACAACCTCCACCTCTTCCTCAGTTTTTAAAATGGAATAGACTTTTAGATTTGGCAGAAGTCTTCATATTCTTCATCCGTGTTATAAACATATTCTTTCATGCAAAAATCTCATCTAGCGCAAAAGAGAAAGGAACCACTTCTTTGACCAGTAGCTACTGGAGCGTAAGGGAAAACTTGGATACCTTCCCATGACAACTTTAGGAATGCAGCCCATCATAATTTTCCCAGCTACAATATTCAGTGAACTTTACCTGAATTTGCAAATATTTAAGGATAGCATAAGTACATCTTTCAAGCATACTTGTCAGCATGTTTTTTGACTAGTTTAAATTTAAAGCAAAGGGACAAAGGGACTGATGTGCAAAGACATCTTATCCTGGAAACATTTGATTCCAACTATACTAGACAATTATGCGGTGCTCAAGAATGTGATAATTCTTTGTTAGCAAACCACCAGTCCTCCTGGTAGTGTTCTGCATTCTCTCATTAACACCTCCCAAGCAGTTCCTAGGCACAGCTGACAAGTCAGCATGGGCAAGCAAATCATTGCCAATACATTGTTCACATGTAGCTTAACCTACACTGAGAATTTTTTATGGAAATGGCCTACTACAGGCCATTTGGTCAAGATGCTTCAGAGTGTTCCCAGGCATGCCTAGTTTAGTACTATGGGTGTACAGTGAAGTAATGAAATAGCTGTTTCTGGCAAGTGGGCAAAGAGGTATAGACCCCACACTGCTTGAAAAGGTAGGTTTTGTACAAACTTTCAGAGACTAAAGTGCATGATGTGAACTTAAAAGAGCTCCTCATTTAGGATCCCATATACCTGAGTTTAAAGAGCAGGTAGTGAACTCCAGAAAGAAGATTATTCACATTTGTAATAGAGTCTCTTTCCTTGAGCAATCCTAGAGAGCAGAAAACTTATCTATGTGTCCTTAATGGCTCTCAACATAGAGGATGGAGTCAGAGTCTTTGCTTTTAAAAACTTTGGCAGCCAAAGGCATCACACACATTTTCTGCATGGCAGTTTTCCTCGAATCAAAACAGCAGGTAAACTATACATGGTCTTCTATGGCTTTTTTAATCTTTTTAATTCTAAAAGATAAAGAAAGTTTATGAAGTCTCCAACACTATTATGAAGGATTTAAGTCAGTTTTACTAGTCAATGCCTTTTGGAACAAAAGTGAAGTGTGTGAGTCATTCTTATAGAGCCGCTTCTAAGCTCAGAAAGTGTCTTCCAAGCATATCTGAAATCCTGGCCTGATCATCAGATTCAGCATTCAAAGGAGATTTAGCAGAGTTTTTATATATGTAAATAATCTAAACTGAATCTAGTAAGGTGGGGAAAAGGAAGGATCTAAGCGGAAACTCGGAAAATGCCCAAAGTATTGACAAAAGAGGAATAAAATGAAGCTTTAGGAAATGGTGCCACAGAACTCTCAACAGTTTTCTAAACCAGACAAACAACAGGGTTATGGAGGATTTTTGCACACTCCTCACCCCCACTCTTTTCTTCTTCTTCAATTTTATGCAGTATAGAGAGAAATCTTACATGGAAACAATCTGAAGAGGCTTAAAAGAGTAAATTCAGCCATGCCAAAGTTAAGTACTACGTAAGATCTTTGTCAGCAATATGTAACTCAGTGCACAATAGGTCTAATCTGATCGACAATCATATCGACAACACTTACTTGAAAAACAAATATATAGGGCAGAAGAAATAGGTATGCGGGCCATAAATCTGTGATGAAAATATGAACAGACCATCACTTGCCCTTAGTGCTGATTGGTAACTTTTGACATTAAATATCCTTTGTTATGGAGAAGATAGGAGTTAAGAAGACAAAAACAACTAAAAATAATACTTAGAATAAAAAGCAGCTATAAATGACTCCTATTATAAAACAGCTATAAAACTCCTATTAGAGCTTCTGAATGCTAGAAATGTACCCTGTGAAACTTTGATACATGGTCACCCTGCCTTTATACTCTTCTTGGTGTGTCCACCAACGATTGTGGAGTTTCTCATTTTGGTCAAAGCCTACCCCTAGCACAAATTATGTAGCTGATTTCCTGCATTTGATCAAATTGTAGGCAGACTCAAATTGCATGGAATAAACTTAATGCTACAAGAACCACCATCCTAATTTTGAACAGCAAATTCTGTGGTCACAGTTTAAAAGTATTTTAAATAAACCCACATTCACAGAACCATGAAGGTTGGCAAAGAAGATCATTGAGTCCAACATAAGACTGAATACCACATCGACAACTAGACTATGGCACCTTCCAGGGATGGTGACTCCACCACCTTCCTGGGCAGCCTATTCCAATGCTTGACAACAAGAAATTGTCCAGCCTGAACCTCCCCTGGCACAGCTTGAGGTCATTTCCTCTTACCCTGTTGTTAGTTGCGTGAGAGAGGTGAGTCATAGCCACAGCACACGGGCTCCCAATGAGCCATTCAAATGTCACTATTATTTCTTAAAGACAATGCATAATATAAATTTATTAGTTCAAAATGACTATGATCAAGAGGTATGTTTTTCACCTATGCATCATTTTAATATATTGATCAAATTTTCAAATCGGCCAAAGCAGAGCAAGCCAAAAAAATGCAAGTGGAATCAGATCCTGTATTAGTGAAGATAAAATAGCTCAGCTCTGAACCGTTGTCCTTGTTAATATCCTGACAGATATGTTTTTTTACTATTAAATACAACGATTTTTAGGGTATTAATAATGCATATCCTATTACAGAAATGTAAACAATGTAACTAATCTGTTTTTACAGCTTAGTTTTATACAATTATAATTAATCTTTCTGAAAGTCAATGAGAAGAGATCTTAAAATGACCTAGAAAAATACGTATATGCTCATTCATATGCATCAACCACATTAACAGGTCCTCGTCCTCAATCTATTCCTGTATACTTAAGTCATTAAAAGAAACCTCTTTATGTTAATCAAACTGGCTGGATTCTAAGACAAAACATAATGCATGTATCTTTATTTAGTTTATCTTGAAAAAGTAAATTCATTAGGTACTTTTTTTTTTACCTTTGCTTTAGTCGTCTTTTGGCTGTTGTAGGAACATTAGCACCATATCCATATGAGAAGAGAACCCTTTCAGCTTCAATTTCATCTTCCACTGCAAAAAATTGCAGAAAGGTGCTGTTGAAGAACAGTGCCAGAACTTATAAACTTCTAAGCAATTCTATTTACAACTCAACATACAAAAACATTTTTCTAGAGGCTAAATTTTCAGTTGGTGTAACCTTCTGGGCTTGAGTGGAACAATTTTTTCACCATTAGCATTAAATATAGTGCCACACTTTAATTACCTACAACACTTTTTATTTTTATAATTAACCTAAATTCAGGTTTCCTCTAACCTGTAAGATGAAGTGGGCCAGAAAAAAAAAAAAAGAAAGAAAAAAAAGAAGTGTATGTGTGAGGTAGACAGGGGCAGAGAGAGGGGAACAGAGAGGAGGGGTAAAGGGGGACAATGAGAAAAAATGGGAGCGGCAGGGGTGTGAGAGAAGGAGGGAGAAAAGTGAACACCAGCCCAGGCACCACACAAAAGCTTTGATGAATCAAATAGCTGGTAACAGGAGAAACAAATGTAGGAAATTATGTGAGTCCTATCTGACTCATCTTTCTTAATGATCAAGTGCCTCAAAATCAGAAATACCCTCATTTCTCAACAACCTGCAAAATGCTGTAACTTCTGTTCTCACTTGTTTAACACCCTTGTAATGCTATTTTAAACAAGGATTCTTAGAACACATTTAGAAAGAGAAAAGCCTCTAGAAGAGCACCTGTGGTAAGTCACATATCTAGTTATATTAAAAACATTATAGACATTTCAGGAAGTATGACAGAAAAAGTTTACTAATGTGGTATTACAAAGACACCAGAACTTCAGAGCTGTCTTAAACAGAGAATTCTTCAGTGCTGTAAACACCTCTGGTTCAGAAAAACATAAAGAATAATTTAACCTGTCTTTGTTAATACCCCTTTTTGGTTACATATTCAGTGTCACACGTCTTAGAAAAACGTCAGTAAGATCCTGTCCTGTAAATTCAGATCTGTCAGCAGTGTCCAGTAAATGTCACACCATGAAGTGTGACAAAAGAAATTGGAAATGCTGTAGGTATCAAAGTAATGTTTTGTATCAGTGTGTGCTTCTCTTCTCCTAAAACATTCCAGGCTCTTGAATTGACTTTGTGGTGTAAAATATATATTTTACAAGCTAGGGGACACTTACTAATGACAGTTTCTTATGCTACTCAGCAAAGACGTGCCATTGTGAGGATACAGAGAGGTTCAATCTTTTTCTTAGAAAGATACTAACCAATGGAAACGAGAAAAATCAAACAACTAGTCTACACCAAAAATACCNTACCCTAACGTGAAGATTTTACCCCAAAAAGGAAGAATAGACAAATGCAAAGGAAATTTACTATCGTTATTCATGTGGAAACCTCTCGTGCTGTAAGGAGTGGCTATATAAATCCTTGATAGCTTCCTGAATAGGCTGTGTCATGTCATTTCAATATTAATAAAGTGAGGCATAACAATCAGGGAGTAGCAGTAAAAATTCAGTGATCTCTTCTACATGCATATTTTCCAAAGGAAAAAAAATATTTTTTAAAATATGTATATATGCATGTATATATGTATCTATGTATATAAAATTTATATATTACATGACAAAAGCCATGTCACATGTATAAATAAATACACAGTTTATTAAAAAGTCCAGAGAACCCAATCCTCATTGGCATCCCTAAATACTGTAAACAGCAGAGGCTTCATGACTCAGGATGAGGAAAAAAACATGATACGGTATTTAAATATAAAGAGGTGACCACAGGAATGAAGATTAATCCTTATTATCACTAAAGTTTGTAGAAAACTCTAAATGTCTTCCACACAATGCTTCGGTCTAAATTATATTCCCCTAAAGACAGACTGAAGTATTTCCATTACACATTCAATTTGGAAAATAATTATATTTCCTTTCAATTATTTTTCTACCTTTAGCTACTTATGACATGCAACTATCATGGCAGAATTTGAGACACAGGAGCAAGTACACCTGCCTTGTCCTTTAAAGCGTTTTTTAAAAAAAACCAATCTTTTTTCTTCTGTTTTTTCTAAGATACTAGACTTAACTAACATTAATCTTAACTTTCTATATCAAATACACTGAAATAGCAAGTTCATTGTTAAACAGAAAGTATATTGAAATAATACTAAGCTATAACTCCTTTTTTTCTCCAAGGAAATCAGAAAATAAAGTCATTATATTTTAAAAGAACCGTTCATTTGGAATCTTCTTCTTTAGCATTCTGTAGCATAGAATATAAATTGTAATTAAAATAGATATTTCAGAAGAAGTTAAGAATGATCTGGTAAAAAACTTCACTGCTGTCCCATGATGTGTAAGAAAATGTAAACCAGTGTAAACAAAACCCAGTGTTCTGAACTCTACCTTCTCCTTGGAGAAAATGAAGGTAAGGTCCAAAAATTCTGTGTAAATACATAAATACTCCTTAGGCAAGTTTACATATATACACACTTCAAAAAACATGTTACTGACTAAAACAGAAGCGTGTATACAGCAAACATGCTTATGGTCAGACTGGAACCTTTGGGTAGTCAGGCCATTCTAAGTAAAGGCTGCAGTACATAAAATTAATAAAGCACGTGCAGTCTGGTTACTAAAGATACCCTAACGTCACTGCATCTCGGTAACAACACACACTTTGCTATACACTACTGTTTATATATAAAGCTTATGCAGTATTCTTCTATCTGGAATACTTTATAAATTGTGACTATTTTTTGAAGGAGGAAAGAAAGAGAAAAGGAGAAGAAGACAGTTGAATTAGTCTGAAATCTTAGAATGTCCTACTCTGTTTACGCACAGGCTAAAAGATTTCAAGATTAGTGTCATAGTTTCAAACTAGTAATTACTTGCTTTGTGGATTGATTTAGGCTAAGAACCAAATGAACAGAGATTTTACACAAATTGTGCCGTGTTTGAGAACATTTTAATTTTTGCTAATGA
The DNA here is from genome assembly GCA_013398855.1 of Mohoua ochrocephala. Taxonomy (NCBI): domain Eukaryota; kingdom Metazoa; phylum Chordata; class Aves; order Passeriformes; family Acanthizidae; genus Mohoua; species Mohoua ochrocephala. The sequence continues at coordinate 33,995 of VZTA01023847.1, read as the reverse complement.
GAGACAAAAATTTTCAAGAGTAATCAGGTATGAATTTAATCCACGGTTTAGTACTTAGAACAGATCGAGCTGCCACAAGCAACTACTTAATGTCTAATTACTATTAATTCAACAGAAGGAGGAGTTTTTTTCCCCCTTCCAATTAGTTATAAAATTCACACTAATCACTGTACTGAAATATAAAACCTGTATTTGGCTATCAACGAAGAGGGCTTCTTGACATTTAAAATGTACTTAAATAAGAGAAGAATCCTAAAGACTGTATCTATATTAGAATAAGGAAAAGAGAAATGACAGAATACTGAGATGATTTTCAATAAGCACAAACTTAGACATATGGATGTTTGATACACATTTACAGGTACATTTAGAAACCTGCCATTAATATTTTCTATCAAAATAATTACTGCCTTTTACTTGTCAGGCATAATGAAGAAGAATGACAGGCACTGTAATACTTTCCAAGTGCCATGAGAAAAAAGATATCGTAATGCCAGAAACACCTACAGATAAACCAGAACTTGTGACAGAACTTACTTTCTGCTGTCTGCAGTATTATCTCATCGAGCTCTTTTTCAAGTTTTTCATAAGTATCTAGTCTTGCTTGAAACTCAGAATTCTGTGTTTGAAGCTCAATAATGCGGGTTTCACTAGAAGACTGAAGACTATAAAATTCCTTCGTAAGCACCTGTGAGAATTAATAATGGAAGGATCAGGGATCCAGCATTACAGCTGTTTTTGAAAGAGGCAAAATGTAATACATGTAAAATGTGTAGCAGTACGATATTAAATATTTGATGTAAGTTTTGCACAGCAAAGATTAAAATACTTTAAAAAGCAGTTATTCATTCAATAATATTATCTTGCACATATTAAACTCTAAGGTCCTAGGCCTATCTGCTGAGGCCTTAGTAATTCTAAGAAGCTGTCTGAAAAAGCGACAAGAATTTTAAAGGAAACCTAGGAAAAACCAGGTAGAAACTAAAAAAATTCACACACAGCAGTCAAAATAGCGTAAATGCAATAATTTTTGTTGCTTTAACTGGATTCCGATTTCAGTCGTCAATTTATGAAAAGAAGATTCCTTTGCAGAATGCAAATATAAAAATTTGCCATTAAAGCTATACAAGTCTTATAACTTACTTATTAATAAAAGGTAATATGGCATTGACATTCAAGACTAATGTAAATACTTAATCCACTAATCTTACACAAAAACCTCTCATATTCAAAAGTAAGAGCTATGAAGGCCTGTATAATAATTTAAGTTTGATATAATGCTTGATAATAGGAAACAACATTGACCAAATAAATACACACCAAACTGGAATAAGAAAATCCTTGGTATATAACGTAGCAATCTACATATTTTGTGGAAAAAATCCCACCAAAACAGGTAAAGTAATAACCAAGTGGTACTGCTGTTAAATTTCATATTCACTTCCTAAGTAAAAGTCACAAACATTCAGAATGACAAGTGAATATAGATTTTGAGATACAGAAATATATCCACAGTGTGCAGAGCAGTAATACCAGAGTCACTGTCGAAACCACGAAAGAATACACAATGCTTAAGAGACAAGCCATTTGAATAGAGGAAGTTCTAGTGTCACAGAAGAAATAAATGCATAGGTTAAAACTGGGCAGCATATAAACCATCTGTATCCTAGCTTAGCAAGACAAACTACTCTATCCCCTAAATAAAAGCAAGAGTTAGTCCAAAAAGCTGTCGCTGACCCATAAGATACTACTACACTATTAATAAAGATCAATGTCCTGCAAGGGTAAGGAAAAAACCTTAGTACATTAATGCTGTATATAAGAAAGAAAATTAAAAAACCCCAAGAATTCAGTCAAAAGGAACAAAAGTAAAAGCTTCAGCCATCAAATATTTAAATTCTGCAAGAGTATTTCTTAATGAAAGAGTACTTAAGTGCATATTTCTTAATGAAAGAATTTAAAAGTGTCTCTCTAAAGAGAAAAAGAAGTGCCAAAAGTGTTAGTAGAATTGAATGCCAAATATTTGAGTTATTATCAGATCAAAAAATTTCCACAAAGAAAATGAAAATATAACTCAAATTGAACTGCATTCTCCAAGTTTAGACATGTCTGTGCAATTAAAAATCTGTTTAGCAACCTCTAAGTTTAGCAAAACTGGCACTCCCAGTGCTTGTGACCACAACTAACCTCATCAGCCAGGATCTGAATGTCCCAATAGGGACAAAACAAAGAATTACAGTCTATCTGAAACGCTCTAATTCTGTTTCCACTCTATAGTTCCTTTTCATAAACAACTTAGGCAGCTTCAGCACTAGAAATGTGGGGACCTGAAGACTGGTGTCCTTTCCCAAAAAAACAAAGGCTGCCATAGACGTCACTTTCTTCTGTCCTGTCCAGTTTGTATCCTGACATTTGTTTGAAACATACACTACCAATCCCATTTAAATCTCATAAACAGGACTCTGTCATATGATTTTGGACAGGTGAAGAAATTTTCTTTTACAGTAAGCTTTCTCTGTGGAATACTCACATTTCCAAGACTAAAATAAGTGAACAGGGTACGTTCACTTTGATACGTACGTACAAAAAGATGATACGTCTGTTTGAAAGATGATAAAGTGGTTAAAGCCCACATAAACAGGTGCATTAGCTGCAGGTGCCCAGGCTGTGCCCTCAGCCAAGGGGGCTGCACCTCAAGGAAAATGTATTTAATAAAGGACAAAAATGCTGCATGTCAGTGAGGAGTATATGATAAAAAGTGAGAGAGAGCCATGGTGCCGACATCGAGGTGAGAGAAGGAGGGGAGGAGGTGCTCCAGGTGCCAGAGCAGAGACTCCCTTGCAGCCCATGGTGAAGCAGGTTGCCTGCCTGCAGACCATGAAAGACCACACCAAATCAGATATCCACACTGCAGCCCATAGAGGACCCCATGCTGGAGCAGGTGGACATCCCCAGAAGGCACTGCAACCTGTGGAGAGCCCAAACAGATTTTCTCCTGGAGGAAGCAGCAGGCTGTGGAGGATCCACACTGGAGCAGGATAAAAAAAGTATGAGACGGAAACAGCACCACAGAGGAGCTGTTATGGACTGACTCAAACCCCCACTCCCCATCCCTCCCTGCACTGCTCTGGAAGGGGGAGGTACAAGAGTCAGAAATGAAGGAGGGAAGTTAAAATAAAAGAGAAAGAGGTGGGGAAAGATGTTTTACTTTTTGTCTTTGTTTCTCACCATCCAAAGCTATGTGAATTGATAATAAGTGAAATTAGTTTTCCCCAGGTGAAATCTGTTTTGCCCATGATGGTAATTGGCAAGTGATCTCCCTATCTTTATATCAACCCATGCTCTTTACAAGCTTATTTGCCCCACCCCCATCCTCTTCAGGAGGAGGAATGAGTGACTGGGTCTGGCACCCCACCAAGGTAACCCACCACGCTAGGACTAGCAAGGTTAGGTCTTTTCAGTGCTGTATACACCATGCTCCCCTTGACTTTTTTAGCTGTAAAAATGTATTCCAGAACTGTGTATCAATAAAAAGTATTTTATTACGTAACAATGCTATTACAGATCCTAGCTGCAAATAAGGATACTGAATTCACCCTACTTGTTCTGGTTGAACTGTCTTCTCTCCCTACAGTTCTCACACAGACTGACATAAGCAGCTTTGTGACACAAGTAGATAAATATACCCCACATGAACAAGGTACCGTCTTTAACATCTTTCCATGAGAGATTGTTTTGCCTTTTCCTCTCCCCATAGTCATGTGTTCCATTAAACTAATCATACTTAGTAAGCTTTGTCATTTGATCCTGCTTCTGCAGAATTTTCTGGAGATACTAATTGGGTTGTGCCATGTTGGTACTTTTTCCCCAAGCTTTTCCACTTTACTTTGTCATCGAAAACAACTCTGTAATGCCCATAAAGTGTCTCTTCATATAACATACCTCCAGCTTTCTCTGGTATTTCTCACATTCCATTTGGCACTGTGAAAGATTCTTAGCTGTTTCTTGTTGCATGAGTTGAACATGTTCAGTTTCAAAGGACTTTAACTTACTTTGGTGAAGAAGTTCAGCTACTTTGCTTTCTGTGCCAAGCTGCATTTGTCTATACCTAAAATAAAAATGAAAAAATAAGTGTTGATGATTCAAAACAAGCAAAGTTAGAATATATCCTAGTTCTGTTCATTACAGGTATAAATTTCAAAAATTAATGCAGTATTTTGAAGAGCTTAATAGGTATTACTATGGTTATCTATGTAACTATTGTAACCTGTATTTGAAACATAATTAGGAAAATTCAGTATTATAATGACAACACAACACAGTATGTGGAAAACTCTGTCAATGGCTTTTCTAAATATGTTGTTAATGCAGAATCAAATGACAATGACCTTATAGCACACTTTATTTTCCTTATTTTTAAAAGAATCTCTTTCTTGGTATACAAATGTATGCACTGAAGTCTTTTCATGGGAGAGACACTAATGAAATGTTGTCTTCCCTCTTCACCACCCTGTGTTACATGTGATAGGCAGAAATGGGTTTAGACATCAGTGGTATCAATGGTGCATCCTTTGAGATACGGGCATCAGCTACACTGCTTTTTTCCATACCCAAAGATATGAAGAAAAGTCAGACCACAATGGTGTATTAATTTCCACAGTCACTCAGAATCACAGATCCTTCCCAAAACGCAGAAATGAAGCACAATTTTGAGAAAATCACTGTAAGGTAATTATAAGTGATAAATAATAATCCACTTAGAAGTGGACTTCATCTATTTTATTCATTCATTCTACTCAACAGGCAATCTCAAAATTGAGATGTAAAAAAGTTTGCTGATGGAATACTAACTATATTATTAGATAGTTGAAAATTTAGGTGATGTGAAGAACAGGAGAAAACCTAATGAATCTTAGCATTAAATAACATATGAAATTCAAAAGAGATATATGCAAAGTAAATCACAGGTTTTAAAAATGCTCCTGAGCATATACATAAAATGATGTACTCCTAGCTCACTGTTTTAATTCAGAAGTGAGACCTTGGGATTTATTATACTAGATAAAACCATTAAAACTTTGGTTCAGTTTTAAATAGCAGTCAAAACAAACATTTTGGGAATTACCGTGAAAGAAATAAATAACACAGAACCCACTGTGTCACTTTGCAATTCCATGTTGTTGCCTGCATTGCTGAATGCTGACAACCATTCTAGTACCTCACCTCACAAGGAACAGAAGTGTCAGAGCATCAGAGAAGGGTAGGAAGGATTACCTTTGACATCCAGCAACATCACACACTTACACAATTGCACTGTGTGGAATAAATCACTCCAGCAAGCTAGGACTCTACAGCTTGGAAAAGAGACGGTATAAGGAAAAGGAAGAAATAAGGGGCCTGTCACATCATGAGCTGCATGGAGAATGAAGATAGCAATCAACTGTATTTTCCAATAGATGAATGTGAAGTCATCTTATGATGCAGAATGAGAACAAATATAAATCGCTCTTCATACATGAAAGCTGTGGAATTCCTTACTATAAGATGCTGTGGATGCTAAAAATTAACACTTATTTGAGAGAATACTGGACAACTTGCAGCAGAGAAGTCCTTTGAGAACCATTAAATGCAAGATGGTACTTCTCACACTGAAGCCACTTCACAACAAATTGCAGAATTGCCAGACGAACCTTTACTCTAACCCAGCATGGCTGTTGTGTCCGCTGTCATCTGTCAAATAACAGTTGCAACACAATTCCATCCTATTTAGCACCTAATCTTTAGGTGGAATGGAGAGTGTTTAACAAAAACAAGGGGATTACTTCAAATATTTTCCCTGAAGATTTCAGATGTAGGAATGTTTCTAAAGCACAAAGAGGAAGCAATTTTCACTGGAATTAATTTGAACAGAACAAACAGGTGTCATTATGATGCCCCTGATAATCACCGTAGACATCCGTGTTTGTGTAAATAGTCCAGTGCATGAATAAGATTGTTTCCTGAGTGGCTGCATGAGCAGAGACTGCAAGTTCTGCCTACTGAGCTCATGAAAAGTTTTTCTTTTGAAAACAATTTTCTTTTTTCAATAGTATGACATTTGTTCTCAGAGTTACTGCACTCAAGCTGCGAAATGCCAGTTACCTATTGACCACTCCAGTCATTTTTGCTTAGGGATGCTTTTCAAGTGCTGATACTTTAAGTATTTCATCACTGTTTCCTGAGTGTATGTTCCTGTTTTCATTTTACCACACACAAAAAAAAATCAGCACTCTTGAGTTCTCCACACTTTGTACATGATTGACTGCAGACATGACTCTAAATCTGTTCTGGTATACACATTGTTTACAATCCTGGGAAGAATGCTTTGTTCCAAAATGAGTTAAGTCTTCATGAAGATACATGTCATTCAGCCAGCGATGCGATGAAATACACAAATTTAATTTAATTATTAGCTATATTTATTGACTCTCAACAACAAATTTGCACCTTCTGCTTCAACACAAACAAATGGCAGCGCCTTCCTGTACACAGCCTCAGACCTTTGACCACTCTGAGCTTCAATGATCTGTACTGTACTGAGCTTACACGCTGGAAACATGCATGGACAGAGGCAATCCATACTTCTCTGTACCTACTTTCTATATTTGGTGGAGAAGTCTGTAGCTCTCTGATGATTCTACTCAGTCAACTGGGTGTTTCCAGAGCATGCTTCTCAACCCAGTCATGAGCAGTAACTTCAGAAAGAAATCGCATGCTTTGTTTTGGAAATTTGAAGTAGCTTACGTGAGTGTGGTCTGTTTTGCACTGGCAAGGTTATGAGGGGTCAGTTTTCTTTTAACCTTACTACACTGTTGATCTCACTAGCAACTCCTCCACCATAGCACCATTCAGAGTTTCTTTGTCATATTTGCTTTTACTTGGCCAGATAGTATCTCTGCTTTCTTGGCTACTATTTCAGCACAAGTGTGTGTGCATGTGTGTACAGAGTCATGTAACACAGTGTGCTGAAATACATTCTTTTATCTGCCTAGATGGTCTCTAAGGGAAAACAAAAGAAAACAAAACCACCCTACACTTTAATACTACTATTATGGGAAAAAAATCCAGTGGAATGTGGGCCTGCAGGATTTTTCTCCATCGAGAAATTTTAGCAAACTTGATATAATGAAAGAGTAGAGTTTTTGGTCTCACAGAAGAATGAAGGCTGGGAATGAAAGGGAAATCACAGATTGAGCCAATGAAAAAAATCCCACATGTAAGAATCATCTAGAATGAGGTCTCAAATCCTTTGTCTCTTTGCCATTAGGCTGACCAGTCAATGATGCCTGAAGTTTGCTAAAGCAGTGACACAACGGTTACCAAAAAAATTATTTCTAGATTAAAAGGAGAAGAGGGAATATTCAGAGAGGGACTTGAACTCTCTTTTGAAAGGTTTGAAAGATTTTTCAATCAGAGGAGCTTGTTTTTCAAGTAGTGGATAATGATATAATAACTTGTCAAAATATGTATACAACGAGAGCAAACGGAAAGATTTAATGGTAAAATCATGTAGTCTGGATACTGAAGAAAACATAGCAACCAACTGTTTTTGAATGGAGGAACTACAAACTGTCCATCTACAAAACCTGAGATGTACAGCAGCATTCCTTAAAAAGGTAATTGAACAATGAAGTACATTAGAAGACAATAAATTTGTAAAATTAACCTTTCAAGAAGTGGCAAATCCTAGTATTAAACTTGTTAATAAGAAAGAATGCCAAGCAAGTAAATAAAAATAATGTCTCTTCCAAAGAAAGTCTTACCAAAATTATACAAAATGCAAACCCTTTCTAATTCTGTAAACCTGATTATACCAACTTAAAGCTTTGTGGGATATATTTTAGAAATTATTTTCAAGTTTAAAAACGGAAAAAAATCCTGTAAGTTGTGAAATCATCCTGAGTCCACAGTTGGGTCAGTTCCAGATCTAAAATCTTTAAAGCAATTAGAATATACTCTCATATTTGTACAAATGTCTGTGCTTTGGTACAGTGCCAAATTTGCAAAGAAACCTAAATGCTACAGACATTTCCTCCCTAACCTGTCCTCTTGCAAACCTCCCACTTCCAGCCCCAACATGTCCTCTAACGTTCCTGCCCTTCTCCCTCTCTGTCCCAGCACCAGCCCAGACATCGCTTGAATTCCAATTCTATTTTCATTCTTTATTCCCAGGGCATCTGTTTTTCTTCTCATCTATGTTCAGAGCGTACTCAGCTTCCATTCCCATCTTATAGCCCTACTCTCCGAATTCTGGATTTCTCTCTACTCCTCTATCACCCTCGTACTTTGGCATCCTTCCTCAAATCCTACCCATACCTCTTGCAATTTGAGGTTCAAATCCCAGTTTAACTTTCTCATCTTCTGCAACTGCCTGTTGTGAAGTCTGCCTGTTAAGGCTTCCATACTTCCAAAGAGTCCCAAACTAAGCATAGAAGTACACAACTGAATTCTCCTTACTCTCCTTTTTGCCAACTGGAGTCACAGAAGGAGCAACAGTGGTCCAGATAGGCCTCAATTAAATTCAGTCATGTCACAGACTGCACAAACCCTGTCCATACATGCAGCAAACTGCCAGACTCCAGTTCAAACATGGGCACTCAAAGGATCTTGTTTCCACTGGTTCTCTTTTTGATCCTTGGTACTAAAAACTGGTTGGCTTATTTCTGAGCAATCAAAAATTTCTTATGAATTGTGCTCATGTGCTATTCATTAAATAACTAAAAGTGTAGGAACTCAGATCCTTAGTTTTCAAATGCTTTCATTTTTCAGCTTTTGCAGCACTCAGATTAAGTCTGATTTGTCATCTATCTGGCTGGTTTCACAAAATGAAAGTCTGTTTTAATATTTACTAGAAAATGGGTAAGAAATCTGTCATTCATTTAAAAATACATATTTTATGAAGTTTCTACACCAACTTTATAGACATTTTCAGTTTTTCATAGTATTTATTACTTCACTCATGTCTACCAAATATATTAAATTATTTCTAATCTGGTCAAAAATAACAATGCACTTCATAACAACACATTTAAATACCTCCAACAACAACAACAACAGAGCTCTGAGTATAATCATTAAACAGAAGATGAAGCATGTCATCTACGAATTGTTTAAGCAATGAAAAATTGGCTGAAATAATTTTCACTTAAAATTTGTTCTTCCCAAACAACATGCTGAGATCTTTTTTCAGCACAATATTCCTGGTTCAGGTTGTAATTAAAAAAAAAAAAAATCCAGAAACATATAGCTTAGACGCTAAAGGGTAAACTTGATTTAACATTCAAGTTCTTACCAGATGTTACATTTGCTTCGTATCAAGTAATTAAACATACGGTACTTTTGCATGTGGTTCAGTAAAATCTGAGAGAGAAAGCTTAGAAGCTTTGTTTAAAGCTGCTTGCTTCAAAGCAGATTTTTGTGTTTTGCAGCATTCTAAGCATTTATTTTGTATTGGCCTCTGATCCTCATTCTGTCAAAAAAACTTCCACACACTGTTTTGCAGTTTACAGGAACTGCTAGTTCCAAACATCCACACTCAGCAAGATAAACAGTTGGTTTACACTTCTTGTAGCTTCAGGAACCCAAAATCACTTATGCAATAAATAGGAGTTCTTCAAAATGTAGGACCGATGTATTCTTTCTACCCTAACTAGATGAATGCCCCGTGTACACTAGACTACAAGAACGAACAATATGAAAGATGTGTCTGCCTTAAATGTATCTGCTGAATCATGCTGACTGACAGGGACAGAAATCCATCTTTGTTTCTTTGTCTCTGGACTATGAAATTGTGCTTCCTTTTATTTGACTCTGACGCTGTGAAACTCAAGACTCTCTCCTGCACCAAGACACTGCTTCAAGACTGCTGGGTAGAGATTGCTTCTGCCAAGCCTGTGCTTGGGAGTCATACTTCAGTCATGAGAATTTCCTAATAAAACTTCACTAGGGAGTTTTATCTCAACCTTGGAGCTCTGATGGGCATCAAATCTAGCCTTTCACTTACTGAAGCGGCATTCTTTATTTTGGGCAACTGTAAAATAAGAAGAGGAACTCCTGTCATGCCTTTTTTACAAAAAATAAAACAGGGTGTGATTGCTACTCGGCAACAGCTCAGTGCTGCCGATGCATGCTTCGTTTGCTTACTGACCTACACTGTTATTACTTGGTTTAAGTAATCAATATATTTATTGACTCTTTTGTTATTTGTTTCAATGAAATAAACACAAAAGATGTTCAAATAACCTAACTGAACTTTACCAGTATACAGACATTTATTAAGGATGTGACAGCATCCTTAACAAAAATAAAGGACCCGAAGAAATGAGCAAGCATATAATAAAAGATGTGATATAATTTCACCATTTTCTCCTCAATACCTGCTTTTTAGATACATAAATAGGAGAACAGAGTCACCTCGGTAATTTTTAAGAGTCTAATGGCAGTTGCTTTTCTCTTTGCCTATACAAATTAGTCAAGATGTATAACCTTGTGTTCTCATTTATGTTTCTGGTGATGATAAATTTTTCTAAATCTATAAAAAATATAGAAGCATGAAATACATGGCTGGTTCGAGAATACCTACCAGATCAGGTATTTCAGGAGAGGTAGGCACAGAGATATCTAGTTTGTGAATCCAAAAATGGAAATTACCACCTCACAAAATGCCTTGAATGAAGCTTCAAAATAAGCCCAAAGAAAGATTAAAGATTCCTCTTTTTCAAACAGGAAGGCTATGAAATGAGTTCTCTGAAGCCTAGTGAAGAGATATCAACGGAAATAGCTTCATAAAAGTCTCCTAAGTCCAGGACAACAGTCTAAAGGGGAAACACAGCCAAGCTAAAGGGTGCAGACATCAGCACCTCAAGCCAAAATAAGTCAGAAGAAGCCGAACAGTTCTATTGCTTCTGGCACAGCCTCAATACACTGCACAATGTTATCTGTTGCATCTGTGTGCACTAGCACATAAAGTGACAAAAGTCGCTGATCTTGGAAGTATGAGAAACATGCTGAACCGAGGTGGATCATACATCTGGACGAGCAGAAGAATAAGCATGATTAAATTTCTCATTGCCTAATAAAGACCTTTGCACGAACAAATAAATATTTCATTTTAAAAAAAAATCACTTTGAAGTGACACATTGAAAAGGATCCCTGCAATGCATTTTGGTTTCGTCTATTGTACATATTTTAATCCAACAGCAAAGAACCCAAAGTACATTTATTAAATCCTCATTAAATCTTTAGTTATATTTTCTGTGTATACTTTTCTCTATTTGATTTCCCATGGCATTCCAAACCATTACCTTTATTACACCAATATTTTCATTTCATGGTTTACTTCATTCCTTGCAAAAAATGCCGTGCTAACAAAGCTGAATTTTGTACTAAATCAACAAAAAAGCAAGGAATAGTACAGAGACTTATCCCCCAATAATGTATATTAATTAATGACAAAACAATAAAGCGGAACTGTGAGAGGTTTATATATGAGAAATATGAAACAGATCCGAATGAAGAAAAGGCCAGCAACTTCCCTGATATTAAACATTAAAAAATGAAAGCATCCACTTTTAATATTTCTCTATACTAAATTTCGAATTTGTAGCATACATTTGGAATTGTCTGTCTTGATAATTTTTTTATGCTGTTTATTAATAATTTTTTCAAGCTACGGTACAATTTTGATAACAATTCCACAATTTACCTTCTTAAACCAAGTATTAGCTTTTCCAGAGATATTATTCCTTTATTAAAATATTCGCTAATAGTAATAGTACTTGTGTTTCTGGAAAATAATTGTAATAAATTGCTATTGTAGCAGATGAAACATACCTGAACAGATCTGATCTTGGAAGCTATAGAAATTATTCATTACATTATCACTACTGCACTACAAACATTACAAACACTGTTTTTCAGTGCTCAAGCAAATTAAGAGATTGGAGTCAACAGTTACACAAAGACTCTGAAATTGTTGTTTGAACTGGTTTTTTCCTCTTGGATAAAACACACAAAAATTTGTCTCTTAAAACTCTCCCCTCCCACTAGTCAGAGCAGTTATATTTAATCAAATATTCAGTTAAATCAATATATATATTATCAGGTATTTCTTGTGATTCCGCATAGAGTGATTATTACTTCCTAGCCTAAACAGCATTCATTGTTTGTGGATGTATATGCTCCTGTTCCTCTGATTTAATAGAAAATTCATTAAGATGCTTTCAAATGTAAATATATACTTAACAAAAGATAATTACTGTATGATTTTTAATTCCAATAATGCAAAGAGGGAAAAAGTCAATGTGAAATGACTGACAGAACAGCAGTTACATATATGACAAGAGGAGTAACTAAATGTCTCTCTCTTTTTAACAAATAAAATCTAAAAGGCATTACAACTACAGACAACTACAAGAAAAAGAAAAATGTTTGGAATGCCATATGCCTCCTTAAAACGGTCAGAAATAAACATATAAATACTTAAGTTCTTAATTCCGTAAATATAACTTTTACGAAATCAGTAATATAAAAACTAAAATTCTGTTTTATATGGTGATAAAAAAAAATAAATGATCAGCAAGGAAAAAATAAAAAAAGGAAGGGTTATCACTGAAGCTTCCCGGAAAAGGACAGGGAAAGAAATGAGAAGGTAGGGACAAATCTTTTGAGATAGGGCTAACTGGGAGACCATCAGACAAGGCTGGTAACTGCTGTGCCACCAGAGACTGCTTACTCCCCCTCCATTTTCCCCACTGAGAGTCTGGCAGAATAGGTCAGAAGGTTAGGGTTCAAACTGCCATAATTTAGCAAATGATTGGTATGTCCTTTATATCACACATAACAGGTTTGATTTCCTGATAAGCAGAGTTCAAGGTACAGGCATACCTTGTTATCTTTCAAGGACATGTTCCTAAAAGTGCTACAGTTAGCAATGAAGGACTGCAAACTACCTTTTCCCCTAATAATTAATGTAATGGATGCTCTCGGTGTTTGCAATGACTTATGAGAGGCCAGCATACTGCTGCATAATATTCCATTTATGCTCCACTGAAAATATGCCTTAAAAATAAGATCTCAATGATACAAATGCAAACCAATTATTAAATAATTGAGGTTGGATGGGATTTCAGGGGGTATCCAGTCCAACATCCTGCTCAGAGCCAGGTCATCCATAAAATCAGACCAGGTCTCTCAAAGCTTTAGCCACTTGGGTCTTGAAAACTCATGGATGGAGACTGGTCACAGTAATGCTTGTAGTGAAAAAGATTTTCTTTATACCTAGTCAGAATCTTCAGTTTCAACTGACACTCTCTCATCCCCCTTCCATGCCCTGCTGTGAAGGGCCTGGCTCCATCTTCCCAGTGACCTGTCCATAGGCATTGGAGATACTACCGTTAGGAGCCCCAGAGGCCAGGCTGAACAATGCCCATTCCCTCCCCCCCTCCAGCCCCTCCTCCTGGGGCAAGTGCTCCGGCCCCGACCATTCTGGCAGCTCTCCTCTACATTCACTCCAGTTTATCATGATGTTGCTTGTATTGGATGTCCCAAAAGCGGACATTTCTTGATGTCTTGACTATTCTCCTGATAATACAGCCCAGGATTTTGTAAGAGTATACTGTTGGCTAATACTGAGCTTGCTGTTTACAAAAAACATTTGTTCCCTTCAAAGACAAGAGGGATGATCCCACACAAGATAATCTGCATTTCCTTATTAGCAATTGAATGCTGCATAAAAACTATTACTATATTAAAATTCACATACCAAAGACTGCTATAAATGTACTTCCAGCAGTTGTTTTAAACTAAGTATGATACTAGAAAAATACATGGCTTTCCATCTGTTTTTCAGAACTTAAAGGAACTTCCATTAAGCTGCCTGCAGGCCATCAGGCATGCTTCAGTGCAACTGGGCAGCTCAGGGGAGCTTTTGTTAGAAGAGCAAAGGATGGAAAGACACGGTAATGGCAACAGCAGAGATGGTCATCAAAGAATACTAAAATGACTGACAGACAAGCAACGGGTAGGGGAGCACAAGTGGATCTGTCTTCTTTCAAATGTAAGATATGTATAATGTCCTTTCCTAAGCAGTGACAGTAATTGGAACCACATTACCATTAACAGGAAAACAAAGCAGACAGTGTGAAGACCTCTCTTCATAAACATGATTTAAAAACCAAAACAGCTCATCAACTGCATTTCAGCTCTAGAGACAACTATCAAGTAATAAAGTGTTGTATACTAGCTGGTTTATTACAAGTCCTAAAGTGTAGATGTCTCTGTGTGTCATTATCCAGAAATGAAACATATAATGGTTCTAAAATTTATTTTCCTGAACGGTACAAGTCTTTCAAATCAAACGGAGAATCTGTGTAAGAACAATAAACAAACAGACAAAAATGATATCAAATAGTATCAACAGCACAAGAGAACATGGAAGATACTTTCACAGTCCAAAACAAAAGGAACAAGCTACAGTCACCTTATCCAAGCTTATAAAAGCTTGGAGTCATAAATTAATCCTGAACAGATACATCACCAAGCTGCTTATGACACTAATGAAACAATCTCATTTCTCGTCATCTGCAAACAAGAAAAAGGTCAAGTGAATCTAAGCTTTCCATAAAGCAGCCTATCCCAATAAATTCTTCAGTTATCAAATTATCCTATATTACCTGCTGAGGCATGTGAAAAATGAAAATACTTTAAAAATGCAGTAACTATTGTGAAAAATAATCAGTTAACTCCAAGCTGTGTCCATTCTTGAGCATATTTGCTTTCACAACATACTTTTCTGTATTTTATCAGTCATCTGACAAGTTTAACAAAATTTTTATAGACAGACACAACTTTGCCTTTTCAACTTAATTTATTAATTTGAGAAGAGCAGTGTTGTGAAAAGCAGTTGGAATAAAGAAAACAAAATCCAGGTTTGAAAAGAAGAAAAGGAAGTCGGGATTCATTAATTATTGGGATACTAACAGGCTTTGCAATACAAGTTCCATGCACACATTCCAAGAAGAGTCTTAGATGTGATAGAACCCTCACTTTTCTCCTGAGGCATCACAGCAAAAAGCACTGAAACTCATTTATTTCAGTGCATATCATTCTCAGACTAATTAAATTTTCTGTTTCTCTGCTTCCTCTAATTATGTCTAGCTCTCTTCTCTCTTCCTACATACCTTTGTCTTAATTTTTCCATTTTCCTCCCATTCGCTCTGTTCTCCCTCACCATTTCAACAACTCCTTTTTTAGCTGAACTAGCACAATCCCTGCAACAACCACACCTAAGAAGTATAATTTTCCTTCTTCTTGTAGAGGACTTGGAAACAAATGTTTGTTCTTTTGGGTCTTTTCCCCTCATAGGACTTGTGGACAAGACACTCCTGATCTCCCAAAATTCCCTATCCCAACTGAGAAGCATGTCAAAGTAGGCATCTTTTTCTTGTGGAAGAAAGAGAAAACTCCGACTACTCTGTGTGTCCAGTGTTTGTAACATTTCACCCCTGTCATTATCCATTCTTTCTAGGAGCCCTAGAATGTGGCTCTGTCTATCATGCAACTAAGGAAGCAACTGCAGATGCAATTCTTGTACCCACTGAAGAGCAAATGGAAAGTTTCTTCTGACATCTCATATTGTTAATATTAACTCCTTCGATAAAGGAACCCATTCACTGAACAGTATGTTAAAACACGGCTTTAACCCTTTGTATTCTTGTGGTTTACAAGACTTCCACTGAATGGGGACCTAAATACTCATAGCAAAAGTTATTTTCCCTTTAAAACTGGAAGAATGAATTGTTGCACTTCAGCCTGGCCATGCTATTTACCAGTTCTGTACGAATATTTTTTAGTCATGACTGAAAAGCAGTCTAGTTACCACTGCACTTCAGTTAACCTTAGTTTGTGCGATGTGCAATTCTTTTGCCTTGTTTATTACAATAAGGTTTCGGTAGGCGAAGGTGTTTAATATTTTTCCAAAGTAATTTAAACTTTATTCCACTCTGAGCTCCATTCTTAGCATTCCATTCTTCTACCGTTAGAGTCTGAACCAGGTTAGAACCAGACTTTAGGCTTAATCTGAAACCCCTCAACAGGGTAATACCTCAATTTGCCTTAATCAGAATGGAGTCAGTCTTTCAGAAAACAAGAAAGTCTGCACAACTGTCAGCTGCTCTTGGAGATGCCGTGTTTATAGGGACATGACACTAAAGCATGTTTGTCTCAGCAATACTGATGGGATACACAGTCTAATACTTTGACTGCTGTTATATAAATGGGGTGGAGTTTGGCCCGTATTTTCACATCCTTCCAATCTCAGAATTCCTGGTAACCATAAACAGACATTCAAAGGCAAGCAATAAACAGTGTACGCTGCAAATGTGCATACAGAAATCATTCTTTAAAGAACAGTTACAGGTAAATTGCTTCAGGACATTCAGTGTGTTAGTTACTCCAAGATGTATTCCCCACAAAAACACCATGAGTATGGGTTAGGAATCTTCAATAAAAACTGCAGGATTACCATCCTGAAAGCAACATAAAGCATAAGGGTTTCAGGAGTTGAAGCTTGCGATTTGCAGTGCAAATCTCAGGGGTGAACTTGTGCTGGGAACCATCACAGTGACACAGGCTCCACTACATTATGGTAACAAGTATTAGAGCTTTTTCATACTGTGAAAAAGCTCTTGAGGCTCTGAGGTTCCCCAGGATCACTCTGCCACATGCTAAAGAAGTATTTAAAGGTTTGAAGTCTATTAATACCAAATGAAAGTGCATCAGCTATAAAAGCAGAGCAGAACTTCCCTGCAGAAGAATAAATGGAAAGAATTCTTCTCGCTGCCTGACAGAGTTAAAGGGCCAAACATTTCAAACTGCAATATGTAATGAAGCAGTAGCCACATTACCTCAAAAAGGTCAGTGACCTAACCATAAAGTAAGTCAAGAATCGGATTGACTCACACACACATTGAAAAATACTTCCTCATATCAGACTATCCAGTGACTGTGCTGAGTAGGAAAACTGTCAATCCAGCAGTACTGCTGATAGGGAGAACACTACTAAGAACTTTATTGGTTATATTTCCATTTACTGAATCCCCATTGTTACAGGATGTTGGGGATTTACTGTACTGGGATTTACTGGGGATTCTGCTCAGCAAAAGCAACATAAAAAAACACTCTGCAGCTTTCCCAGCTAGAGAGTTAAAAAAACTTTCTCAAATTCATCTCTGATTCGTTTGAATTTGAAGAGATTTACACTTACTTCCTGTTGGTGTCTAATCTTGTGTTATCTCCAAGTACTTTGAAAATAGGTCTTCAATCATCACTCTTCATTTTTGTTATCTTTCAACTGGGAACAAGCCATTCTATTTATTAATTCACTCAACACTCCTATCAGATGATGAACCAATTCAATTTGATCGGTTATTCCTAAGTGAGGAGATCTCAATTTGCCTATTTAGAGTAAATGATACAAGAACAGTGTCACCCCATCATTATTCATATAATGATTCTGAACTTACAGGCAGAGGACAGAATACTTACTCTTAAATTCCAGGGATATGGAAGTGTAAACTGTCCTCCAGAGAGACGCTTAAGCCTCACATCAGCAGATTACTGGAATTAAGTCCTTAGATGAGGTAAAAGGTCTCTGTCATGGGACCGAAGGTTTTAGGAAGTTAAGATCGAAAACACTTTTACTCAAAATAGGACCTCCACCCAAGCTTCCTGTTTTTGTCAAGGAGTTCACAGGCTCTTTCAGATGAGAGTCTTTCTGGAATTTTTAGTAATAGTTTTTCTTGTCGATGTTTTGGACCTTGCATAAAATGTTCCTCTTTAAGCAGAGTAAACAATAACCATTAGTGTCAAATTTGAGAAGCACCATCAGTGAGGAAGCTACCAGTGGAGGTGACACCCTAGAGAAGTGAAGATAACGCAGAAATCACAGAATAGTTTTGGACCTTGCGCTCTATTCTCTGCTTTGTGTTGAAAAAGACTAAGTATGATAATGTAGGACTGTGGATTGTAGGTAACATGCACGAATATTGATAAAGAAGGGAAACGATCATTAGACTTGAGTGTATGCATGTTCAGATGTGGAGACAAATACCTAAGAGAATCAGTATTTCATTAAAAAGATGTTACTTCCAGATGAATAGTGGTAAGATTTGAAATTCAATTGGCCACGGCAGGTTTTCTAACAGATGTCTGGGCTTTCAACAGTGAAGGGCATTTTCCAAGACTCCACTCAACACATAAGGTAAGGAGAACAGTAAATTAGTCTTCGCTTAGCTTTGTGATGAAGTTAATAACAGTGTATGTGCAGACTAGTATAAAGCAAGATCAGATTCATTCAAAAATACAATAAACTCTATACACAGTCTTAGATATAGCCAAAAGTAACCACAGAGATTAGCTTGTTTGACCCACACGAAGTGAATGACTTTCCCGAATTCTTGTTTGAATTCAAGTATGTTGGTAAGAGTAAAAAGTATCTGCTTTTAGAGAAACAGTATTTTAGATACATGTCAAATGCTAACCAGGGATCATTCTGAGGTGGCCTGTGGCTTAAACTGTTTAAACAATTTTCTTTGAACTTTCAAGGGATATTCTCTCTTTCAGAATAACAAAAAATATCAAGCTAATTCAAGTCTGCCTCTAACACCAGCACTGGGAAGATCGAGAATATTTAGCATTTTACCCCATCTTAAAATTGCTTCTTCAAAATAGAAGGAAATGTTTTTTATGAATCTCTGTTCCCTAGCCACAGAACGTAACACAATTCAAAAGAACTTGCTTGTTTATATAAAATATAATCTCTTTCTGAAAGCAAATGAAGTACTGGTTATTTGCCACTTATCATGACACACATCATTATAAATTAATGAAAGAATAAAACTTTTTACAACTGCAGATATCTTTCCCACCGATTATAGCTTTTTTTTTTTTTTTTGGTCAGTGACAAGAAATATCTTTTCCAAGTTTCCTTGCTGGACTGTAAAGAATTACTTGTAGGTTTGTGAAGTTAATGACTTTGACAAAATTCAGAAGTTATTACTTCTATGCCATTTTTAGTAGCTTTAAAAAATTCAGAACAATTGTTTTTCTTATTTACGTAAAGTCACATGCATTTTTAGCATTGTAGGAAGCAAAATTGTCACTAAACAAGTGCAATAGTGTGTGCCAGGATTTTAGTCCATTAAGAGCTACACTGCTGTATCTGTGCCATTGCCACTCCTGCGTTTCTAAAACTGTGGCATCATTGTATCGAATGCTGTATAATTCAGTACTTCTGTTTTATTGATACTTTTCTGTTACTTTCCAAATTTCCATTTACTCTATTATCTTATATTCTTGCTAAACATGACAACCGATCTCTCATGTGAATTATTCTCTGCAGCACATGGAATGAATTTAAAGACTCTGGCTGATCATGCCAACATTAAAATAGGACAAATATGTTGCCTTGGCACAGTGAAGTCAAATACAGGCCACAAAAGTTTGGATTATGAACAGACAACTCCCCTCTTCACCATTCCTTGGTATGCTATCATTTACACACACTCTACAACATAAAAATACAAACAGTAAAAAAAATTCTTGCAAATATATTTACTTAAAATGAGAAATACAACAACTAGGCACATGAGAAATTATTAAAGGCAGAGAACAAAACTATTTCCTTCATTCAAATATTGCAGATTTACTGAATTGGAACCTAATCCTTTACAGTTTGTACAACTAACATCTACAATGCAAGTACCTTTAGTTTAGTTTTAGGCATCTTAATTTTTTATTTTTTTTTTTACTTTGGCCTAAGATAACTACTGTTTGAGTGTTTTCCTGAAACACTACATTTCTCAGCTGTAACAGCATCTGTCGTTCTTGGAAGCAAGCTCTTGTATGAATGTGAGCAATTTTTTTTTGCTTCTTTAGAAATGCAGGGTATGTTCAACAACTGTACTATGGATCTATAGGAATCTAAAGCATGTGTTTAAAGTAATTCAATGCATCTCTCAGATCACGATCAAATACAGCATGCAATATGATTAATAAAATAAACAGCAGACTGAAGTATTTGTACTGTTACAAAGACATAAAACAGGACCATAAACTTTGTGGATAGGAAAGTAATTAAAATTAAAATATACACTGGAATGAGAATTATAACCTGCATATTCATTTATTTTTATGTATTTAATATAGAAAAGTTTACTGCTGCAGCAAATATTTTGGTCAGACCTTATGCTTTAAATTGCAACAACAAAAGCAACAATACTTAGTGCTTTGGTATTATTCTCCTATGAATTTCCATTTCTACAGCTCTAGTGGCATTTACAATTCTCATTTTGCATTTCTCACTGACTTCAAATCAGTTTATGCAGCTTCAAAAAAGGAAATGCACAGCTTGGGACTGTTCAAAAGAATACTAAACAGCAAAATAAAGTTAAAAAAAAGAAAAAAGGAAGAAGAGAGACCACTTGACATTGAAGTGACTCAAGAAGAGAAAAGAAACCTTTCTACAGTACTATTTAAAAGATGTTTCTTTCACTCTTTGTGTTCAAGAGTTTCGCTATGGAGTTTAAATAGCAAAATTTTCTATGTGTGCCAAATAGACTGTGTTTAAAAATATCTTTTCTTCAAGTTTTTTTCAAAGCATTGTTACTTCTATAAGTATTATTAGTTCTCAAAGTATTATCATTATTAGCATGCAATTTCTGAAACTGTAATTTGAAAAAAAATTACAAAAATGGCAAAAGGAAGAGGACTTGAGCACAATTCCCTTGGTAGGGACAGAACTTACATTTTGGTAAAGACCTAGAAAACTATTTATATGCATCAGTGTTGTACTGGCAAAAGCTATTCTACTCTCATTTGGAACAATCACATTTCAGTAACCTTCTTATTTCCTTATTTTAGGAGATTCTCCTTCATTATATTCCCTCCACAAACTGATACACAGACTCATTTTTAATTTTGGAAACTATGGTTCAATTTTTCAAACAAATTCAGTTTAGAAGATTGTTTTTAGAGGGTTCATTTCCTATTTTAGCATTAAAATGGGAGTAACAGAAAATGACTACTTTCTAACCATATTTAAAATCACTGAATTGATATGAAATGTGCACACATGCAAGATCAACAAAGAATCTCGTTTCAGTGACTGCACATTTACATATATAAAGTTATCTGACTGTCATTTCGTAGGAATGTACTCGTATGCGAGTAAATGCTCTGAGAGTTTGCATTATGAATCACGCATTATCGTTTGTACTGCTGGCATCTTGGCATCAATTTGAATATAGGAGGATTTATTTTGTAGGGTAGTAACTGGAGTAGGAAGGCCTATGCAAGTAAGCACGAAAGCTGTTTGAACTGCAAACATTAGGAAAAAATAACAAGTACTAATATGATGAGAGAATTTCAGTATTTAAGTGATGCTTAAGCATGTCTATTCACTTCACATATGAGCTGTAACACATAAGTAAAATCTCAAAGTGCAGCAGGTAAGTGAAAGCTAAGTATGTTGTTTGAACTGTAACAAAATTTATACTATTCTCTTCCTTAAACCCAGAGTGTAGTAAAAAGGCATTCTTACAGATCAAATATTTTCTGTTTAACAGGACACAAAAAGATAGTCCATATGACTAGCAATTAGCAGAACAGATGTGACTAAAACCTATGCATTTCTAAAAGACAAAAAAAGGAACATTACTTAACATTTCTGTAACATTTTAATCTGGTAGCTGCTAAATAAAGTGTACAGAAAAGTTAAAATGTAGGCAAGTAAAAAAATTACAGAGAAATCAGTGTAATTTGTTTTATGATTTTTCATAACTAATACAGGAAAAAAACTTGCCCTGACAGGTTTGTATTGTTAAACTGTTAAATGATAAGAACAAAGAAACAACTTGCAAGTATTTGCACTTTTCGCCAATGTTATTTCCCCCCCACAACTCAGTAATGCAAGTTCAAATTGATTAGCATCACACATCAGAGCTAAAATTACAACTTTTGAACCTACTTCCTTTCCTTTTTTAGCAATTCCATTTTTGCATCCTATTGACACAACACTGAATAGCTGAAGATCTGAAATGTAGATTAAAAACATATTTCAAGAATGATAATAATTCAGAATTTTGCAGCTCCTTTGTAAGTGTACTCAGCACAGGTTCATCTAACTGAGTTGTATCTCATGTTGAGTATTTGGAGCAAAAACGACTGCAGATCTTCTAGCGATGTGCTTCTCTGACATGACCGAGTGTGATTCTCACAGAACAATAATAATGTAGCACAATCACAAAACTTATGGATGGAAGACTTGGAGCAGGGCTAGGAAACTTAAGGTGATGGTTCTATCCATCCTGACTCCTACAAGACAGAGCAGACTGAGGAGAAGGATCTAGGTTTGTTACGTGAGATTAGGATAACTAAACTGCTAGCATGACCCAGTTGTGCAAAAGACACAAAGTTCCAGGAATCACTAAGGTACATCTAGTGGAAATTATGGTGTCATCCGAGACAGAGCAGGAAATTATCTGAAACATTATTCAGAATTCCAGTTATCTGTGTTAAAGTGAGGTCAAGATTAAAAGAAATGGCACTCAGATGTCCAAGAGAACAAGGAATCTATCCCATGAGAAGTCAAATAAGCTACAATCTAGAAAAACAAAGTCTGACTAAGATTTTAAGAGGACAAAACAATAGATAAATTTGACTAATGCTATCATCAGAACGCTGTGATATAAACCAGGAGAAAATAATCTTGAAACAGAAATTAAAACCCCATCTGAACATAACAACTAGAATGTCTTCCACTAGAAATAATACAGTTCAGAGTTTAATTTCTGAAAAGACAGTTACATGAAATGACAAAATAATCAATGATCCAAAAGGCTTACTCTAAAAATGATGTTTGTAAACCTCATAGGTAACTACTGTATTGCCAATACCCACATTTGGGAGGTTTTTGGTTTTTTCTTCATTTAATAATGGAAAAAGAAATACAAAAAAGACGATTACATAGCTAAAAGATTCAGAAAGTTTTATTTTAATTGCGTTTTAATAATTTTTTGAGAATTGGTTGGGATGACTTTCACCAAAAAAAACCCCAAATTTGTTTATTTTTCCTCTTTTGTGGCATTTTGCTAAACTCATGCATCATGTATATCAAGACTTGTTGCCAGTAGTTCTGGACAAATAGACATAACTTCCAGGTAACACCAAAACCTGTTTAAATAATTAGGGAGACTGAGAGGGAAAGGACAAGGGTCTTAAACTTTCTGGGTGAGTGCTCGAATCACGTTACAAAAGAGGCAAAGCTTAGCCATTAACTCTTCTAACAGTGTTCTGGAGTGAACTCAATGATTTTGAATGAGTTAGCCATGTTCTAATAAAAACAGGCCCTTCAGGGACTTGAGCAGAGTTCAAGCACCTCCTACCCCTATCAAAATAAGCACTCAGCTTTCCAAACCAGGAGACTTCCGAGCACGCACAAGGACCTCTACCTAAATGTGTTCCAACTTGGAATGATTTTAAGTGCCTCTGAGGTTAGGTGGTGCTTGAGAACAGGAGGTATTGGTAAGAGTTCACTGGAATCTCGTCGGGGAAAATCTACCTCCAGATATCACTATGACAACCTGTTGGAAAGTCAATTAACATGTGCAAAACCTGTACTTACCAACCATACATTACATTTTCAGTACAGCCTGGTGGATTGCCCCTGGCTGGATCCCAGGTGCCCACTAAAGCCACTCTATCCCTCCCCTCTGCATCTGGACAGGGCAGAAGAAATACAAGGAAAGAATTGAATGGGTCAAGATAAGGACAGGGAGAGACGAGTCCCCAGTTACTGTCACGGGCAAAACAGAGTTGACTTCCGGAAAAATTAATTTATTACCAATCAAATCAGAAAAGGGTAATGAGAAACAAAACCAAATCCTAAAATAAACCACATTCCCCCCATCCCCCCTTTCTTGAATTTAACCTTACTCCCAATTTTTAGTACTTCCATCCTCCCAGCAGTGCAGAAGGAGAGGGAATGGGGGCTGTGGTCAAATCATCCCACGTTCCTGCCAATCCTTCCTCCTCAGGGGAGGACTCCTCACATTCTTCCCCTGCTCCAGCATGGGGTCTCTCCCATGGGAGACAGCCCTCCACAAGCTTCTCCAGTGTGGGTCCTTCCCAGGGGTGCAGTCCTTCAGGAACAGACTACTCCAGTGTGGGTCCCTGTGAGGTCACAAGTCCTGACAGCAAACCTCCACCATGGGCTTCCCACAGGGTCACAGCCTCCTTAGGGCAATCACCACCCCTCCCATGGGCAACAGGTGGATCTCTGCTACACCACAGATCTTTTCTGTCCTTTCTCCCCTTTTCTCTAAAAAGACAAATGCAAGTTTCCTCTTCATTTGGGTTTGGCAACTCTTTCGGAGTTACTGCAAGGTAGCTAAGACTGAAAATTTTGAAGGAGTATGGTATCTTCCTACCTTCCGTAGCTTCATTAACCAGGTCCAATCTTTTGTACAATCACATATCTAGACCTACATTGGTTGAATTTCCGTCAATTAAAACACTTCCAATCATGGAAGACAACAGAGTTCATTAAAAAAAAAGGCAAAAAAAAGCAGCATATAAGGCATATAGTACTTCACAATGAAAACATTCCATTTTACGACCGGCCTTTGAGAAATGCTTAAAGGCTCTACGATTCCGCATTGGAGGACTGAGTAAGACTGATGGTAAAGCACAGAAGCTCCAAAAACCATGAAAAGAGTCTATGGTGAACTCCTTTTACTCAGAAAAGCCATGTGGGACTTGACTTGTGTAGCTTCTGCTGTTTATGATGTGGTTACCTACACCGGAGCCCGTTATGCAGACTCCCTTTGTAAGTCAATGGAAAGAAACAGGTACCCTACAAACACGATTCCATTCCAGCACAGGCATTTAAAATTAGACAAGACTGATGACAGCCACAGTGAACACTGTGCTAAAATCCATGCTGCATTTACTTATTTTGCTCAGAAACTAGTGTTTGAACTCATCCAAACCACACCAGTATATAACATTTTAAAAATAATTCCAAAAATCACAAAATTCTGAAACAGTGGTATGAACAAAACTTCCCCTCCTCTTTCTGATTTTCTCCTTGATGAAAATTTACCATATTTAGGACCAGTCTGGGGGGGCAGGTGGAGAAGGGTTTTGAAACAGGTTTCCTTTATATTTTATACCACGTAACTAAGGGAAAAGGGATTCCAGGAAATCTTTTAATGAAAGACTTAGTAATCCAAGTTTTAAATGTTTTCCCCATCATCTTCTGAGTCTAATAAAAAGCTACAGAAATTTAAGTGTGATAGTTACAGTAAGACCTTACTCATAACATGATGTTGCATCATGGACAACATACAGGTGGTTAAAGCTGGAAGAGAATAATCAGAGATCTGCAAAGTTATCCCTACCATAACTGACAATACAAATGCTGCCAACAATCGGGAAATATTTAGGGTGGTATTCAAATCCAGATTGCAGAAATGTGAGTGTATCTAAGCATAGGTATCCCATGAGAGCCTAGTACCTAAAGTCCCATTATATTAAATGTTCCAGATGCCAGGAAGCCAAGACAATGAAGTTAAAACATAAAACATTCTTTAAATAATAGATATAACTTTCTCAGAAATGGAACACTGGTCATTTTGCATTGGGGATTTTGTTTGCTTGGGGTGGTTTTTTTGGTTGGTTTTTTTTTCTTCCTATTGAATCTAAACTTGCTTAGTCTCCCCCACTTTCCTCCCACTCACACTCCACCACCATAACTCCTAAGTTCCTTTTAATGATACAAACTCCTTAGTCTCGAGTTTTTTTCTAACAGATGAACTGTCAAGGTAGCATCAGGAAATGGGCATGGCATGGCAGGGCATGGCATATATAATCTTAAACACATTAAATCACATTAAAGCAGAGGTGGCACTATATTCATTTTGGAAAAGTTGCAAAATTGAAATATTTTAAAATAAAATAGCATGAAAACTTGCAAAATTCAGCTAACATACTGATGAAAGGTATTACTTGCCTGGCTAAAATATCCAATTAACAACACATTGCATGTAAACTTTAAGGTTTTTTCACAAAAGCATTCTCCCTATTTTACAGGATGGTTAAACCAAAACCCGCTAAAGGTAAGAAAAAAAACTCAAACCAAAAGACCTCTCCAAATGACTTCAGGCTCATCACAAAAGACACTTCTGCATTCTGAAAGGTCTATTCACAGTGTTCATTTTAGTAAAATACTCTTTGGAAGCAGTTTCTAAAACTGGATGTAACATTCATTTACATGTATCTGCCAAGTTTTTAAATGTTTTAGAAGCTAAACTAAAACATGTTGAAAATGACTCATTGTGGTACCAGAATACATACTGTAGGAAATAAGAACTCATTTACAAGTGGGAGAAATACACTCACACTTCATCTGTGGGAATTCACTAGACTTCCCTTCCAGCAAACATTATATTTTAAAATAATCACGGAAAATATGTTCTTTTAACTGAAGTTTATGAAAAGATTTAGACAGCTGGCATAACAAAAGAGACTTACAAAGATAAATGTAAAACTGTCTTTAAAAATAATTAGTAATTCTGCCAAAAGATATCAATTTAGCAATAAAAAAAGATTCCAATTTTTTTCTTACTTTAATGCTTAAACTAAAACTGTTTAATACAGTTGTTCAGTATAAATAGATAACCATTTGAGACAAAGGACAAAAGGAAGATTTGATTATTTTACAAAGTAAGAAAATGCAGGGCGGGGGGACAGCCCTGCCAGGCAAACAAATTACCATAAGGTAGCTCTTTTCTAACTTGGAGCATGTCAACTACTTTTGTAGATCTGCACATTTCAGTAATACAACTACCCTGCAGCAAATGCATTACTGTAAAAAGTTTCTTCTTTCTTTGAAAAGAAGTCATCTGGCAGAGAAAAAATAAACTTGAAACATACCCCATTTATCTATGTGTATAGAATACTTTGAAAACAATAAAAAAGAACTCTGACACAGAAAATTAGACCCAGATTTCACAACTTGTGACTGGGAGCAGTGTCATAAAGGACAAACCTAAAATCAAAAAATCCAGCCTCACTAGCTTCCATAAAGTAACTGTCTGTAAAAACAATAATGTTCTAGAGGAACATACACCAGACAATAAAGATACAGTATTTCCTCACCTGGTTTTAGGTCTAAATATCTTAGAAATAAGGTGACAATAAAGGCTATATTCCGCCTAATACCGGGCATTTCACAGGGCCATGGGATTTTCATTAATCACACTTTGCTTGTCCTTTACTGTTCAGAGAAACCCTCTGACATGAGTGTACTCAAAGATTCGGGAGTCAGTTAATTACCTGAAGCGAGCAGCTTATAAAGACAAGGGAAGGACTATGGTTTCTAATTATTTTCACCTACTTGCAGTACCATTTTGCACAAATAAAACCTTTTCCCTGTCCCGTAGTGTTTTGGGTGGGACAAATTCTTCCATTCTCTATAACTCACAACCAATTCTAGTGACCCCAGCAATGTATCCAAGGTAAAAGGGAAGATTTAGCTTTTTGAAGCATGTTGAAACTTATGCTCTAGATTACATTTCTGGAATGCAAAAGCTTAAGATCTTAGAAAAATCAGAGCAAACATTAAGCAAAATTTCAGAAGGGATGAATCAGTGCACTTCTCTATCTGTTTATCCATGGCAACACTTTCCATGAAACAATTAGAATGTCTATGAAAACAAATCCAGATGACAAGTTCCACATCAAAGTTCAAACTAAATTATATACATACACACGCAGTAGTATTTATATTAAAATGTTAGCCAAGAGCTGCAGTATTTTGACAGCATATCCAATTTTTAATTTTAGAAGAGATGTACAAATAGGCTTGTAAGTACAAGTATGTACACTTTACATGTATATTATGAAATCCAACATTTCATATAAAGACTAAATGCCTGGCAGGTATAAGCATTTTATGTAGTGCCCAAGCTTCATCTCAAAGGAACCTATTCCTAGTTACATTTATTCCTACAACTATACTGCCACTTGATGGAAAAAGTTTACTTCCTCTTAAGAGAAAGTTTCTCCATTTTGTTTATTCCACAGGTGAGATGCTGCAAAAACTATGGCAATTTTTTTTGCTGCGGGAGTAGCTCAAAGGGACACGCACACGGAGTGTACCTTCTCCCTGCCTGATGAGTCAGCGGGGTGGTCTCTACAACAATGTCTTGACTTGGCAACATTTGTTTGTTTGCCAGTACAAAAACCTGCTACTAAACAGGGCTCACAAGAAAGGGTTGGCAGTATAGACACATGAACAGCATCTTCATGGATTCTGCCCAGTGGTAAGAACTGCAAGAGCCCTTTATTGCTAGTCGTAAAGCAATTCAGTCTTTCATAGGCACCCCTCCATTCCACCTTGGCTGGGTTTATTCAGTCCCCAGGTTCTGTGTCCTTACTGCCTCTCACCACACTCCTCCCACAGAATTACAAATCCTCTCCCTTCTCACCAGCAGCCACCCCCAGGAGCAGACCAGTATATCTGCTTGCACACTGGGCTCCCCTTGGAGGCCCCTCCAGAACAAATGTTCTCATCTCTTACTGGAGAGTCTACCGGTCTTGCTAAGGTTCTAAGTAACTTTTTTTTTTTTTTTTTTTAATCTAAAACCAGCTTCCCCCCACTGATATAATAAATAGCTCAAAGTAGAACCACCCTCTTGGTACCCCCATGATTCAAATGTCATGTCACAGCTAAGTGTCACTATGACTAAAGGATGTTTGGTAAAAATGTTCTGATATCTCACACTGCCACCCTACAGCTACCCAAATCAAGGTATTCCTTAGGAAGCTCTTGAATTCTGGCTAACTATGCCTTGAACATTAATTGCACATTCATTTTTCTGGTTTCACAGAATATTCTCACAGAATTACCCATACAGTCATATAAGTAGACACAATTATGCCTTTAGATCATCTAACTAGAAACACAAACAGCTGTAAAAATTATCTAAATAGCTTTGCACTGAGTAAACTGAAGGACATGGCCTTCCCACTATCCAGTATGTGATGGAATACTTCAGTACCGAACACATAACAGTCTCAAAAAATTTACTGGTGTCCCTGAATGTAAGCAACTCTCTGAGTCAACCGTGACAAAGCCTGGGATACATTCTTGAGACAATCTTATCTGGAAACAAGACCATACAAAAGAGAAATCAGCCCTCTAATCCTGGTCTTTCCGTTCTTTCCTCATCAAGGCACTGGTCACCAGACACGCCAATCTCATGAAGAGAGAAAGCAACAAAACAGCTGCCAAGGACTTGCATGGTTGTTCCATCAGCTGTGAACAGTGGACTCACCAGCTGTGAGCACTACACACAGATATTATACATCGCTCTCGAGAAGTCCGTGATGTGTTTAATTAGGCATACTCAATGCTGGCTGGACTAATGTCCAAGGCAAACAGTTTCTTGTGGCTTATGGTGTGAAAGTACCTTGGCTCACTGATGTACACTGTTCTCGGTGCCTGTGCATGAACATACTATGATGGTCCTTCATTTACTCACAGTTCACTTGTTCATTTACAAATTAACTACCTATGCTCTATTCCAGAACCACACACCACCATTTTCCCTATTCGTAAGTTACTCAAACGAAACAGGAGTCACCACCATGGAAATGAGGACCAGCCTAATGCTTTCTTCATTTATATCTAACGTTTTCTCAACAATTCCAATGTGATTCTGCAGAAGACAAGCTCTAGCCAAAATTTTGCTCAAAGCTCTCACTCATCAATGTTAAGTCTTCATATCCACCATTTCAGACTTTATGACGAGGTTTTAACACCACAAAGCTGTAACTTCCTTCTCACACCACACGAGCATCTATTTGGACACTGTTCTTCCAAAGTCTGCTAACTGGAAATGAGTAAAGCATCACATCCTTTTCCAGGAGGTAATGAGAATGATTCCAACCCCTTTTCCAGGGGGTAACCACAGACTGAGAACATAATTACAGAAGATGATTACTATTAAAAGGAAACTTTTATGGTTTTATTAGTCTTTAATATAATATTACACAAATACCCGTAATCTGAAGATCAAAATTTTTGTACAGACACACAGAAAATACAATATTCCTGCTCCGAAGAATTTAACTTTTGAATTAGCATTATAATACACTGTTTTGGTAGACATAGTCAATTAACATTCCCTGCCTGTATTTATGGTCATGTTGTTATCTGTGACCTGTTTTTCTTCCGTATTCTAAAAACCACATATTTGGGAGTTTCCTATGAATGGGTTCTTTTCTCACGTGCCATTGAAGTGTTAATGCTTTGGGTTACTTAATGCTGGTAGGGATTTCACACACACATTTAGTCCTTCAAGCTCAGATGGTTAGAAACACTCTACAAACAAACATTATTTGCATAAATAACCTGATATATGTAATAAACTTTGAAAAATACAAAAAAAATCAGATTAATAATTTCTTCAGATAAAAGCTTTCATTTGTATCTTGACATTACGTCCAGTGTAACGTCCCCTTTTCAAAGCACATGCAGTAAAAAAGCTGAGAAGTTCCCTGTGTTTCATAGTTTCTGTTCTACACCTAATGGCTGCAGTGTATCACAGGAAAAGCATATGTAGCCTGATAAAGCTGGCTCCAACTGCAGTCAAAAGTGTTTTGAGAAAAGCAAGAAAAACTGCATATTCTGTATTTCTCCCTAATCGTCTGCCACTAGTGTTCAACTACGTCTCACTTGAGCATTTCCTGAAAAGGGACGTGTTTTCTACCTGTAAAGTGATTCTCAAATTTATCCTGAGCTTTTCCAGTCTCGTTTTGAACCCATGTAAAATTTAGTCCCTGAAACATTATTTGGTAAGGAGTTACAAAGGACCCCTACTTGCTCATTCTGGCAGTGCTCACCATTAATGAGAAGCTGGGTGCAGTGAGTCACAAAAATGGGTGCGTACATGAGGAATACTAACAATCATAGCAAAACCATGGACTGCAGTTGAAATTTCAACCTAATAACTTAAGAAATACATATAAGCAAGAGCAGCAGCACCCTTCCAATGCAGAATCCCTCTTTGAAGGAATTTGCAACTGCTTTCAAATTTTTCCTCAGAGGACATGATATATTTCAACCTTTCCAGCCTATCAAAAAACCTCTAAGGACTTAAAAGAGTAAATAAATAGTTTCTTAGGTAGTCAGAATAGCCATTGCAGAATTTTCACAATTTGCCTCTATTAATGGTAATGTTTTAAAATTAAAACATTTTGGCTAGCAGGAAATAAAATGTAAAATGAGAATGTCAAGGCTTATGGAAAATCTTTATGATATGAGGATATGTTGATATTATAACTTTTCCAAAGCATCCCTCAGAGGCTGAAAATATTTTGTGAGAACTATTCTTTAGGAGCTAGCTGGGGCAAGAGCAACTGAAATAAAAGATTTTTAGAGCTATAAATATAATCATTGAACATTCCTTGCACAGTAAGAGAACAAACTTCAAAGCCTGTACTCCAGATGTAATGAAGCTCAGAAAGGTCAGACATCAGACTAACTTCGCATTCCTATGAGTCTTGATGTAGATAATTCTTCAACATCAAGACAGTTACAGTTATGAAGTGACTGCTTCCAGGGCTCAAAGCATTTATTCTGCAAGAACACTATCTTAGCTAAAATTTCAAGATCCTGATTAGGAATCTAAGAACCAAAACCAACTAGGCATGCCTTAGCAAGCGTGCAGTCTTCCCAACACTACTATTCACCTATTTCATGAAATCGGTCAATTAGATTTTATCCTTCTGTTTATTAAAATGCACCCTAGAATTATCCATTAAGATGTAAAGTTCAAATAAACACATCCTCAGAAGAAAAGGGAGAGAGTAGGGGCCTCCCTAGTCATTTCAGTAGAAATATAGGATGCATAGACTTTTTGGTTATAGATTTCAGTGCTGCTTCTACAGCTTGGAAACAAACTAGACCTAGTCACCTGGGAAATGGACTTTCTCTTTCCTTCTCCATCATATCATCGCTCGTGGTTCTTTCACTGACTTCTTTGCGTTGATTCTGAATTTCCGAGAGGGTGTCTTTCAGCAATTTCCATGACATTCATGAATTTTACCCTTTTAGCTGTTCCTCATATTTAACTTTCCCATCAGGAGAGCAAGATGAAGGTGCAATAGTTACTTTGGCTAGGGCTGAAATCTAAACAAGGTCTAATAATGCCATTGAAAGGCTTGGTTTTATTCTGATAGGAATTCTAAGTGTTAAAAAACTACGCATACAAATCTTACTATAGAAGTCATAAATGAATACAGCAGCAGCAAATTATTATTACCAAAAAAGCATTTTGGAAAGCACTAATAAAGTTAATTGAAACTGAAGATTTAAAGTGGGAGCGATTTTCCAGACCTACATAGCTCTTCAATTCAAGGGATTACAAAGCACTTCATACACAAACGTAACAGCCATGTGTAGGGAGTAAGAAGTTCTGACAGTAGTTTTTATCATAGGTTGATGGCAGCTTTGCCCAAGAAATATTTTGGCCAGCAGTTTTCAGAATGGATTTTTTAAACTTCGTTATTGAAATCTTCATTTGATACAAATATTCTTGAAGAGATAACACGCCCCTATTTAAATATTAGTAGTAACTCCAGCACATACATACACTGAGTTAGTAATTTTAGTATTAGAATCCTGTCACTGAAGTCAGCAACATCCAGATTACAAAAATATGTTAACAGAAGGGGAAAATAATTTGTTTTAATGTTTCTGTTAACAATGAAAGTATAATGTAATAAATGAAAATCTAATTATGAGGCTCCTGCATGCTCCACAGAGATTCTAAATGCATTCCAACATTTATTTATTCAGTAAATTTATCCAATTATCTTCTCACCTAAGACAGTCCTCTAGGCTTGTGTGCCATTAATAAGAAGATATAGGGATCACAATTTAATCTAATTTAAAAACCCATTTGATGAATAGGATTTATGCCCGCTCTCCAACACCTAAAAAGTTTAAGACAGATGACTAAAATCAGCATCAACCTCACTCCAGACGAATTCTAAAATGTACCACAATTACGAAGAATGAAAAAAATAGGGATAAAAGAGATTCAGATTAAAAAGATTATGGAGTGACTAAAATAAGTCTCTAAGTTGTGTAGTCAGCTTGCAGCTGACCGGAAAGAAAAACATTAAATGTGTAAACACAAACATGCAGACAACTTTTTGCATACTTCTCTTAACCTATGAAACAAACAAATATTATCAAGAAATGTCAACAATCTTTATTTGATTTTGTTTATTTGATAAAAGCATTTCTTAAAAGGTATTTCTACCTGTAGCAGATCATCTATTACAAATTTAATAATTAAAAAAACCTGAGCTATGTACATGAATCCAGAAATGCTTAAATAATACAAAATACTTTGAAATCTTTATAGTACAAACCTAAGGCTCTAAATGATTTCAGTAGTCATCACCCTGACTTAACATAACTACAGAAACGTGGTTTAAAATTCATCATCTGTGCATCTCTCCATATTTAAATAAGACAAAAAAGTACATACATAAAAATATACTATTACCCAATGGACAGAGGCAGGAATTTAAACCTCTCACTAGCTTTTACAAAACCAAGGGTTTTTATGAATAGCATCCACTGCAAAGTTGAAGGAATAGCATTGCCATAACACAATTTCCTTGAATATTTGTTTTCCATTCACTGCATACCCATTTTGTTTCTTTCTCTTCATTATTCTACACTTCTCACTTTATCATTACAAAGACAGGAAAAGAAAAATCACCTCAAGTACATCATGTGAGCAGCAATCGGCTGTTAAAGAGTACAATTTTTTTTTGTCACTAAGAAAAAAAGGTTTTGTAAAATCACAATAACTGT